>CM076685.1:922139-1283998 GCA_038501925.1 Xenopus petersii
ATCCTTGTGTAACGCTCTTTTTCATGATCCTTCACTGTGTCGTTTGCACAAGTGTCTCTGCGCTGTCACCTCCATTGCTGAGTCTCTTTCTCTTCCACTAGTTCACTTTCTGAAAAGTTCCATCCATAGCCGCTTGCACTCTCTCTCGCTATGACTGTCTCTTGCACAATACTTGCACGCTCTCTGGTGCAGTCACATAGTGAAGGGTTAACCATGTGTATGCCGGGCACTAGATTGGTTATGACTTTTTTTTGCTCCAGATCCGCTCTGAGGGGCAACATTAGACTTAGGGGGTGTCGGTGTTATTTATAGAAGGATCTGCCCCACTGGAATGAGCCTAAATATCCTTTGTCCCCACAGATTTGCCCCCCTACATAAAGCTTTCTATCCCGGGGCATTTATAGGCCAGTGGTCAGGGGAGGAGCTTCAGCAGCCTCATATGAGCCCAGAGGACATGCACTCTAATCCCATTATCCATTAGCTTTGTCTCTTCAGATAACACAACAGGGGGAAATGGTCAATACATATTTAGAGAGGACCCTACCCAAGCACCCTCCTCTTACACACTGGCCCCCCATTATACCGACGTTTCTCCCTGTTCTGTCCATCATTGTCCATCATTGTCCATCATTGTCCATCATTGTGCTCACAGAGAGTAAGTTACAATACGCCCAGCAGGGAGAGGGTTAAAGTTTGCCCCTGCCCTTTCACTATGGGAAGTTGAACAATTCAGGAAGGAGGGGACGGCCCAGAATTTAACTCTCACTTAATGTCACTATTTCCCTTTCAGCCCCAATCTTGTGCTTCCTCTACTTAAAATTGATTCCCTATTGGCAGATCCGAAACCAGTGTTGCCATTCCCAGGGATCCAAGTTTTAGCCCAAAATTCCCCTCATTCCTCCTCTCCCAAATGGAAACATGTGATGCATTTACTACACATGAGTCAACGAGTAACTTCCCCATGACTCCACTTCTCTGTCACTTTATTGGGCTCCATCCGACTGCGCTCACATACCTACTGCCTGTGCCAATATATATAGGGTATATAGCAACTGTCTGCATGTATGTAATGTGTATGTCATGTGTATGTCATGTGTATGTCATGGGTATGTAATGTGTATGTCATGTGTATGTCATGTGTATGTCATGTGTATGTCATGTGTATGTCATGTGTATGTAATGTGGCTAAAGGTAAATAAAGGTGCAGGTGGGAGTGGGTGGCTGCTATTTTGGGGATGAAAGGAGGGTGAAGTCTGTGGATTCGGCTCATTGTGTTTCTGCAAATTCTTGGGTGGAGACGGCAGAGGGTGGAGCAGACAGGAGTCAGAGGCAGATAATACAGGGGCAGTTATATATCTGGGGTGCAAGGCCAACTCTGATGAAGTGCCAGAATGAGGCATGAAACGCATCAGGTGACCAGTTTAGTTAAAGGTCTCACAATGGATACCTGTGTATGTTTTTAATGCAAACTTGGCAATAAAGTTTTTTTGGAATTTCACCCTTGTTTTGGCAAAACTCCCGTTCATCCCCTACTCGACGGAATTCAACTCAAATACCGTCTTAGGCTCCAACACTCTGAATAAACTGCTATCCTTCTTGATTCCATGATCTTTCTTCCCCAGTAACAAGTGGCTAAAACCCTCCTCAGATAAACTGGGGGCAGAACAGGGACTTGAAGCTTTTTGTTTTGTGCTGAGTAATGTGTTTGTGTAAGAGCAAAGCTTAGGGACAATGTGCCCAGGTGCACCCAAAGGTGATTCGGGGACTCCGCACTCACAGTTGGGTGATTTGCTGCTCTGGGATTTGTGTCAAACGGGAGACAATATTGGGGGTCATTTATCAAAACTGGGCAAATTTGCCCGTTGACAGTAACCCATGGCAACCAATCAAATTGCTGCATTCAACTTGCAGCTGGCTTTAAAAAGCTAATCACTGATTGGTTGCTATAAGTAACTGCCCATGGGCAAATTTGCCAAGTGTTGAGTGAGGAGAGGAGGAATAATAAATTAAGAAAGTGGCCCCTGACCCTAAGGTTTTCTGGTGGGCCCCTGGCATCCCAGTCCGACACTGGGCACCCCCTATGCCTTTTATCCTAACTGTTCTTCAGGCTGGGCCCCTAGCTACTACTTGGGCTCTGTTTATGGGGGACAGCCACACAGTTTGGGGACCAATGGAAGGACAAATAAAACTCTACTGGCATCTGCCTCCACTTGTGAAATTGCAGGAGGACGGATCTATCTATGGAGACATCTCGGACCCCCGTGCTCCTTATTAACATTAAGAGGAAGTGTTAGGGTCTTCAGAGGAAACACAGTTTCCTGTAGTTTATGCAGCCCAAACAAACTCTGCTTATTTGTATCTCATCTTCTCACCCAAGGGTTCCATAAAGTGTCATATTGAGAGAGGGTATATTACTACTCACACTCTCAGAACAATGAACGCACACGCATCCGAAATCCAACGACTACTACTCACACTCTGCATCCATTGTAATGCTTCACAGCTATAAAGTCATTGAAAAGTGTCCTACAGATTAAGGGCACAATGCCAGACTGATCATTGGATACCAGGCTCTATACCAGGCTCTATACCTGGCTCTATAACTGGCTCTATACCTGGCTCTATACCTGGCTCTATACCTGGCTCTATAACTGGCTCTATTTCCTCGCTCTATACCTGGCTCTATTTCCTCGCTCTATACCTGGCTCTATACCTGGCTCTATAACTGGCTCTATGCCTGGCTACTTAGCCCAGACTGGCACTTCTATGGACGCAATGTGTGCCCCGGCTCAGGCTATTCCTGGAAGCAGATGAAGTAGATTTATTATGGGTAACATTTAGGCAGAGGGCTGCAGTGTGTCAGTTCCTGAGTCTGTAGCGGCAGATGAAATAACCAGAGGATTTGTATATTCAAAATAAGCACAAAATAGCTCAAGCTCCATAAACAGCAATGGGCCCTGCAGGTGGTCTCTGCTGTATCGCCCTAAAATTTACTTTTATTTTCATGCACACAATGACATTTTGCAAATGTTTTTTATTTCTAGTTCTTGAAAAAAATGTTTGTTTTTGCTGTTAGAAATCTTAAATGTCATGTGGTTGCTATGGTCCCACACACCTTAGGAACTAGACGAGTGTAAGATTAATGGGAGACACTGGGCAATGTTGCCTATGGGCAGTAACCTATAGCAACCAATGGCTGATTGCTTTTACAACACATGCAAGCATTTAATTGGTTGCCATGGGGATACTGCCCAGGTGCAAATTTTCCCAGTGTTTATAAATCAGCCCCAGGGTATGACTGTATGACACCCCTTTTGGTTTTCCATAAGACAGACCTGAGTTACTCTAAAGTGGAATGGGGAGACTGGGTAACTGGTACCTTTACTATAGTTACTGTATATACCCGTACTGTAATTGGACCTGTTATCCAGAATGCTCAGGACCTGGGGTTTTCCAGATAAGGGGTCTTTCTGTCATTTGGATCATCATATCTCAAGTGTATGAAACAATCACTCAAACATTTATCTCAGATGGGATCAAGTACAAGCGACTGTTTTATTATTACACAGAAAAAGGAAATCATTTTTAAAAAAATTGGATTATTTGATTATAATGGAGTCTATGGGAGACGGCCTTCCAGGCTGTAACTGGGAGCTTTGTGGATGATTGGATTCTGGATAATGGATCCAATACCTGTAATACAAAATATTAATACATCTGCTTTATGGTTTTCAGGGGTCAAATGCCTGTCAACCAGAATTTTATATTTCAGTCTAAATTAAAAAATCGAATAGTTTGATACTAGTGATGGGCGAATTTATTCGCCATGCGCAAATTCGCGGCAAATTAGTGCAATTCACCGCCAGCAAATAAATTCGCAAAATGGGCGCGAAAATTCACTGCCGAAAGTTCGCCGGCGTCAAAAAAAATTGTTGTCGGCATCCAAAAAAAAAGGACGCCAGCGTTTCGTGAATTTTTCGCTGTTTCGCGAATTTCCCGCGAATATTTCGGCGAAGCAAAACGGCGCAAATTCGCCAATCACTATTTGATACCCATAAAAACTTTTTTTGCAATGTTACTGTCCATATTGTACTGCAACAGCAGCATCAAGTGAATACGCTTTATTGACTGATCCAGGGCACCACCAGGGGTTTTTCCCGGTTTCCGTCGGCCCAATCCGACACTGACTCCCCCTTTTCTAAATACAGTGTATCTATATAACTACACAACCCCAGAATTTGTATTTTTGATCTGCTCAAATGGGCCCACTAAACTCTGAGTGAAATAATAAACCATTTTCTATGAGGTGGTCTACATATGTAGGTAGATTTTGCCTTCACTGATTCCATGATACCATTTGACCTGTATAAATATAATGACGGGTAAATGGAGGGCTATAACAAGTCGTTTAAATCTTTTGCTCCATCTAGGTGAGTTATATCTTATATCTAGGTGAGTTATATCTTCACCATCTAGGTGAGTAATATCTTGATAGGGCATGATGATCATTTTCAATGCATGGAAACGCCGATGGTTAAACGCTTAAGTAATACAACTAATGATGCATGGTTCACACATGATGAAATTCAAAAGAGACTAGAACATGTTAAGATTAACAAAGGTCCAGGGCCAGATGGTATTCATCCCAGGGTAATTAGCGAGCTTAGCTCTGTGATTGCCAAACCTCTTTACTTAATTTTTCAGGATTCATTGAGATCTGGCATAGTGTCGAGAGACTGGCGAATTGCTAATGTGGTGCCTCTATTCAAAAAAGGATCCCGTTCTCAGCCTCAAAACTATAGGCCAGTTAGTCTGACGTCAGTGGTAGGAAAGCTTTTCGAAGGGTTAATAAAGGATAAGATACTGGACTTCATAGCAAATCATAATACTATGAGTTTGTGCCAGCATGGTTTTATGCGTAATAGATCTTGCCAGACTAACTTAATTTCTTTTTATGAGAATGTAAGTAGACACCTCGATTCTGGGATGGCAGTGGATGTGATTTACTTAGATTTTGCTAAAGCATTTGATACAGTGCCACACAAAAGGTTACTGGTTAAATGAAGGAATGTTGGCCTGGAACATAGTATTTGTACTTGGATAGAGAACTGGCTAAAAGATAGACTACAAAGAGTGGTGGTAAATGGAACATTTTCTAATTGGACCAGTGTTGTTAGTGGAGTACCGCAGGGCTCTGTACTAGGTCCCTTGCTTTTCAACTTGTTTATTAATGACCTGGAGGTGGCCATTGAAAGTACTGTTTCTATTTGTGCAGATGATACTAAATTGTGCAGAACTATAGGTTCCATGCAGGATGCTGCCACTTTGCAAAGTGATTTGTCTAAACTGGAAAACTGGGCAGAAAACTGGAAAATTAAGTTCAATGTTGATAAATGCAAGGTTATGCACTTTGGCAAAAATAATATAAATGCAAGTTATACACTAAATGGCAGTGTATTGGGAGTTTCCTTAAATGAGAAGGATCTAGGGGTCTTTGTAGATAACACGTTGTCTAATTCTGGGCAGTGTCATTCTGTGGCTACTAAAGCAAATAAAGTTCTGTCTTGCATAAAAAAGGGCATTAACTCAAGGGATGAAAACATAATTATGCCTCTTTATAGGTCCCTGGTAAGGCCTCATCTGGAGTATGCAGTGCAGTTTTGGAATCCAGTCCTTAAGAGGGATATAAATGAGCTGGAGAGAGTGCAGAGACGTGCAACTAAATTGGTTAGAGGGACGGAGTACTTAAATTATGAGGGGAGACTGTCAAGGTTGGGGTTGTTTTCTCTGGAAAAAAGGCGCTTGCGAGGGGACATGATTACACTTTACAAGTACATTAGAGGACATTATAGACAAATGGCAGGGGACCTTTTTACCCATAAAGTGGATCACCGTACCAGAGGCCACCCCTTTAGACTAGAAGAAAAGAACTTTCATTTGAAGCAACGTAGGGGGTTCTTCACAGTCAGGACAGTGAGGTTGTGGAATGCACTGCCGGGTGATGTTGTGATGGCTGATTCAGTTAATGCCTTTAAGAATGGCTTGGATGATTTTTTGGACAGACATAATATCAAAGGCTATTGTGATACTAAGCTCTATAGTTAGTATGGGTATATAGAATTTAATTAAAAGTAGAGGGGTGTATGTATGGATGCTGGGTTTTCATTTGGAGGGGTTGAACTTGATGGACTTTGTCTTTTTTCAACCCAATTTAACTATGTAACTATGTAACTATGTAAGTAGAGTATTGATTAACGGAGACACTTTTTTTTCTTTTTAGGATCACCATGCAGTTTGGAATTTTCAAGGTGTGCCTGGTGGTGGTCACAGCCATCGTCAACCACCCTCTCCTCTTCCCAAATGAAAACACGACTCTCCCTGCCACTGATGAGCAGATCATCCAGAAGATGAAGGATCGGGAGGAGAGTCTGAAAGCAGAGCAAATGCATCTGGAACAGATGTTCTCCAGTACTGTGATAAAGGAAAAGGGGGAAGAAGAAGAGGCCAGTGAAAAAACAGAAGCTGCAGCAGATGAACCATCTTGGGATTTCTGGAGTGCCCTGTCAATGGTCATTTTCTTGATGATTGAGATATGGAGGCAGGACTTTCAGGAAGGCAGTGCTCAAGCTCCCAGTAAGGAAGAAGATGATCTACCATTCTTAGGCAACAACTGTCAAGGAGTGTCCCTTCCGAATAAGGCAACCCTGGCTATCTTTTATGAGCAATATATCCGACTCACAACCCATGATGCTGTCAAGACTCGAGAGTTTGTGGAAGGCTTTGCAGATGATTTACTAGAGGCCTTAAGAAGCATTTGTAACCGAGATAAAGATATGGAGGTGGAGAACAGCATATGTATTGGAAGTATGTATGAAAACTGGAGAGTGAAGAAGCCCTTAACCTGTGACTTGATAGTAACATTTGCACCACCAGAACCATATCAGTTTAGATGCCAACCCTGGATCTCAAGTCATTCAATTTCTCCAGACAAACAAGGTGATTGTGGAACGATTCAGCTCATTGGACCCGACAATGTATCTAAAGGTTGCGTTTGCGACAGGACCAAACTTGGAGAAGATATGCTATGTCTTCTCCACAACCCAACACCAAACAAGACAAAGGTGGTCAGGGACATTGACCTGTTGTGTTCTAAAGATACAGACTTCCTGGATACCATCCAGGTCATGAAATGGTTCCAGTCGGCTGTAACGATAGCCTGGGGTAAGATTTCACATAAGTATGACTTTGACCTGGCTTTCAGTCAGTTGGATACTCCAGGGGCCTTGAGAGTGAAATTCAGATCTGGAAAGATAATCAACTTCAATATCACGCCGGTGGTACAGTTTGAGGATTCAGACTTATATTTCATATCCCATTTCCCAAACAGTCCAGGACCTCATGACTCCAACATCCAGTGGGTTCTTTCCTTTGCAGTATATGAGAAAAGGTTCCTCAAGGATATTGCTAAGAAACTTCCAGTTAATTCCTGTCATTTGAGCTGCCTTCAGATAGTGTCATTTCTTCATTCCAAACAGTGTCAAATCACTGGGTCAAGCGGTCTGACCACCTATCATCTAAAGACAGTGCTGCTTCATCTTTTGCTTTCCCGACCATTCCTCGACTGGGACATTGTCATGCTTGAGGAACGCTTGCGAGACATGTTCGTAATGCTGGAAAAGTGTCTGCTGGAAAAGAAGCTCAACCACTTCATGGTTGGAAACCCTAAATTACCAGAGAGTGTCAACATTCCAGAAAGCTTCCATTGTGCAGAACCCCTTAACCTCTTCCGCTCATTCTTCCTCAACCGAGACCTCTATCAGAAGACACTGGTCATGTTCTATGAGATGCTGAAGAATGCCACTGTTTTGATAAATGAATACAGCTTGAGACTTCCCTCCTCATCTTTAAACAAGTGATCTCATTAATGCCCCCAGGGTGGGGAAAGTAATATGCTTTATTTATGAATATGTTGCATTCAGTGAATGCTCCGAGACATCTGGCCAGGGAGCACTGAAGGACACACACTGTAAATAATGGCAATGGTAAAAACTTACCTGCAGGAGGCGGTGCAAGTAACCAAGAAGCAATAAGTGATGGCCATTGCCACTACTTGGATAAAGGAGGGATACTAACTCTTGTTCAGGACATTTTGTGTAACCTCTCAAGGTATATCTAATACTTTGATAGTTCTGGGGAACCCAGTGGTGGGCCGCTGAAATGATATCCAGAAAATCCTCTCCAAGAAGTCACAAGATTCTCTATACTTCATATTTAGTTAGTGCCATCTGGCACAGAGCTGGCGTTAAAGGGGTCGTTCACCTAAAAATTAACATTTAGTGTGGAGTTAATAGCAGAATTCTAATACAATTTTGGATTCCATTCATTGTTCTTGTTTCATGGTTGCTGGGGTCATTCGCCCCAACAATTTCAGTTGTAGGCTGGAAAAAGAGGCTAAAAACAGTAACGTAACAACCCGACGCGGTGTCCGTGTGCTGCTGGGCCCCCCCCAACCCCCTCCAAAAGTGATGTTCACGGTGGATTCACCTCATATCTGTCACTTCTGCTGCCCCTCTGATTATTTGGGTTTTTCCTGCGCCTAAATGGGGTGGGAAATCTGAAAAGTTTGTTTCCCTGCGACTGAAATGCGTCAGGCAAGTTCTGTCTCCAATTATTCTAAATGTGTCTCTGTTATAATTGTGTTAAGCTTAATCCAGAAGGTAATTACCAGGGGAACAGGGGGTGCGACTGGACTGGGGCCACAACACTGCCTCATTGTGGCCTTTGTGATGCAACAGTTTGTGGCAAAGGGATATTGGACCAGTACAAGGGTAGCAGGTCAGTACCCATGACCCTCTAGTGACACCACTGGGTTGCCGTGTAATTAAGTGCAGGCTGTATGTGCACAAAGATATATTTACCCCATTGTGTGTATTCATAATGAATGGGTTGTGTCCTCTGGTGTCATTAATGGTTTGGGTGCACAGAACCGACAGAGGGAACAAGGAAAGGGTATTTTATATCAAGTATATCAGTCCCTGTGTAAAATCCTTGTCCCAAAGTAGGTCAAAATGTTGTTTCCTTTGGTTGGGGAAAGTGTCGGCCATTGTTGCTCTGTCTCCTGTGGCACAAGAATTACTCCTCTATTTAATGGTCAATAAAAGTGACATTTACTGGGGTGTAGGGCAATATTTTTCATTTATCCACATGCTAATATGTTCCTAATAGAATAAGGGTTAAGACAAATACTAGTGATTATTCTGAAATCCTGCTTACAGGTTACTGAGTTGATCCCTAAGTAGGATTCGCATTAACAATGAATTGTTATTATTATTGCACTAGAGGGCACTCCCTCCCTTCAAACAGTTCAGCAAAGAGTCAGCGTTGATAATTTGAATTTTAGAGCTTTCCCTAATGATTCGTGGGTGATAGTGTAATGTGCAAGTTTCAGAAACTTAACAGAAACTTTTAACAGAAATGTTAACAAAAATTTGCAGGTGAACAATGAATAGTCTGGGGCAAAGAAGAGGGGTATGTCCAGGAGACAGATTTAAGATAAATGTTGATAAGGTTTGAGAAATATTAAATTCAAAGATGGGAAGTAATATAATGTGAGACTTATGGGGGCCACTTGTGTGTGTGTGTGCGGATCCTGGAAACATAAGGGGAGTTGTATGTCGTCCAACAAGGCTAAAAGGTGGTCATTTATATTGCAGGACACATTGAGCAAAGTGCTAAAAAGTCCACAATCTGTCGTTTTGTTGCACCTTGCACACACTGCGTTTTGCTCTTACAGAATGTTTGGAGACCAGGGACATAGGGAGAGATATGGACTGAGATATATGGAGACCAGGGACATAGGGAGAGATAAGAGATGTATGGAGGAGTTGATGTGCGAGTATTTGGGAGCAGAAGAGGGATTACAAGGATGTGAATAAATATTTGTTGACATTTTCCTACAAAATAGGATAAGGAAGGGAATAAACAGGGAAGTGCTGAGAATTACAGTAAAAAGGGTTTGACTTTCATTATCTCCAGTCCTTCTCTTTCTGCTTACTGCCTGCCTTATATTGTTACCATAATACAACCTGCAGCCCTCCGGCTAAAGCTGAGCCCAACCTTTCTCGCCCCGGGACCGGCGGACCGGGGAAGGAGGACGGTGCCAGGGGGGTTGGGAGGGGGTCGGGAGGGGTCGGCGGCCCAGTTGAAGACTGTCCATGACCTGGCGGTTGGGGACCCCTGAGCTAAAGGATTCTGGGAGTTGTGGGCTCATTCTGTGCAATGGGGCAGTGGGAATTATTCTTTGTTTATTTATACATTTATGTCAAAACTTTGCTCATGCAATAAAGTGTGTTTTATTATCTCCTTGTCTCGCCTGTTTCTTTGTGCTTCACATGTAAGAACAAGTAATATATATATATATCTGTGAACCCAGGGTTTTACCCCAACAAATGCTCAAATCTGAAAGCAATTAGTGAGCACAACAACGAGTTCAAGCTTCTTGGCAGCGCACATTTTCCACTGGTCACTTTCCTCTGGTTTCCCAATATTGGAGCAAACTGAACAGCACCGCAACATAATCCCACGTAAAAAGTGTAGACTTATGAGAAATTGTGTAATATTAGTCACATTGTGAACCATTTTGCCTTCGGGAACCCTTTGCCCCTCACACAACAGTAAGACAGCGATTCGTTTGTGATAGTGATCAGTGTATTTAATAAAAATTCCTAATGAAAAAGTTGTTACATTTGCTCCAAAAGTACAAGTTTGCAATGTGCAATTAAGATTCCCAATGCAATAAAAGTCTAATGCTAATGAAGAATATTACATTGATTTTTTATTCTTATTTGTACACAAATTTGTTCTCTTTAAAGTTCCCACTAGGTTACCCTTTTCGCCAGAGTCTGTTATCGGTTACACCTGGGGAACCAATAAGATGAAGCGACATCCTCCTCAATCTGATATCAGTGACATCATATCCTGTCTGCTGAAAAGTCATAAAAAAGACTTAACGCCGGCGTTTTTTCCTATTTTAATGTAGGATTACGTTTAAAAGTTGTAACGGTTAAATATAGTTTTTAGGGATGCACCGAATCCACTTTTCTGGATTCGGCCAAACCCCCGAATCCTTTGCAAAATATTCGGCTGAATACTGAACCGAATCCGAACCCTAATTTGCATATGCAAATTAGGGATGGGAAGGGGAAAACATTTTTTACTTCCTTTTTTGTGACAAAAAGTCACGTGATTTCCCTCCCCGCCCCTAATTTACATATGCAAATTAGGATTTGGATTCGGTTCGGCCAGGCAGAAGGATTCGGCCGAACCCGAATCCTGCTGAAAAAGGCCGAATCCTGGCCGAATCCCGAACCGAATCCTGGATTCAGTGCATCCCTAATAGTTTTATACATTTTTGAAACTATTTGAAGCTCATGCCACATTTGTTTTAGGGTGGGCTCATGTCTAGGACAATAGAGGATCTGTTTTATCTTTTATCTTTATTTTGACTCCTTGGACATTTGTAATAATAAGGGGCCACTTCCAGCTATTTCACTTAAGGTGGCAATAGACGCAAAGATCCGCTCGTTTGTCGACATTGCCAAACGAGCCGATCTTTCCTTGATATGCCACTAACAGACATGGCTATATCGGGGCCGAACGATTGGATTACAATGAGAGCGCAATGGGCTGGGACAAAATGGTTGGGACAAAATCAAACGACCAATCTCCGACGGACGAAAAATATCAGGATTCTCCACACACAGTCCGAAAATAGGATCTTTGCGTCTATGGCCACCTTAACACTCACTAATAAAGACGTATATATTACCTATATTTACCCGCCATATTTAGATTAACATAAGAACAAGTATGTTAACAAAGCTTCGCCAGAAAGAAAGTAACGCTAGTGAAAATGTGTTTAGAAATGTCTGCGCTGATGAACTTGTGCTGGTAAAAGTATGCCGGCGTTCGTTTTCTGCGCCAAAACTTCGCATTTTGAAAAATAAACATATTCGCTGCAATTTAATGTTAGTGAAGTAGTTTGCCCCAATAAGGACGTCACACCTATTGATTGAGGGTTGTAGAGTTGTGTTTAGGTGAGATTTCCACCCCTCTCATAGGTAACATTAAATATCATCTAATAATGAGTGTTTATATATCTGAAACCTTCCAGTCCTTCGTAAAAGTGCGTCTTGAAGAGGTCCCAGTGAAAAGATGCAGACCAGTTCCAACAGCACCCATTTCTTTTAAGACAAACAGGACTGAGATTATTATACATTACCTTTAGGTCTATAAGTTAAAACCTGCTGAGAAACCTGAAGAAATCCTTTATACTGAGTGTAACTTCACCGCACTTTATTTTATTCTGTTGTAGATTGAGAAGCTGGAATAGTTACCCTTGAGTAAATGATGATCATATATGTGTGTATAAGGTGAGGCTTATACAATCTATATACAAGTAAGGCTTATATAGGCATGAGACCTGTTATCCAGAATGCTTAGGACCTGGGGATTTCTGGATAATGGATCTTCCTGTAATTTGGATATCTTAAGTCTACTAGAAAATCATTTCAACATTGGGGGGCCGATTCACTAAATTCGAGTGAAGGATTCGAAGTAAAAAAACTTCGAATTTCGAAGTGTTTTTTGGGCTACTTCGACCATCGAATGGGCTACTTCGACCTTCGACTACGACTATCGAAGGATTCAAACTAAA
Organism: Xenopus petersii; assembly: GCA_038501925.1. Lineage (NCBI taxonomy): Eukaryota > Metazoa > Chordata > Amphibia > Anura > Pipidae > Xenopus > Xenopus petersii. The sequence continues at coordinate 934,855 of CM076685.1, forward strand.
AATCGTTCGACTATTCCACCATTCGATAGTCGAAGTACTGTCTCTTTAAAAAAAACTTTGACCCCCTAGTTCGGCAGATAAAAGCTACCGAACTCAATGTTAGCCTATGGGGAAGGTCCCCATAGGCTTGCCTAAGTTTTTTTTCATCGAAGGATATTCCTTCGATCGTTGTATTAAAATCCTTCGAATCGTACGATTCGAAGGATTTAATCGTTCGATCGAAGGAATAATCCTTCGATCGTTCGATCGAATTTTCTGCGCTAAATCCTTCGACTTCGATATTCGAAGAATTTCAATTCCTAGTCGAATATCGAGGGTTAATTAACCCTCGATATTCGACCCGTAGTAAATCTGCCCCTTGGCTTGACGATGTATACCAATGTCAATTCTCCCCATGTAAAGAAGCCGCTGCCCTGCTGCTCCCCTTGCCTTTTCAACTGCGGCTGATTTTGGCACAAGATGCAAAATCCGTCGCATTTGCCTACATCCAATCAGAAACAATCCTTCTGCGTGCCGGCAAAGCTGGAGAGGAAGAGCAACAGGGCAGCGGAGAAATGCAGGAGAAAATCTGCCATCCTCTGGCCCTAGCTTAAATAAACCTAATAATTACATCTTAGTTGAGATCAAGTACAAGCTACTGTTTTATTATTACACAGAAAAAGGAAATTATTTTTTAAAAACTTGAATTATTAATTGAGTCTATGGGAAATGGCCTTCCTGTAATTTGAAGATTTATAGCACATAAATGCTGGCAGCAGACACTAAGGGGCATATTTATCAAGGATCGAATTTCGGATTTTTATAAACGTCGAAATTTGAATTAAAAAAGACCAACCGAAATATAGTCAAAGGTTTTTTTGGCCGAATAGGTCAGTTTTCGATCGAATAGGTACGCATTCAGCCGAATCAAATTAATATGGCATTTGATTGAATTCAATTTGAAGTCCACCAATTAACTCCAAATAGGTCCCAGGAGGCTCCCCATAGGCTAAAACAGCAATTCGACAGGCTTTAGATGGCGAATGGTCGAAGTCTAATTTTTAAAGAGACAGTACATGATCAATTTTGATATTCGAATTTTCAAATTTCAATCAAATTTGGACTATTCCCTAGTCAAAGTACACAAAAAAAAATTTTTTTGAATACACAAATTCAGCTCGACCTTTGATAAATCTGCCCCTAAATATCTTGGAGTTAAAAAAATAATCAATATAAATGAGTGAATCTGTACTTCTCTGTTGCTTTATACTGTACATTACACTATGTATTGGTTATTGGCACCTATCATTATATAGATATAGATATAAAGATTTACCCTCAGAACTCTCGAAAAAGGTCGCAAGGTGAATCTTCTATTTGGGTACCACATAGTGTCAACTTAGAATTTGATGTATCCTCTTATAGATGATATACTGAACTTTTATAGTCAAAATAAATACAGTGTTTACTAAATATATGCTATGGTCTTTACTTTTCATCTCTGAAATAACTATTATAATCATTTTTCGGAATACTTCTATTTATATATGTATCTAAATGCAGCAAATTAAATGTACAGTAAATGAGATTGTAACTGGAAGTACCAACCAATAATGGGATTAGCTTAAATTCTTTTAAATATTTTGTACAGTTGCTGATTACGTACACTTGGGTGGCACAAAATGCATAAGGCTGTCTGTCTCATGTAAAATAAACTAGAATTCTTTTGAATCATTTACTTTCTTCAAATCTTTAATGTTTTGTTCTGGACCAATGGCAGCCTTATATTTGTGCTTGTGTCACTCCTAATACTGCAGGTCTGGGGCGTGTGACCCTGGACCCACCGACTATAGTGGTAACCCTACCTCCTCCATAGTAAAGACCAACTTAAAAGCTGCTTAAAAGGTCTACTAAGGGGCAGATTTATCAAAGGTCAAAGTTAAAATTTGAATTATAAAAATTAGAATTTCAAGCCAATTTTTGTGTACTTCGACTAGAGAATAGTGCAAATTCTATTTGAATTTGAAAAAAAAATTTGAAAATTCGAATATCGAAATTTATCTTGCACTGTCTCTTTAAAAATTCAAATTCGACCATTCACCATCTAAAACCTGCCGAATTGCTGTTTTAGCCTATGAGGGACCTCCTAGAACCCATTTGGAGTCAATTGGTGGACTTTAAAAAAATTAATTAAAATTAAATAGTTTTTTTTTAAAAAAAACTTCTAATTGAATTTGATCGTACTTCGATTCATACGATTCGAGTTTGATTGAAAACAGGCCAATTCGAAAACTGACCTATGCGGCCGAAAAAAACCCTTTGATTTTTTGATATATTTCGATTGGTCTTTTTTAATTCAAATTTCGAAGTTATGGGAGTTCAAAAAAACTCGCTTTACTTCAAAATTCAACCCCCTGATAAATCTGCCCCTAAAAGTTCATTTTAAACTGAGCTTCCTCTGTAAGAAACATAAATGAACGATCACAGAATGTGATAGAGAAATAGAGAGAAGAACAGAATGTGAGTTCATGGGATTCTGAGAGAAGCCAAAAGAAAAACAAATTCCACAATGTTTTAGTTGATAAAATTCAGTTTACATTTTTATGCACCATTGTGAAACATAAAGGAGAGCGCCATTACAAGAGACACATTAAAGACCCAATGATAACAACTTGTGGTCCATGTAATAACCAATCAATGAATGAATGGAGCCTGTAACAGGGAGACTGAGAACATTAGAGGGATAACTGGTTCCACTTGTCCTGAGCACAGTGAGGGACTGGCCATACAAAGCGCTCTCATCTGGTCTCATCTGGAAGAGAGAAGTCTCGATCCCCTCGCAGAAGTCTTCAAGGGTCTCATTTCAAACCCACAGGCTGTAAATCCCTACCAATGGCATCATATGGAGCAGGATTACTGGAGAGAAAAAAGAGGGTAAATTGAAGATTTGTCATTGCTTCTGTGCTTGTTTTGATAGCGCACTGTTTTGTATTAACTCTTTAGCACACTGTTTTGGTCAGATCTAGATGTGGCAGCACAATGTGAGTCTCTGTCTTACAAACAAGGCATTATGGGAGCAAAGAGAATAAAGAGAAGGAAATAAAGGAACAGGAGGATCTTAGTAGGGTTATATTGTGGTTCAGTTGACATAAGTGGGATTGCAATGGGCATGCAATGAACTCTAACTCACTAGTAGATATTTCCAGAGGACTCAAGAACATTCATTGAGATTATAAAAAAGGAAAAGTCTCAGATTAATGTACAGAAGTTGTCGTTACTATGAGCATGAAACTGGCGAATACAGCAGACAGATATTTATTACAGTAAATAGGACACTTTTATTTAATTACCTGTGAGACTGGAGCAGTGGCTGGGCGCAGAGCCTACAAAATAAACATATAGAGTATTTACTGGTGTAATAATGTACAGTACAGCTCTACAGGCTGGAGCTCTCTATATTAATAGGAACAATTATCAGCAGTAAAAGTGATCCCTGAGTGGCAGAAGTGGGAGAAGTGTGAGTGGATGAATGACACGGTCATGTCTCATGTACTTACTCTGGAGAATCAATTCCGCTACTAAAACACCTCCGCTCTGCTCATTTTGCTGTTTGCGCTTTCCACATAACTAAACAATGCATAAATGGAAAATTAGGGGCAGGGTGAAACAATGGAAGGAGAAAAAGAAAAAAGTAAGGAAAGAAAGAAAGAAAGAAAGAAAGAAAGAAAGAAAGAAAGAAAGAAAGAAAGAGTGAGAGAGAGAGAGAGAGAGAGAAAGAAAGAAAGAAAGAAAGAAAGAAAGAAAGAAAGAAAGAAAGAAAGAAAGAAAGAAAGAAAGAAAGAACAAAATAAATGATGGAACAAAGAAAAGGATGGTAGAAAAGAGAAAAAGGAAGGAATGGAAATAAATAAAATAGGAAGGAACCAAAGAAATGATGGAAGAAAGGAAGGAAAGAAGTAGGAAAGAACCAAAGAAATGATGGAAGAACAGAAAGGAAGGACAAAAGAACAACAAAAATAAGGAACCAAAGAAATGATGGAAGAAAGGAAGGAAATAAAATAAGAATGAACCAAAGAAGAACCGACAACACAACAACAATGACAAAAGATGACAATGACAGAAGAAAATAATGGAAGAAAGGAAAAAAAGAAAATAGGAAGGAACAAATTAAATGATGGAAGAACAGAAAGGAAGGACAAAATAACAACACAAGTAAGGAACCAAAGAAATGATGGAATAAGGAAGGAAAGAAAATAGGAAACAACCAAAGAAAAAATGGAAGAACGGAAAAAGGAACCAAGGTAATGATCGAAGAAAGGAAGGAAAGAAGGAACTAAAGAAATGGTGGAAGAACAGAAAGGAAGGACAAAAGATAAACAATAGGAAGGAACCAATGAAATGATGGAAGAAAGGAAGAAAAGAAAAAAGGAAGGCACAAAAGAAGTGATGAAAGAAAGAAAGAATCAAACAAACAAACAAACAAAGAAATGATGGAAGAAAGGAAAGGAAGAAAAAGACAATTGGATGACTATGGAAGAGGCCGTACCACAGGGCAGGAGAATTTCTCACTGTCGCACATGTAGGTCTCACAGTGCAGCCAGACCTTGGATAGTTTGGGAACATTCTGGAAGCGGAAGGCGTTGAACTGAAACGTGGCCCTGCTGTCCTTCCCATTCTCATGTACCAACACTGTGTTATCAGAGGGGCACCTGCCAGGGCAGCATATTCTTTAGGCTGGCACATTACTACCCATGTTATTATATGGCCCTGGGAATAATTCATTGTTTTGTATAGACCAGACAGAAATGTGCACACTTACCCTTTGCTGATCAGCTGCCACTGAATGTGATAGGCATAATCTGGCGAAGGGGTCGCCCAACAGTAATTCAGAACCACTTTAAACCTAAAGGAAAGATACAAACCCAAAAGTGCCAGTGTAACAGTTGTTCTGTGCCAGTCTGGAGCTATTTAACAACTAAGTTTATAACCTCCTCTACATTACAGCTTGTATATAAATCCCCCGCATTATCTACTCCCATGATACACTGATCCCCATAGAAGAGTCACATATCCATAATGTAATACAATGTAGCACAAAGCATTTCTCTCCTACATCCCACAAAATATATACACACACACACACACACACACACACACACACACACACACACACATATATATATATATATATATATATATATGCCAATTTAGCACAGTAATGGGTTTATAATTTAAGGAGTAGTTTGTCTTTTAGTAACAGTGGTTTTCCCTATTGACAAACTGCCTATTTGGACAATTGGGACTTGTCAGAAACCTTTACTAAATGGTGAACTACCCAGTCTAATATTTATATTTTCATCTTTTCTTTTTGTATATTAGCATATATTATAGCTGCCAGGCCTGTCCCCTGATTTTTCAAAAAAAACCTTAAATGTCAGGAAGGCAATTAACATCTTCAAATGGTTCAACAGACCTCTGCCATTGACTTCTACATGAACTTGGCAGGTTTTAGGTGGCAAATATTCAAATTAGAACTGTTTCCAGGCCGAGGTGTGTGATAAATTTTGTATTCAAATTTACATTTGAGTTGGTGGTTTGAAAATTCAAATTTGTACGTTTTGACAAAAAAAATTAGAAAATTCAAATTTACCATTCAAACCTTAATACATCTGCCCCTAATGTCTCTGAATGCATTTCAAATTCAGAGAAATGTGTGAAGATACAACATGTGAATACATTCAATTGGATTCAGTTAGATTTTGCTAAAGCTTTTCTAACCCTAATTTGAACCCTAAACCTAATGGTAACTCTAACCATAAACCTAACCCTAAACCTAACCCTAAACCCTAACTCTAACCCTAACTCTAACCCTAACTCTAACCTTAACCCTACACCTAACCCTAACTCTTACCATAAAACAAACTCTAAACCAAACCCTAACTATAACCCTAACGCTAACCCTAACCCTAAAACCTAACCCTAACTCTAACCCTAAACCTAACCCTAAACCCTAAACCTAACACTAAACGTAAATCTAATTCTAAACCTAACCCTAACCCTAAACCTAACCCTGGTTTAATGCCTCAATAATTAAGCTGATTCTACATATTTTTTTGCAGATGACTTCAGTGAAAGGCAACTAGAGGCAGCATTTTGTGTTTCTTGTAAGTTTCCTGCATGAATTTATATTAGATCATTACATAGGCATTTCTTGTGGGATTATTTTTTTAAACCCAGGTAGCCCCTATACTTCACTTAATTAACTCAATATAACATCATTGCTCTAAACATATAAGAAATATAATCACAACCAGTTTAGGTGCCTTAACATCATCTCTCAGCTGATGTTAATGATATTCAGGTACTCGGACAAGCTCTCAAATTATTATATATATACCAGGGATTCCTGGTGCATTTTTATGCACCAAAACTTGCCTCCAGGAATTCAAAAATAAGCACCTGCTTTGAGGCCACTGGGAGCAACATCCAAGGAGTTGGAGAGCAACATGTTGTACCAGAGCCACTGGTTGGGGATCACTGATCTATATACGGTACCTGCTGCTGAGCCCTTTGGCTTCCACTCCAGCAAACACATCCGTGCCAATGTCCGACGTTTCCACCACAAACGGAGCTTCCTTCTGGGAAGAAAACTTTGCGTTCTTTCCAGTAAAGAGTATGAAAGGGTTAAACACAGACATATTAATGGCAGTAAATGTAATTTCTTGGTTTTATTCCTAATGCTCATGGGAAGTGTGTGTCTTCTCAGCTCCCCCACAGCCATGTGCTCACATTCTATAGGACCCCAGAGAGGGAGAGTCTGAGGGGCAAATTCACTAAGCGCCGAAGCGTGAACGCTAGCGTTAATTCGCTAGCGTTGGGCATTTTCGTTACTGCGCAAATTCACTAACGAACGCTGGCGTAGTTTCGCTAGTGTTACTTCGCATCCTTACGCCAGGTGAATTTTCACTAGCGACGTAACTACGCAAATTCACTAACTTGCGCAGTGTACTGAACGCTACCTTTTACGCTAGACTTCCTTTGCCACCTCAGACCTGGCGAAGCGCAATAGAGTAGATAGGGATTGCTTCAAAAAAAGTCAATTTTTTTTCTAAGTCCCAAAAAACGCTGGCGTGTTTTCTACATGATGGGTGATAGGCTGAAAAAGATCGAAAATATTTTTGGGGCTCCCCTCCTTCCCCCCTACATTTCCTGACTCATGGCAACTTACCTAGACAGTGGGCACATGTGTAGGGCAAAAGAAAATTTTTATTTGCTGATTTGAAGGTTTTCTAGGCATTTGTAGTGCAGATACGTGTTCCTCCATTGAAATTTGAATTTCGCGCCGTATGCAAATTAGCCTTCGCTAGCGTAACTTTGCTTTACATAGCGAATCAACGCTACTGCAACTTCGCAACCTTACGCTACCCCTGTGCGCAACTTCGGATTTTAGTGAATTTGCGGAGTGCTGGCGAAACTACGCCTGGTGTAGTGCGGCGAAGTACGGCGAAATTGCGCCTGGCGCAACTTCGCATCTTAGTGAATTTGCCCCTGAGTCAGATCAGAACTCACTGTGCAGAAATGTCCCACATTCCGGGGCTCTGATACACACACAACAGTAATTTTATTTCAAATAGAATGTTTCCTATAGTAACTGAGTACTGACTACCCTATTCCATCTCTTATTCCATGGCCAATAGGGCCATCAAATTATCCCTTCATTGATATTTCCCTGAACAAAACTCTAAAAACCAAAATGGGTAGAAATGCTGTATTTTATATACACAACATAATGCACCAGCCTAAACAGTTAAGATCTGACCTTCAAATTTCCACATAGGGGGTCACCATATTGGATTTTGTTAGGAGTGTCCGTGGCAATGCACATGCTCAGTTGGCTCTGGGCTGGCGAAAAGCGTATTTAAGGGTTTGTCGCAAATTATCAAGCAGAAAATTAGGTTCCTCTGTCATAGAAGCTGATACTACAGATCTGATAATTAAGTTGTGATGCAGACTGCACTGGTTACTGAGCTGTTGTGTAATATGAATCTGAACTCATTACTAATCAATCTCCTGCTAAACACTAAAAAATGGGAAAGTTAGTAGCAGCCTTAGTTCATGTCCAACCATTGGAATCATGTAACAGTTAATTTGGGGGTGGCCCTGGGTGTTTGTCTGGAAGGTTCCTTAGAGAGAAATATCCACAGACACTCACAGAGTAGAAATTGAGAGACAGTTGACTTTCAAAGGATCCCGAGCTGCCATTCTTCACATGAACTGTAGCTACTCTAGAAGAAGGAAAAATATATGTAAGACTAAAAACAAACATGAGTAGGGCCCTTGCGAGAGACTAGTTTGGGGCCACAGAAGGGCAGACTAGTAACTTACCTTTGGTCAAAGGCTCCGTGGCTAACCAGGTAATTGGACTGGTAGGTGCAAGTGAACGAGTAGTTGACCGGCTGACTCTTGACTATGAGGGTGCTGTCGTTGGACACAATGGAGTTGTAAAAGTGGTAGATTGGGTTTTTAAACTGCAAAAAGAGAATGTCCTTATCACCATTGTTCTCTGGCTCTCCTCCCTCATAGCCCTCCTGTAGTGTTACAATCTGCAGCCGGCAAATACAGATACACACAATTCAGCAGGAACAGCCCCTCATACTTACTTCAGAGTGGGTCCCACAGTAGGACTTGTTCCTGGGGGATAAGTCAGGGATAGTGAACTGGTAATATCCCGACTCAATGACCCCATTGTAGCAGACCCCTCCCATAGCCAGCTGGTGGATCTCCCATCCATACGGACATTCAGGGATTTTTGCAACTATAGACCTGGGGTAACAATGCACGATGATGGCATCTAGAGGGGGAACATTAGTAGGAAATGAATTTAGTATATTGAGGTGAATGGATTCATGTAGCACAGTCTAATAATGACAACAGTCTAATAAACAACACCCCCCACCACCACCACCCCAACACTTTCCAGTTCTGGATTTCACCATGGTCTTTAATTGTAAAAACTAAATGAAACCCACAAATCCTAATGGCAGAAATAAGAAAAAGCGATTACCTATTTTGTTGGGGGTGCACTTGGCTGCAGCCGATGCAATGAGTAGAGTCACCAGACTGACCCCCCAAAACACCATTGCTCCGCGTTACAGGCAGATATTAACAATAAGCTCAGTCTGTGTCTGAAACAATCCAGTGAGAGGCTGGAACAATCCCTGGGATTCTCAGTTGGGAAAATGTGGGAAATCCATTCTTTCCATCCTGCTCCCTGTAGGAAATACTTGAGGGCAAAGTTATGATTCTTTAGTTAGTGAGAGAAGCTGTAATCCTAGGTTGTAAAATGCCTATGGGAGAGAATTACAGTTCCACCAGTAGAGGTGGGATGTGGAACTACAGGTAAAGCTTTAATTAGTTATTATGGGTTAGTTAGTTAGTTAGTTAGTATAATTAATTAGCTTCAGTGCCTACTGCTTGTGTACCTGCTGTATAGTCAGTGGCCGGCAGTCCTGTGGCCCTCGGCTAGCATATCCCTCTGCAATTCCTGCTCTCCAGCAAACCCGCGGGGTGTAACTTCTACCTCTCCCCCTTTTATATCCTGCAGGGAAAATGGGACACTTACTCCAGATAATTATCAGCTCTGTGTACAAAACAGCAGCTCACCCAGCCAATAGCAGATCAGTGGCATTGACCCTCACTATGGAGGAGATACTTTTCCCTTCTTTTGGGCTCCATTCCAGGTCCCTCCTAGTGGCCGACATGCTGCAGTTTCATAGTAACGGCCTTTGTGCCGCAGTTAATGTTGTGTTTAGGCAGAAACGTAAACATTTGACTGCAAAGCAAAGGGTGAGTCAAATTAGAGAACCTCCTGGGTAAGGACACAAAGAGTCTGATGGCAGATAAGAGCCCAACTGGGCCCATTCCGACATGGACAATAAAGTCTCAGTCTTCCTCCATTGTGGGACATTTTCATGCTCAGTGCAGCTCTTTGTTCGAACCAAGGATTCTTGAATTCAATTAGTCTATCAAGCCCTACTCTTTCCCTTGCTACATCCACACACCTGCCCTGGATCCCAAATAGTCCCTCCTAATGTTACACCTGAGTCACACAATAATAATACATGTGCTCCATCATTGCCTCCAGCATATCCCTGTAATAAACACTTCTTCAACGCCATATAAAACCAAAAATAAAATGTTGCCTAATGAAAGAAAATAAATACATAGTAACATAGTAAGTGAGGTTGAAAAAAGACACACGTCCATCAAGTTCAACCTTAAGTCTATATATAACCTGCCTAACTGCCAGTTGATCCAGAGGAAGGCAAAAAAACCATCTGAAGTCTCTCCAATTTGCCTCAGAGGGGGAAAAATTCCTTCCTGACTCCAAGATGTAATGGGACCAGTCCCTGGATCAACTTGTACTATGAGCTATCTCCCATATCCCTGTATTCCCTCACTTGCTAAACACCATCCAACCCCTTCTTATACCTATCTAATGTATCAGCCTATACCACTGATTCACTTCCCAGCTCTCCCTGTAACACCCCTTTCCCTCCTCTAATCTCATTGGCTCTCTCCTGTCTGCTGGGAGGAGCTACTGGTGAATAAAGCATCCGACCCTTCCTTATACCTATCTTTTGTATCAGCCTGTACCACTGATTCACTTCCAAGCTCTCCCTGTAACACCCCTTTCCCTCCTCTAATCTCATTGGCTCCCTCCTGTCTGCTGGGAGGAGCTACTGGTGAATAAAGCATCCAACCCTTCCTTGTTCCTATATAATGTATCAGCCTGTACCCCTGATTCACTTCCCAGCTCTCCCTGTAATACCCCTTTCCCTGTTCTAATCTCATTGGCTCCCTCCTGTCTGCTGGGAGGAGCTACTGGTGAATAAAGCATCCGACCCTTCCTTGTACCTATCTAATGTATCAGCCTGTACCACTGATTCACTTCCCAGCTCTCTCTGTAACACCCCTTTCCCTCCTCTAATCTCATTGGCTCCCTCCTGTCTGCTGGGAGGAGCTATTGGTGAATAAAGCATCCGACCCTTCCTTGTACCTATTTAATGTATCAGCCTGTACCACTGATTCAGGGACACAATTCCACATCTTCACAGCTCTCACTGTAACAAACCCCTTCCCAAAATTTAGCTGGAACCTCTTTTCTTCTAATCGGAATGGGTGACCTTGTGTCAGCTGGAAAAACCTACTGGTAAATAAATCATTAGAGAGATTATTATATGATCCCCTATATATTTATACATAGTTATCATATCACCCCTTAAGCGCCTCTTCTCCAGCGTGAACATCCCCAATTTGGCCAGTCTTTCCTCATAGCTAAGATTTTCCCTTTACCAGCTTAGTTGCCCTTCTCTGTCCCCTCTCTAATACAATAATGTCCTGTTTGAGTGATGGAGACCAAAACTGTACGGCATATTCTAGATGGGGCCTTACCAGTGCTCTATACAGTGGGACCCCCTCCTCCCGTGACTCTCTGCCCCATTTAATACAACTCAAGGCTTTATTTGCCCTTGATGCTGCTGACTGGCATTACTTGCTACAGACAAGTTTATTATCTACAAGGACTCCAAGCTCCGTCTCCATTATGGATTTGCCTAGTGCAGTCCCATTAAGGGTATAAGTGGATATTGTTACATCCCAGGTGCAGGACTTTACATTTATCAACATTGAATCTCATTTGCCACTTAGCTGCCCAGATTGCCAGTTAGTCAAGATCCTGTTGCAAGTGCCACATCCTGGATGGAATTAATTGGGCTGATAGTTTTGTCTCATCTGCAAACACTGATACATTACTTACAATCCCCTCCCCTAAGTCATTAATGAACTAGTTAAATAAAAGTGGCCCCAATACCGAGGCCTGAGGGACCCCACTAAGAACCTTACTCCAAGTAGAGAATGTCCCATTAACAACCACCCTCTGTACCCGATCCTGTAGCCAGTTTCCTATCCATGTGCAAACGACTTCATTAAGCCCAACAGACCTTAGTTTAGAAAGCAGTCGTTTCTGGGGCACAGTATCAAACGCTTTGGCGAAATCCAAATAGATCTACTGCCCCCCCACTGTCCAGCATCTTACTTACCTCAAATTAGTCTGACATGACCTCTCCTTCATAAAGCCATGCTGATTGCTGCTCATAATGCCATTCACTAGGACAACATTTTGAATGTGATCCCTTAACAAGCCTTCAAATAATTTGCCCACCACAGATGTCAGACTTACTGGCCTATAATTGCCAGGCTGAGATCGTAATCCCTTTTTAAATATTAGAATAACATCAGCTTTTCTCCTATCCATAGGCACCATACCAGATGACAGTGAATCTGAGAAAATCAAAAATAGAGCCTTGTTTACATTATTTTTTTATTAAAGCTTTATGGATCATATCGTGAGTCAGCCACTGACTAGACTGAGCTGAGCCATAAGTGCAGCTATAAAGTGAGCCTGGGAACTCACACTCAAGAAAAGAACTGATTTAACACATTTGCCTTTTCTGTATCTGTTACAACCATACTGGTACCATTATTTAATGGAGCAACACTCTCAACCTGCATCTTTTTACTACTTTTTTTTTATATTCATTAAGTGCTACAGACATGTAATTTTTAAATTCCATTCTCTTATATCCAATTAACTTCTTAACTTTCATATTAACCCACATAGGGTGATTCTTTTGTGCTTCTACATTTACTCCTTAAGGGAATAAATTGAGAACAGTAACAATTTAATATCAGTTTAAATAACAATCATTTCTGTTCTGTGTTTTTAGCAGAAAACATGATGTGTAACTGTCATTGTGTCTGTCCCTTTCTCTTATCTGCACTGCTGCCTCTGACTCCTGATACAACTTCCCAATATCCATTCATTCCTCATTCTCACTGGGTTTATAGTTCTGTGTAACTGTCATTGTGTCTGTCCCTTTCTCTTCTCTGCACTGCTGCCTCTGACTCCTGATACAACTTCCCAATATCCATTCATTCCTCATTCTCACTGGGTTTATAGTTCTGTGTAACTGTCATTGTGTCTGTCCCTTTCTCTTCTCTGCACTGCTGCTTCTGACTCCTGATACAACTTCCCAATATCCATTCATTCCTCATTCTCACTGGGTTTATAGTTCTGTGTAACTGTCATTGTGTCTGTCCCTTTCTCTTCTCTGCACTGCTGCTTCTGACTCCTGATACAACTTCCCAATATCCATTCATTCCTCATTCTCACTGGGTTTATATTTCTGTGTAACTGTCATTGTGTCTGTCCCTTTCTCTTCTCTGCACTGCTGCCTCTGACTCCTGATACAACTTCCCAATATCCATTTATTCCTCATTCTCACTGGGTTTATAGTTCTGTGTAACTGTCATTGTGTCTGTCCCTTTCTCTTCTCTGCACTGCTGCTTCTGACTCCTGATACAACTTCCCAATATCCATTCATTCCTCATTCTCACTGGGTTTATAGTTCTGTGTAACTGTCATTGTGTCTGTCCCTTTCTCTTCTCTGCACTGCTGCTTCTGACTCCTGATACAACTTCCCAATATCCATTCATTCCTCATTCTCACTGGGTTTATAGTTCTGTGTAACTGTCATTGTGTCTGTCCCTTTCTCTGCACTGCTGCTTCTGACTCCTGATACAACTTCCCAATATCCATTCATTCCTCATTCTCACTGGGTTTATAGTTCTGTGTAACTGTCATTGTGTCTGTCCCTTTCTCTGCACTGCTGCCTCTGACTCCTGATACATCTTGGGAAGATATAAGTGAAAAATCATTGAGCCTTTGGTGGGATGGGGGGGGGAGGCACTCAGAAGCCTTGAGAGCACAAACCTTATCTCCCCCTTCTTTATATCACAGGGGAACTCGATCCCGTCATTCAGACACAGGTAAGAAACAATCTATAAAATGCAACATTGGAGCAGAGAGGTTCAGTTTCAGAGCAGCCCGGTCTATAGATGTCGGATCTGCATAATAAAAGCTGGAGAAGAGAAAAGCTCTTAGTCACACGGGCTCGGTACAAATGCAGGAATGGGGCCCTTTCATGGGACAATCAGACTCATTAGATAAGAAGATGATTATGTAACACGGGGGGATCAGACTAAAGCCAAATGGTTACTCAGATTCTAAGAAAAGATAATGAGATTCAAGAAAAGTTAAAAATATGATGACATTTTTATGGGGGAGTTTTAGATACAAAGAGTGTTTTCTACCCTCACTCACACTCACACTCATAATAAACCCCCATAATACTCTGGACCTTTTAATTGCACCTGGCAGGGCTCTAGAGAGTATGGGATAATATACTCTCCTACTTACCTGCCTCTCATTTCACTTACTGCCTCTATTGCAGCATAGGTATTCCCTGTACTAAGCACAATTCAGCAGGAACAGTCCCTAAGTTTGCTCATAGTCTGTACAGAGAGATCCCATAAAACTATGGTACATAGGTATTCCCTGTACTAAGCACAATTCAGCAGGAACAGTCCCTAAGTTTGCTCATAGTCTGTACAGAGAGATCCCATAAAACTATGGCACATAGGTATTCCCTGTACTAAGCACAATTCAGCAGGAACAGTCTCTAAGTTTGCTCATAGTCTGTACAGAGAGATCCCATAAAACTATGGCAGCATAGGTATTCCCTGTACTAAGCACAATTCAGCAGGAACAGTCCCTAAGTTTGTTCATAGTCTGTACAGAGAGATCCCATAAAACTATGGCAGCATAGGTATTCCCTGTACTAAGCACAATTCAGCAGGAACAGTCCCCTAAGTTTGCTCATAGTCTGTACAGAGAGATCCCATAAAACTATGGTACATAGGTATTCCCTGTACTAAGCACAATTCAGCAGGAACAGCCCCTAAGTTTGCTCATAGTCTGTACAGAGAGATCCCATAAAACTATGGCAGCATAGGTATTCCCTGTACTAAGCACAATTCAGCAGGAACAGCCCCTAAGTTTGCTCATAGTCTGTACAGAGAGATCCCATAAAACTATGGCAGCATAGGTATTCCCTGTACTAAGCACAATTCAGCAGGAACAGTCCCCTAAGTTTGCTCATAGTCTGTACAGAGAGATCCCATAAAACTATGGTACATAGGTATTCCCTGTACTAAGCACAATTCAGCAGGAACAGCCCCTAAGTTTGCTCATAGTCTGTACAGAGAGATCCCATAAAACTATGGCAGCATAGGTATTCCCTGTACTAAGCACAATTCAGCAGGAACAGTCCCATAAGTTTGTAGTTTTAAGGGCAGTTATTCGCCGCTCATAGACATAGACATATAATAGAAGCAGCTTTCCTACATTGTTGCAAATAGATAATAGTAAAGGCTGCCACATACCAGACCACACTCCGTAAATTGATGTAGTTAAAAAGGTTTTATTGTAGCAAAAACATCACAGCAAAACCTTACACGTTTCGTGCATAGAGGCACTTAGTCAGAAGTCATAAGTCTTTGCTTCTAAAGTACGAAACGCGTAAGGTTTTGCTGTGATGTTTTTGCTACAATAAAACCTTTTTAACTACATCAATTTACGGAGTGTGGTCTGGTATGTGGCAGCCTTTACTATTATCTATTTGCAACAAATTGCCTCCCCGAGCTGAAGGTCTGGAGCTTGAGAACCTGGACCCCACTTTATTCCTGGGTTCTATTTCCTACATTGTATCATGAGTCAGAACCAATAATAAAAAAAAATACAAACAGCCAGACAGAAAGTGAAAGACAGACAGACACAATGACATAACTACAAACCCAGTGGGAATGAGGAGTAAGTGGATATTTATCAACACTGCTGCCCTAAAGTGCATTAACCGCCGTCTGCAGGGAGTTATATAACTATCAGCCCCCCATCAACTTCTCACATTTCTCCCTGTATAATGAGGGCAGCCCCGCAAGGGCATAGAATGGCATTTAATGATTAGGATCGAGACTCGGCATTCAGAGCCGGCCGATTATTTCTCAATGCCCCTCTGTGAGCACAAAGCAGCCATTGTCCCTCTGATGTCCCCTACTCCCCTTAATTGGAACAGACTAATTGTGATGTGAATGAGACGTCTCTTCATAGTGAGTCTCCCAATCCTGCACCAAATAGCAGAATAAATATGGAAAAAGATATCTCTAACTTTACTGCACATTGGTCCCGGCTTCTATAGGAACTGCAGCTAAATACAGAAACTTGTGAGGAGATCATTGTATAGAAATATTTCTATTATTTTTTATTCTCTGTATTCTGTAATCTAAAAATTCCCATTAAATCCCATTCCAGGCTTGGGAAAGATACAATAATAGGAAAATTAGCCATGTTAGTCAGAGGCAGCAGTGCAGAGAAAGGGACAGACACAATGACAGTTACACAGAACTATAAACCCAGTGAGAATGAGGAATGAATGGATATTGGGAAGTTGTATCAGGAGTCAGAAGCAGCAGTGCAGAGAAAGGGACAGACACAATGACAGTTACACAGAACTATAAACCCAGTGAGAATGAGGAATGAATGGATATTGGGAAGTTGTATCAGGAGTCAGAAGCAGCAGTGCAGAGAAAGGGACAGACACAATGACAGTTACACAGAACTATAAACCCAGTGAGAATGAGGAATGAATGGATATTGGGAAGTTGTATCAGGAGTCAGAAGCAGCAGTGCAGAGAAGAGAAAGGGACAGACACAATGACAGTTACACAGAACTATAAACCCAGTGAGAATGAGGAATGAATGGATATTGGGAAGTTGTATCAGGAGTCAGAGGCAACAGTGCAGAGAAGAGAAATATTAATTAAACTGTAACGATCCGTCAAATGGAACTGTCTCTGAAATGGGCAGAGAACGCTCAATTCATTTATTTCGTTTGTTGGGAAAGGAAAGAGAAGTGAATAAAATGTGGCAGAAATGAGTAAAAACACAAATAAAGAAGGGAAACCGCAAGTTATAAGAGTTGAAATGAGTTTGTATAGTAGCAGTATGAGTCAGGTGTAGTGACCACCAGTAGATGTCACTAGTGTGTGTAACAGCAAATAGTAATTCCTTATTTCTACTAAAAAATCCTTTCCCCAAACAGTGGTACGACATGTTGCTCCCCAACCCCTTGGACGTTGCTCTCAGGGGTCTCAAATCAGGTTCTTATTTCTGAATTCCAGACAAGTTTTGGTTGTATAAAAATCAAACAGATCCTCCTGTAGGTTGCCACACAGGTGCCATTGGCTCTTCTGGAAATAGCATCAGGGTTCCCACATGCCTCTTGTCTTACACCCCTAATTTCAGTAACGTAACTACCCTCGTCTCTTCAGGGCCCTGTGCAGGATGTGCACCCACTCCCCTCCCCCATTTGATGTGGCCTGATCTCCATAGGGCCCCAAGGGGGAACAGGCCCTGGGCAATTGCACCCCCTGCTCCCCCAGTATTTACGCCACTGCCTAATTCTCAGTTTGCCGAGGGTCTGGAATTTGAGGTCCAGATCAGTCGGCTGTTGCAATATTTAATCTGGGACCAGTGGGGACACAGTTAATAAGTTAATAACAGGGCATGCTGGGACTTGTAGTGTAGGACCTGGTGGGCTCTGGTGTTAGACAAATACAAGAGTCCTCTGCACTCAACCCATATATAGACAAGCTGTGTATAAACATATCATTTTATTTAATGATTCTCTTGCCTGTTCCAGAGCTTGGGTTGCTCCATGTCTGTCATTCTCAGGCCCAGTTTGGACAGAACCACATGGAATTCAGAAGTGTTCAGAGAGTCTTTATAGAAATGGCGGCTCAAAGTGCCTGTGGGGATTGATCAGAAGTGAAGGTTTGAAACCGGTTCCTAAGCACCGTCACACCTGCACTGTGGGTTCTGCCCTCCCAGGTTCCACTTGATACCACATGGTAGAAGCACGGGCACACTATCCCAGGTTTAGGAGGATCCCCTGCTTGGGGCGAGACGAGGGTTAAATGACAACGTGTTATGGGGCGACCCAATAGAAAGTGCAGGAAAGGTTCTGAATGTTAAAACATGACGTGAGATGTAGAAATGCTGAATTGTGGCTGCGCTGCCTTTAACTGGAGCAACTGTAGGACAAGTGGAGCGAGGGGCCCCGGTGATGGGAATGTAAATCTGCTCCCTGGCACAGACACGGCCCCACACAAGAATGAAGGGAACGATGCCAGGGCCACTGAATGCCAACACCCACCCATGGGTTCTGTCTTATTACAATTCTAATCTCACCCACAGCTAATAGTTATTCTGGGAATGAATCCCTATTCCTAATCCCTGTGCCCCCCTTAATTTCCCATAGAGAGGCCTGACGAGTCTGAACCCCCAGATGCTGACACTCTCCCATGAATCTTATTTGGCCGGGGGCTGGGGCTGTAATTATGTGTCAGGCAAATATACAGGGAAGAAAAAACTCTACATTTAGTCTATATGGCAGCTCCGATACATTGAAACAAATGGGATTATATATGTTATTATTCCTTATATCCCTTCCTCTGTCTCTATCTGAACTGGGTCTCAGCACAATGTCACTGTGATACAATATGTCTTATGCAATTTTCAACCCAATCTGATTGGGCCAGATAGCAGTATCAGTTGGGGAAGCCTTTTGTAGGGCCCCATACACAAACCAATAAACTGCAGACTCAATGGGGGGAATTCGGGAATGTCGGGAACAAAAACATTTCTTTTAAATGTCGTAGAAAGTGTCGTAGTAACAGCTGACAAATTCACAGAGCATTTAGCCGCCAATTTTCCGACGTGTACGACACTTTTGAAATAGTGGGCGTGTTTTCTTCGGCGCCACTTTTCCCGACATTTTTATGAATTGCTCGTAAAACGCATTTGTTTTGCCGACAATTTTTCCGACACATTAGTCTCTCCAAAATGAAAATGTTGGTTCAATTGTCTTTTGAAAACGCTCAGTAAAATGTTTTATAAAACTGTCAGACTGACGAGACATTCAGAGACGGTAACATGTGCCTTTGTGAATTTGCCACTTGTGCGACATTTTACAACATTTTACAACATTTGTCGACCGCCACTTCTGGGTTATTTATTTTACCGACACTTTCGTGAATTCTCCCCAATGTGTCAGCTGCTTCTATCGACCCATCTATGGCACCTTAAATGGGGTGACCTGAATGTTACACAGTTACAATGAAGTGAAAAAAGACCAAAGTCCATCAAGTTCAACCCACTCCCATCCATACGCACTCTAACACTGACCCCTCCATACACTCACATAAACTAGATATAATAATACACTAACTGTAGAGGTTAGTATCACAATAGCCTTAGACATTATGTCTGTCCAGTAACCTTCTGTATGAAACTGTATCAAATGCTGTAGCAAAGTCCAAGTAGATCCCATCCACTGCCATTACAGAAAGAAGGTTTCTGCTCTGGGCAGAATATCATTATATAGAGTTGAGCAGCAGGTAACCTATGGGTGATTTACTCACATCAAGGCAGGTACGAGGGGTGTGGTTATTATTTGCCTTTTCCTTAGATGATGTCACAATCCATTTGCAATAATTGGATGAAACACAAACTCTGATCATTAACCCAATTTGCCCCAGTCAGTAAAGAGAATACAGTCATTGCCGTGCGAGAGTTAAATATTCAGGCCTGAGGACAAAGGCTGTTTGTACAGTGGGGGGGGGGGAGAAGTGAGAGAAAAGGGAACAAAACTTTTGGATTTCAGCTTCACCTGTTTCCTTGGAAACCACATCCCATACGTGTGCAGGAAAGAGACTGGGGTACAAATGGGGCGTTAGAAAGATGCTGCTCTGATTTTGGAGACGTATTTAGTGCACAGGGTATTTGACATTAGTCAAGTGAATTCCCTGCAACAGTCGTGAGTGGTGCAGGGAGTTGCTCTCTATGGTCAGAGACGGGGAGTTTTAAGTAATACCTTATAAAAGGAGCCTGGGGGTATAACGGGTAATTTAAACTTAAGGTGCAGGAAGGTTCTGTTGTTGATCCAAACTGATTCCTGTCTAGTGTGGGACCCTCCCCTGTTGTAGCAAATAAAATCTCCGCCTGAGACACAAGTAATTGGCCACTTGCAGTAACATTCACAGCCAATCACTACAGTTGGACCAACAACTGACACTTCCAAGCGACACTTGGCACTCAGGTCGCCGCCAGCGAATAAATTCCAGGAATTGCCACAAAAATTCACTGGCGTCAAATTTTTTTTTTATTCCGACGCTGGCGACAATTCTAGGCGTCCATTGACTTTAATGGGCATCAGAATTGTCGCCAGTGTTGAAATTGTAACTGGAGTCAAAATTCGCGTTTCTCTAATTTTGCAGGAAATATACAAATTTTTCGGCGAAACGGGAGAAATTCGCCCATCACTAATAGAGAGTTCAGCCAAGGGATTCTCTGCTTAAACAGCCAAGTGATGCACCATTATTTATATACATTATAATCTAGTGGCACCTCCCTGTCACCCACATACACACAGCACCTGCTTTATGGCAGCTGAGATTCTAGCTATCTGTATAACAGAACATTCTGTCCCAGTGGCTGCACAGATCCTATCTGATCCCCATTGTAAGCAGCAGTCCTGTCCTGCTTTATGGCAGCTGAGATTCTACTTATCGGTATAACAGAGCATTCTGTCCCAGTGGCTGCACAGATCCTATCTGATCCCCATTGTAAGCAGCAGTCCTGTCCTGCTTTATGGCAGCTGAGATTCTAGCTATCTGTATAACAGAACATTCTGTCCCAGTGGCTGCACAGATCCTATCTGATCCCCAATGTAAGCAGCAGTCCTGTCCTGCTTTATGGCAGCTGAGATTCTAGCTATCTGTATAACAGAACATTCTGTCCCAGTGGCTGCACAGATCCTATCTGATCCCCATTGTAAGCAGCAGTCCTGTCCTGCTTTATGGCAGCTGAGATTCTAGCTATCTGTATAACAGAACATTCTGTCCCAGTGGCTGCACAGATCCTATCTGATCCCCATTGTAAGCAGCAGTCCTGTCCTGCTTTATGGCAGCTGAGATTCTAGCTATCTGTATAACAGAACATTCTGTCCCAGTGGCTGCACAGATCCTATCTGATCCCCATTGTAAGCAGCAGTCCTGTCCTGCTTTATGGCAGCTGAGATTCTAGCTATCTGTATAACAGAACATTCTGTCCCAGTGGCTGCACAGATCCTATCTGATCCCCATTGTAAGCAGCAGTCCTGTCCTGCTTTATGGCAGCTGAGATTCTAGCTATCTGTATAACAGAACATTCTGTCCCAGTGGCTGCACAGATCTTATCTGATCCCCATTGTAAGCAGCAGTCCTGTCCTGCTTTATGGCAGCTGAGATTCTAGCTATCTGTATAACAGAACATTCTGTCCCAGTGGCTGCACAGATCTTATCTGATCCCCATTGTAAGCAGCAGTCCTGTCCTGCTTTATGGCAGCTGAGATTCTAGCTATCTGTATAACAGAACATTCTGTCTCAGTGGCTGCACAGATTCCTGGATGCAGAGATTATATAAGAAATGATTGCTGTGAGTTCTGCAGACAAGAGCTTTTTCTCGCTCACATCACTATGTTGGCCGCAGCCCCCAGCGTTGGTATTTACTGTATAATAACAGGAATCAGCAATACTAAACCTATAAAGCTGACGTTGGCTCTTTCCTGGGTGAGAAATGCTGAATGTCCTTTTATTCTATAGGCTGGGGCTGCTAAATGGTGCAGTGTGTGCGCCTCCTAAATCTTCCTACAGGGAGATCAATATAATGAAGTATGGGGGGAGGGGTGATGATTTATAGCTCTGGGTCTCAAGGTTAAAATAAGTCCCATTTGCGCTGAGTGATTCTTTAAAGGATAAGTGCGCCCTGCGCTCCAGCAGAAAAGACATTTTACCCAACAAACTCTGAACCTCTGTCAACTTTTATCATCATAATTTATTGATTATTACAGGAAAATTCCAGAAAAATGAATGTTAATTTAAAATTGGGAATTGTGGACTCCCTGCCGCCTCTTATCCACTGCTAGAACTCTATAAACACATTATGTTCCATCCTGATGCTTTTGTACTACAACTCCCAGCACCCTTGACAGCTCAACTAGGAGGAATTGAAATGATTGACTCACAGGCAGCCCCAGTGGAATAGAATGTGACCAGTGTAATGAATAGGAAGGGAAAGTGATGGTCAGCAGCTACAATATATTGCTTGCAAAATTAATTAAAGTAAATTAACTGGTAGAATGCTGTAGAGATGGGTAGTTACAGATAATGTGCAATTGGTTTTCATGTTTTATTATTTATGGTTTCTGAGTTATTTAGTTTTTTATTCGGCAGCTCTCCGGTTTGTAATTTCAGTTATCTGGTTGCTAGGGTCCAAATTCCCCTAGCAACCATGCAGTGATTTGAATAAGAGACTGGAATATGAATAGGAGAGGCCTGAATAGAGAGATGAATAATTAAAAAGTAACAATAACAATACATTTGTAGCCTTACAGAGTATTTGTTTCTTTACATGATCCCCATTTGAAAGCTGGAAAGATTCAGAATGCAGCAAATCATTCAAAAACTGTTAAAAAAAACAATGAAGGCCAATTGAAAAGCTGCTTAGAATTAGCAATGTACAACATACTACAGGCTGAAGGTGAACCAGCCCTTTAAACTCAGCGCTGCCCTTACTTACTGTCCGCACCTTTCAATGTTATCCAAGGCATCGCGCCCTCAACAAATATGGCCGCATCCCTTCCTTTACGCAGACACAGCCACTCCTAAGGGGTTGTTGCCCTTGCGTAAAATGCCCTCATTCCATTTCTAAGCACGGACTGTGCCAATACCCAACATGGCTACCAGAGAAGCGCAAGATGGTGACGCTGTGAGGGTGCGCGGCCATTAGGATTACGGGCAGAGGCGTGGTTAGGGGAGCGGTGCCGGGCTGAGGGAGAGGTGAGGAACCGGAGTTTGGTCCCGGGGATAATGGAGGGAAACACGGGCTGTAGTCTCAGCTGCTTCACAACTTCATGTCTCACGTGACTGGCACAACTGGACTGCGCGTGTCTCTGCGGGAGATTCTACTGGAGCGGAGCAAAGACATTCTGAGGATTCCTCGTGTTTCTTCTTCTTCATCATCTTCTTCATCATCTGAGCTTTGTTCCTTTTGTATTGTCCCTCTGCCGACCCCCCTGCACCCCCACATTTACCCTTATGTACCCCCAGTCCCGCCGTCAGTTCCCTTTATACCTCCCCCCCGACATTCTGCTGCTCCTGAGACTCCTTATATCTCACCCGACACCCCGACACCTTCACTTCTCCCCCCCCCTCATATCTACTGCCCCCCCCCTTCCCTACAACTCCCGGTGCCCTCACATCTACCTGTAATTCTGTCTGTGTCTCATGTCAGTCTCATCTGCAAATGTACCAACTGCAACTGTTTCATCTTTATACACATTTATATTGACTTTGTGTTACCTGTGTCACCCCTAATACTTCCCACTCCCGACTTATATTTAAGATCATATCCCCTTATATATTTAGACAAATACAAGAGTCCTCTGCACTGAACCCATTATCAATATATTTATATCCCTTATATATTTATATATAGTGATCATATCCCCCTTATATATTTATATATAGTGATCATATCCCCCTTATATATTTATATATAGTGATCATATCCCCTTATATATTTATATATAGTGATCATATCCCCCTTATATATTTATATATAGTGATCATATCCCCCTTATATATTTATATATTGTGATCATATCCCCCTTATATATTTATATATAGTGATCATATCCCCTTATATATTTATATATAGTGATCATATCCCCCTTATATATTTATATATAGTGATCATATCCCCCTTATATATTTATATATAGTGATCATATCCCCCTTATATATTTATATATAGTGATCATATCCCCTTATATATTTATATATAGTGATCATATCCCCCTTATATATTTATATATAGTGATCATATCCCCCTTATATATTTATATATAGTGATCATATCCCCCTTATATATTTATATATAGTGATCATATCCCCCTTATATATTTATATATAGTGATCATATCCCCTTATATATTTATATATAGTGATCATATCCCCCTTATATATTTATATATAGTGATCATATCCCCCTTATATATTTATATATAGTGATCATATCCCCCTTATATATTTATATATAGTGATCATATCCCCCTTATATATTTATATATAGTGATCATATCCCCCTTATATATTTATATATAGTGATCATATCCCCCTTATATATTTATATATAGTGATCATATCTTCTCTGTACTTTCTCTGTTTCATTAAGACCCAGTTTGAGAGCTGGAGACTAAAACGAGTTCATATAACGACTCCATTACTTTCTCATGTATTGACTGTAACAGTTGCTATGGGAAAGCCGTTAGTAACACTCGAGGAGCAAGCTCAGTAGGGGCTGCTGGGAAATGGAGTAACACATTTAGCAATTGTAAAAGTTTAGAGAGACAGAGGGGGGGGGGTTACTGGGTTCAGACTCCCGGGCGCTTATATAATATACAGTAGTAAAAGTCAGAGCAATCGCAACATCGCTGGGGTTTTAGTTTAGGTTAAAAGTTGATGTTTGGGGGCAGTTGGTCCATTGGCTGAAGTGAGTGACCGGAGCTCATTATTGGGATTAATCAGTGCCGGGGGAGGAGGATGTTTTGTGGGAAGGGCGAGGGGGTGGGAAGGCCGGGGGGGGGGCTAAGAGTTTAATGATCACTGACACATTGGGCAGTTGTTATTTTGGGCTCCCACTGACTGTCATTGTCTTGTCTCTGTGCTGCAGGGGGAGTTGCAGGATCGGGGGAGCTGAGAGTCATGGAGGATGCCGTTTGCTCCCTGGGGATGTCCGATGGCTACTACTTGCCCCATCCTGGGGATCACACGGGGGTGAAGCTGAAGAACTGCACAGAGGAGTGGGTAAGTGCCGGGGGAGGGTAATATTGCTGGGTGTCATGGACATTTCTTTGAGCCCCTCTGCCTGACTGTTCCCCTGTATCCACTACCCTTGTCATATAATGATGCCTCTAATGTTCTCCCTATGGAATCAGGACTTCTCCCTTCCCCCAAACTAAGTTCTCCCGACCTCTGGGAATCACGGCCGGACACCCTATGCAACCGGGCACCCTTCTTCTATTCAAGGGGAAGGAAATAGTCGTGGAAGTGCAAGTTTAGTAACAAACCCAGAGAACTTCATCCCAAAACTAATAAATCTTTCCAGTGTCCATTCTGTTCCTGCTATTGTCTGTTTATATTGTGTGCACTGCTGGTTCTGACTCTGACTAAAATGATGTAGCAGAAGGCAACCGACGAACTGTTCCCCTTTAAAAGAAAAAAAGTTTTTATTTGTTGCCCGTTTACATGAGGCTATGGAATTAACTGACCCTTGGGCTCCTGTGAGTAACACATTGGCTCATTTACACCAGGGTGGTGACCCAGAGTAACTAGTCACTTATTATCTGCACTGAGAGTATTCAGAGTAAACACCTGACTGGTTGCCTTGGGTTACTGCACTAGTGCAAAATGTGCCCCAGTGTGAGAAATTCTTCCTCAGGGGTGATATTTTCCTAAATGAACAGATTTTAGTGTTACAGCAACTGAACTCTCTGCTCCGACTCACTGAAGAGTGTTTGGGAAGTCGTGTTGTTCCCACAGGGGTGACACCTCTGGGAGTTGAGCCAAGAAGTTCTGGGGGCTGAATCACCAACAAACTGGGTTTTTTTGGGGAACAAATGTCTCCCTGGAAGTTGGTACTGGGGTTTCACATCCCTTGAGAAGGTGTCGCTGGGGGGGGGGGGGAGTCTCACTCTCAATGTCTGAGTGTATCTGATGGGGGAGACATGGAGGGGTTAATCAGATTGCCCTTGGGGTGGGCGGGTTTAGTAACTTGACTAATTTCTTTCCATTAGGGGGAGAGGACCCCCAGCCCGGCGGTGTTGCGGTCGGTCACGCTGAGTTGGAAGGAGACGCTGCTGAGCAGGAAGAGACCGTTCGTAGGAAGAAGCTGTCACGTCTGCACCCCCCTCAGCCGGGTAAGTGGATTATTGGGCAGATTAGAGTCAATGGAGCGGAATTAACCCCTCGGATAATTGTGGGTCTTGCTGTAATCGCCTCTGAGGGACAACGTGTCCTTGGGCAGCTCAGCTGGTGACACAGGAGCTTCCAGCAGTCCAGGGGTTAAGGGTTATATGAGGTTAATGTGAAGCTTTCCCATAGCACCCTGTCTGCTAACCCTGCACCCCCAGATATTGCTGCACCTTTACCATCCTTCTACGTATAGTCAAGGGTTAAAGCATGCTGGGAGTTGCAGCCCGCTGACACTAGGTTAAAGAAGGAAAGCTACAGAGGCATTTGCCAATAGATTAGCCACAATAGTACAAGCTATAACACTCTATTTATTCCTCAGAATGCTTTACCATATTTGAGTAACAGCTCTAGAAGCTCTCTCTGTTTGTTTAGGATAGCAGCTGCCATATTAGCTTGGTGTGACATCACTTCCTGCCTGAGTCTCTCCCTGCTCACTCATAGCTCTGGGCTCAGATTACAGCAGGAAGGGGAGGAGGAACAAACTGAGCATGCTCAAGCCCTAGCCCTGGCGGTTTAAGCTGAAAACAGTTAGTCTGATACAGAAGCCCATGAGTACACAATAGAAGGAAAGAAATGTGGTGTTTGACAGAGGACTCAGAGCAACATTACTTTGAGGGTTTACTGGTGTATTTATATAGACCTTTCTGATAAAGCTTACTTACTTTTAGCCTTTCCTTCTCCTTTAGGAAACATTCTGCAGTGGTACCGGGGTCCTAAGAACAGGGATTAGTAACGAGACCCTCGACATTAGCACAGTGCGCATATAATTCTAATAGCCATTTATTTAATGGGGTAGTCACATGGCCCTGTTCTGCGGGGCGCTGGGAGTTGCCTTTTTTATTGCGGGGGTTGGGCAGGAGTATGAGGTCAGACTTTAATAATGATGTCATAGTGACAGGAAGCCACCAAGCCCTGCCATTGTTCTGAAATAAAGGGGAAATTAACCTTATAATTAGAGCTATGAGGCTGCAGCCCATTGATTGCTCAAACATTTATACACACGGGTGGGAGCTGCCATATTGCTGATATTCTCAGTCCTGTTTAACTTCATTTAACCCTCTCTTCCCCCTGTAGGAGACGTTCTTCAATCCCAGCATTCCCTCTTTGGGTCTCCGTAACGTCATCTACATAAATGAAACCCACACAAGGTACTTACCTGCCCCACACATATATCAGCCACATTTAATTCTTCTGTTTTTTACTTGCCCTTTAATAGATTGTTAAGGACAATGACGTGCTTTGCAGAATGCTGCTGAGAAACTTTCAGTTGGTCGTTTTGCAATGATTTGTCACCTTAACCAAAGTGATATTGGAGCTTTAATATAGGGTTACTTTCCCTTTAATAGACCCCCCCCCACCACTATCCATGTCTTGTCTAGACACCTCCCCCCCATGCCCCTATCTGCCCCCGGGTTAATCATTCTATGGATCAACCCAAATGTCACTCTGATCCTCAGCGGGTTATTTTGGGGCAAAACAACAAAAATTGATTCCAAATATTGACTTAACCTTCATTTACCTGCAGGGGCCGCAACATAGTGACTGACGCTGAACCAATAAGTGAATCACATTCAACCCATTCTCTAGAGGTTCAACAGGAGAAGCCAAAATAATTCCTCCATGTTCAAAATAATGCCCCCCCATCCATTCCCCTCTCTTGGTAGGGAATCCCATAACCTGACTGTCCTTACAGTAAAGAACCCCTTCCTATACTGATGGTGAGATCTCCTTTCCTTTCCTCCCCACCAATGAATCACTCATTCCCCTCTCTTGGTAGGGAATCCCATAACCTGACTGTCCTTACAGTAAAGAACCCCTTCCTATGCTGATGGTGAGATCTCCTTTCCTCCCCACCAATGAATCACTCATTCCCCCTCTCTTGGTAGGGAATCCCATAACCTGACTGTCCTTACAGTAAAGAACCCCTTCCTATGCTGATGGTGAGATCTCCTTTTCTCCCCACCAATGAATCACTCATTCCTTCCTGGTAGGGAATCCCATAACCAGTATATTACCCTATAAATCTCCCTGTGGCTCTGTTAGATACGTATGGGTGTGTTACATAATACACAAAAGCCATGAATATCCTGTAAATTATATTCTTATAAATGGTGAGTTCTGATGTCATCAGTTATAAATGGTGAATTCTGATGTCATCAGTTATAAACGGTGAGTTCTGATGTCATTTCTGTCACATGACTCACTGAAACTTGTGTATTATAATAAATAAAGTACCCCCAGTTGCAAAATATGAGGATATTAGAAGTTGCCTTCGGCCTCGTACTTTTATATGGTCATGAAACTCCTCGGTGACTTATAATATCCTTATAATTTACAAGAGGGGGTACTTTATTCACTATATATATATATATATATATATATATATATATATATATGAGGCAGATAATATAGGAGTTAGTAGAATATATATAATATATAATAGAGATGAGAGTGAGCTGTGGAGCTGCTCGTTTAACCCCTTGTTGTGACTTTCAGGCATCGGGGTTGGTTGGCTCGTCGGCTCTGTTACGTGTTGTTTGTGCAGGAGAGGGACGTGAGTAAGAGAATGTTCTGCAGTAACATGGAGGAGACTGTGCTGAGGAACAGCAGGTGAGGGGGGCGCTACCCATGAGACAAGTTGGGGGAGCACTTGTAACCAGGGCTAAAGCTGATTATAGAAGCCCAACCCATGATCCAGTATTGATAATAACAGGTCATTGGATCCCAGTTCTGCCGCTGCTCCTCTTCTCTTGCCCCAGTTCTGAATATTGAGGCGGAAGGAATTCTAGGCTTCCCCACGTATCGGCAGTTGTGTGTTGCCCTCATGTGTTAGTGCTATTAGTGCCCCTTCCTGACTAATCGGGATGGTAGAGAAATAATATGAATTCTGTGCTGGCCAATAGAGTACAGGAGGCCATTGAGGATGTTGCGGCGGAGGAGAGTCCCTTGGGAACGGCTGATCAGAAATCCAGCAGCAAAGTGAAGAGAAAAGCCAAGAAGATCCTGCAGGAGATGGTGGCCTGTATCTCCCCCGCAATGATCAGGTACGGGGAGTTGTCTGGGAGGCGGAGCAATTATCCTTCTATATTTATATTCTTCTTTATGGTTCCCACATGCACCTCAGCTGGGCCAACTAAATAGCAGAACCTGCAGCTCCAACTGTCACGTTTATTACAAGCAGCAAAGCATTTCCGTCACCAACATATTGTGCCAGGTTCTAGGTGCTGCTAAGTTGTTGGTTGGGTCAGTCAGGAGGGTGTTGGTTCCCCAGTTCCAGTCGTACAGGATTATTTAGTGCTGAGCCAAGTGTAATGGATCAGTTATAGGGGAGGTGTATGAGAGTATCTCCTGCCCCATGATAATAACCCCAAATGCACCTGCCAATGGCATCCAATCAGACCAGACCCACTGGATAATGGCACCCCAGTGATCCCCCAAATGACACCGCTGATTCTTCTCTTCCAGGCTGACCGGGTGGGTTCTGCTGAAGCTCTTCAATGGCTTCTTCTGGAACATTCAGATCCACAAGGGGCAACTGGAGATGGTCAAGAAAGCGTCCACGGAGGTACCGCCCTTATGGCTTCTCGTTTCTCTTCATACTGGGGAAGGTTGGCCTTGTTTAAACGTGACCCCCAGAGCTTGATGGACTGTAGCATTTTAGGGAACCAGTACTGGATCATTATGTTGTGTGCCGAGATCTCCCATCATGGAGTCCTCTAGCAACTCCCCAGGGTACAAGAGAGAGAAGTGCTGGGTGGAGACATCAGGAGAATGAGAGGAGATGACCATCAGTTGTACAGAGGGATGGAGTTCTACATTAATTGCTCCCAAATTACAGCCTCCAATATCTTTAAACGGGAACATCCTCCGAACAGGTCTTGGTGGGATGGAAGGAAGGACAGACAGAGAGTAGACAGGTGAGGGGGTGCAATTTCTAGTTCCTCAACCTCCTCCTCTTGTTTCTAGAGGTGCTCCCCCCTGGTGTTCCTGCCGGTGCATAAGTCTCACATCGATTACCTGCTGCTCACCTTCATCTTGTTCTGCCACAACATCAAAGCTCCTCACATTGCAGCCGGGAACAACCTCAATATTCCCATCTTCAGGTCAGTACCCCCCCAATATTCCATCTTTAGGTTAATACCCCCCCAATATTCCATCTTTAGGTCAGTACCCCCCCCAATATTCCATCTTTAGGTCAGTACCCCCCCAATATTCCATCTTCAGGTCAGTACCCCCCCCAATATTCCATCTTTAGGTCAGTACCCCCCCAATATTCCATCTTCAGGTCAGTACCCCCCCAATATTCCATCTTCAGGTCAGTACCCCCCCAATATTCCCATCTTCAGGTCAGTACCCCCCCCAATATTCCATCTTCAGGTCAGTACCCCCCCAATATTCCCATCTTCAGGTCAGTACCCCCCCAATATTCCCATCTTCAGGTCAGTTACCCCCCTCCCAATATTCCATCTTTAGGTCAGTACCCCCCCCCAATATTCCATCTTTAGGTCAGTACCCCCCCCCAATATTCCATCTTCAGGTCAGTACCCCCCAATATTCCCATCTTCAGGTCAGTACCCCCCCAATATTCCATCTTTAGGTCAGTACCCCCCCAATATTCCATCTTCAGGTCAGTACCCCCCCCAATATTCCATCTTCAGGTCAGTACCCCCCAATATTCCCATCTTCAGGTCAGTACCCCCCCAATATTCCATCTTTAGGTCAGTACCCCCCCAATATTCCATCTTCAGGTCAGTACCCCCCCCAATATTCCATCTTCAGGTCAGTACCCCCCCAATATTCCCATCTTCAGGTCAGTACCCCAGTAACCTCCCCTCCAGGCATTGCTTCTGCTGATATAAGTACAATGAGTCCAGATGATGTAACAGTCTCATTCTCATTGGGCAGCACCTTAATTCATCTACTGGGAGGATTTTTTATTCGGCGCAAACTGGATGAGACCCCGAATGGGAAGAAGGACATTCTGTACCGCTCTCTTCTGCAGGGGGTAAGTGTTCCCTCCTGGACCTCAGGTCTTACAACCAGAACTGGATCTTTCTCCCCTAAGTACCAGAACTAAGGTGCCGTGTGTGTCCAGTAGAAGGAGAGGGTAAATAAGCGGGTGCAGCTGGGACTGGTACTGGGTGGGACTGGGTCCGTTCGGCATGTTCTCCCAGTGTGACCTCAGATGTTTGGGTTTCAGTATGTGGAGGAGTTGCTTTGTCAGCACCAATTCCTTGAGATATTCCTGGAGGGGACGAGGTCCCGTAGTGGAAAGACTGCGTGCGGCCGGGCCGGGCTCCTGTCGGTGATTGTGGATACGGTGAGCAAACGCTCCGTCCCCGACGTCCTCATTGTGCCCGTGGGCATCTCCTACGACCGCATCATCGAGGGGCATTACAACAGCGAGCAGTTGGTGAGTAGTGCGGGGGAGGGGGGGTCTGCCTGGGCTCCCTCTATTTATTGTGCCTGAGAGCAGCACAGAGGCAACCCAAAAATGTCTCTTATTTATTGCTCCAGATTTTCTGCAACTCTGCTTAGAATTTTATTTTGTTACCCGATAAAGTAAACGCTGACATTTTGCCTTTTAACCAGATATTTGCACAGAGCGATTGTTCCATTGAAGGCGCAATTTTCTTGCAGTTCTTTTTTTGCAGAATTTGTGCAACTGTAACAAGTCGCATGTATTTCTGTTGCTTTAAAGGGAAAACCCAAAAAGGACGAGAGCCTCTGGAGTGTGGCGCGGGGGGTGTTGCGAATGCTGCGGAAGAATTACGGCTGTGTGCGGGTGGATTTTGCACAACCATTTTCCTTAAAGGTCAGCGTGCCCCCAAATACTCAAGTGTCACCCCAATCAGATAGGGGGCGCTTTTGTGTGCAACACTATGGGTAACATTGACATCGGCTGACAGTGGTGGGAAGGGGTACTGCACCCAACTCTATATCAGCCTGTGACTGTCTCTGCAATACATTCAAATAAAGCCGCATGGGAAAGGAAGCTGAACTACAACCCTGCTTTCACCATGGAGGGTCTTGTCTTTTTAAGGATTTAACAGTATTTATTGTTTTTCCCTTAACAGGAATATCTAGAAACCCAGACACAGAAACCGCCCCCCGCTTCAATGTGTCTCAAACAAGTTCTTCTACCCAGCATCCTCTCTGGCAGGTGAGCTTAGTACCCAGCATCCTCTCTGGCAGGTGAGCTTAGTACCCAGCATCCTCTCTGGCAGGTGAGCTTAGTACCCAGCATCCTCTCTGGCAGGTGAGCTTAGTACCCAGCATCCTCTCTGGCAGGTGAGCTTAGTACCCAGCATCCTCTCTGGCAGTTGAGCTTAGTACCCAGCCAGGTGGGAGTAGCTGAGCTCGGAAATCACTATGGCAGCTCCTACCAATATGAATCAATATGAATGTGCATTTTGTCTGTGTCCCAGACCCCAAAATGTTGAGTGTGAAGGGGAAACAGCGCTGCACCCGGGTCCCAGGAATATGCAGGAGGACCCTCTCAGGCGACAGATGATCACGAACTTGGCCAATCACGTCCTGTTCAGTAAGTGCCAGTAAATAATTGGCTGCTCAGTGGCAACATAGGGGCATTGTACTTGGATGTGGGGGATTTAAATGCAGGGCTCAGTCTGGGCTTGTTGCCATGGTATCAGGGGGCATTTTTCAAGCCCACCAGACATTTTATAGAAAATATAGCACCTTAGTTTAGAGTGGAGCTTCCACTTTCCTACTCTGTTATCCTTGTGCCACTTGTGAATGGGCCACAACATGGTGTAACTGCTTCTCTCTGCCTTTAGCCGCTGACAAGTGCTGCGCTGTCATGTCCACCCACATCATCTCCTGTCTCCTCCTCTACAGGTACCGCCAGGTGAGTCTCACTGACACATGTACTGACCAATGGGCTTCAATGTATATTGTGTCTAATGGGTGATGGGTCTTTCTGCCGACTCTGCACCCTCTCAGCCTCTTCTGTGTATGTCCAACCCAGCAGCATTGCATGATATTCTCTGTGTCCCCTGGATCCCAACCAGCAGCAGAACTCTTCTCTCCTACCCTGCACTCTCTGCACCTCTAGATCCAATCACAGTCTAGTGAGGTCCTCAACATGGTCACCCAAACAGTCTCAATGAGCACCCAGAGCACTCCCAGTAATGATGGGACCCTCTGTACTTGTACCTTGTTACTCATAGACAGAGTCAGGCCAAACAGTTGGGGGAGAAAAGGAAAGGAGAGGGGATGAGAGACAGAAGGAGAGAAGGGAAAGGGGGTTAGGGAGTAGAGAGACAAATGGGGGAGAGGAGAAATATAGAAGGGGAGAGAAGAGGGAGGATGGGGGAGAGTAAGGCCAAACAGTTGGGCAGAAGCAACATAAAGTCAAGGGGGGTCCCATGTGACAGGTTTCCTGGTTGGCCCCCCAGCCCCCTAAATGTGACTGCTGGTGTTTTGGCCACACTATAATTGTGACACTTTTGCTCCCTCCAACTCCAGGGAGTTCACATGTCGGTGTTGGTGGAAGATTTCTTTTCTATGAAGGAGGAGGTTCTGGCACGGGATTTTGACTTGGGATTTTCTGGGAATTCGGAGGATGTGGTGATGCACGGGATCCACCTGTTGGGGAACTCCGTGAATATCACTCACACCAGCAACGAGTTCTTCATTGCGCCCAAAACCCAAATCCCGGCCGTGTTTGAGCTGAACTATTACAGCAACGGGCTCCTCCATGTTTACTTCACTGAGGCAGTTGTAGGTAAGGGATTGGCTGTTTCAGGGGATGGGTGTGGTTAATTGGGTTTTAGGTAATTCTAGGACTTCCCATGATCTAAAGTGTTGATTTGTGTAGAACAGCAGCTCCCCCTGCTGGTGAATGTTTGTGCTGCCTCGTTCCTATAGCAGAAGCCAATGCTACAAGTGAATGAGATTCGGGGTCTGTATTGAGGACACGGGCGGGGGACAAAACGCTGAGAGATAAAAACAAAGTTACTGTGGTTGAAAAAGACTCGGATCCGTTTGCTGGTTTCATTATGTTCTGTTGGGTGTGTTACAGCCTGCAGCCTTTACTCACAACTGAGGAGGAAAATCTCGGAGAAACCAAACGGATCTTCAGACGGAGCCATCAGCCAGGAGTTCCTGATCCGCAGCGCCACCGCCTTGTGCTTCCTCCTCTCCAATGAGGGGGTCATTGCTTTGGTGAGAATTATTTGCGGGGTGGGGGACAGTTGATACCCTTGTTGTAATTAAATAAAGTGCAAGCAGTGCGGTGCTTTCCATTATGATGTGGCCTTTAAACGGCTTTGAGCTTTGCCCTTTTTCTTTATTCTGTACTTTGCTTATCTGCCCCTCTATGAATAAACCAGCGGGGCCAGCGGCATCTGTGTGGCACTGACACTGCATATCCAGCAGGGGGCAATGTGGCTCTTCTTGTACTGGTCCCTCTCTCGTTATTTGGAGACAGATAATGGGATTTATTTGCCCCCTCTTGTTCATTGATGTGATTTATGAGCTGAGGAAGAGTCGCAGTGGTGCCATGTTTATTCTTGGTGCCCAATCATAAATATATATATCTCTATCTATCTATATAGGGTACCTTTACTAGGGGCACAAGTGTTGGATCTGGACCAAATTCGGACACTGGGGATGTTCCAGTCCCACCTTCCCTGGGTCATTATTGTGCATTACAGGAATAAACGTCACACTTTGTGTTGGTGTATAGGGTGTGTGTCTCTATGTGACTGAAGTGTATCAGCTTCTCTCTTGTCTTCCAGCCGTGTCAGATGTTCTTCCAGGTCTGCAACGAGGCCGTTCAGAGACTCATCACTTACGGGATTCTCCTGGTAGCAGAGGTGAGGGGGCACGGGGGGGGGGGCGAGTCAATGTAAATATAAGGGGTCTGATGGGAGCCAATGCCTCCAACTCCTTCACTGTAATAGTCCCACCACCCTGGCTGGGAGGCTGTTCCCTGTATCTGTTACTCTTTTGTCCCCTTGTTACTGTGACACACAATGAAACCTCTCCATGTTTTCCCAATCAGGAGGAGCAGGAAGATGCCAGTCCCAGTGTGACGGATGAGCCGTGGGATAAGAAACTGGCGGAACACTTGTCATGGCGAAGTGATGAGGAGGATGAGGACAGCGACTTTGGGGAAGAGCAGAGGGACCGTTATTTAAAGGTATAAGGGGGGGGGTCTTAAAGCAGAGGGACCTGGGGGGCAGTCGTGGGTAATAAACGTATTTGTATTAAGCAATGCTGAGCAGGAATTTCCAGCAATTGTCCTTTATTTAATGGGGCTCCGATTCCCTGGGAGAGAGTGTTGGAATAAAATGAACATCATTCATACGCTGTGACTATTGTTAATGTATAATTGCAATGATCTTTGCTGTTGTATTTCTACACTCTGTTGTTTCTCTTTCCTTTTTGTGTCTCCACCATATTGTCCTTAAATGTGCTCTGTGTTATCCCTGAGTGAAGTAAATCCTTTGCCAAGTTGCTGTGATTGCTGAGAGTTCCCTGTGTGATCATCATAAAGACCAACTCTGACAACAGAGAGGATGAACAGAAGATACAAAACTATACTTGGTGAGCCCAACGCGTTTCCACCAAAATTGTCTTCCTCAGGGGCACAAATGATAAATAATCAAAAAAAAGGCAGAACGAGTCTTACTGTCCATATCGGTTTTATCCCCAAAGATGTTGATTTCCTCAACGAGAATCGGGCGTCTGATGTCATTTCCGCTTCCTTTAGTGTCAGTGGAGCAGAACAATGCCCTCTGGGTAATAATTTGGAGCTCCGATGCATTCCAGCATATTGGGGATCCATGTGTTGAAAACATTGCGGCCAATACAGATATATCCATCAGAGGTGGCAGATATATTAAAGATACATTGCGGTGGGGATACCGAATCCTGTTGTTGGTCTGTAATAATAATAATCTTTAATATATGTGCCACCTCTGATGGATATATCTGTATTGGCCGCAATGTTTTCAACACATGGATCCCCAATATGCTGGAATGCATCGGAGCTCCAAATTATTACCCAGAGGGCATTGTTCTGCTCCACTGACACTAAAGGAAGCGGAAATGACATCAGACGCCCGATTCTCGTTGAGGAAATCCACATCTTTGGGTATAAAACCGATATGGACAGTAGGGATGCACCGAATCCACTATTTTGGATTTGGCCGAATCCTTCGCAAAAGATTCGGCCGAATACCAAACCGAATCCGAAACCTAATTTGCATATGCTAATTAGGGGTGGGAATGGGAAAACATGTTTTACTTCCTTGTTTTGTGACAAAAAGTCACACGTTTTCCCTCCCTGCCCCTAATTTGCATATGCAAATCAGGATTCCGTTCGGCTGGGCAGAAGGATTCGGCTGAATCCGGATCCTGCTGAAAAAGGCTCTATCCCAAATCGAATCCTGGATTCGGTGCATCCCTAATTGACAGTAAGACTTGCTCTGCCTTTTTTTTGATTATTTATCATGGAAGACCCTTTTGGTCAAAACGCGTTGGGCTCACTATTGTATTGAGTATTGTTTTGTATCTTTTTTGTTCATTTTTTCTTTTGTAATAAATTAATTTTTTTCAATCGGGTGTGCAATCCGTTTTTGACTTTTTGTATATGTTTTGGAGACCCTTATGGGGAGCCTCCTAGGGATTCGCACCCCGCATTCTAATTTTGAGGGTGTGCGCCTGCTTTCCCGATTTCACTGGGGGAGAGGATCAGTCTGTAACAATTATACAATACTTAAGCAGGGACAGGCCCAATTAGTAGGGAGAACAGATCTGCACATACAATGACCCCTTTGTGTTCCGTAGATGAGCCCATGTGAGGAGCACCAGCAGTTCTTGGCCTTCCTGCAGCGGCTACTTGGCCCCATCCTGGAGGCTTATAGTTCAGCCGCAACCTTCACCCTCAGTTTCAGCAGCCCCGTCCCAGAGAAGGAGTTCACCCAAAATCTCCTCAAGTTCCTGATCTGTAGAGCGGAAAGATCAGTCGCTGTCTATGGTAAGTTCTCTCTGTGGGACCTTCCCTCTGCCTGCTGGGAAACTGTCAGTATACAAAGGTTAATGTTTAACCCTAAATGGTGCTCAGTGAGATTTAGTTCAGTTTTATATTTGATCTCTTAACCTTTATTTTTGGGAGCAGTTGTGAGAGGTAGAGATCTCCCCCCCCCCCTGCAGATTAAACTACTCCTTACCTGTAAACCCGAGATAGAGGCATCAAAAAGTGGCATATACAGAAAATAGATCCTCTTGTAAATCTGATGGTGAGCAGGGGAGTGTGGGTAAAAAAACAAATCAGGAGCCAGAAACAGATAACGGAAATTTAAAGGGAAAGTGTGATGCTACAAACCTGATGGTGATGGAAATTGTTTTCTTCCTTCAGCGGAAAGCGCCACCTTGTGTCTCGCCCGAAACGCAGTGAAGACCTTTGTGGATCTGGGGGTAAATATGTTTTTAAGTATAAACATGTATTTTATTTATTTGCTCTATTTGTTCTTGTTTGTACCCCTAGCGTTGTGTTCTGGGGGGCTGGGAGTTTGCCTTTAGATGTGGACAGTGTTATCATAAGACTGTTATGACTTATGACTGTTGAAGACCAATTGCAGAGTTGCCTGCATTGTGTTTATTAGGTTGTGACTGCTGAAACAATGTAGCAGTTGTTCCGCATGGAGAAAGGGACAGAAAGACAGACACTGCCGTCTGTAGCAACGACATTGACACTTTACAAACCCATGACACGGTTAATGAATGTCTATTGCCAATTTCATTTGGGTAAAGTTTCCCTTTAATGATGTGTAATTTCTTGTAATGGTCAGTAGGGGGCACCAGTGCTCCTTTCTCTGAATTCAGTAGCTGACAG
This sequence comes from Xenopus petersii, assembly GCA_038501925.1. Classification (NCBI taxonomy): domain Eukaryota; kingdom Metazoa; phylum Chordata; class Amphibia; order Anura; family Pipidae; genus Xenopus; species Xenopus petersii. The sequence goes on from CM076685.1 coordinate 972,791, forward strand.
TTTACAGTGATTTCTAAATGGCATTTAAATGGGCGCACAGGTCTGTATGTCCCCTGGCAGCTCTTCTATTCACAGGGCCTGAGTATTAACTGCCCCTGACATTTCTCCTGTCCTTATGCCCATGTCTGTCTGACCCATTAATAGTCTTGTGGCCCCGGGGCCCCTCGCTGGCGGCACTCCCTTTCCCTGACATTTTCCATTGGACAAATCTGCTTGGATTTTACCTGAAGGCGCTGAAACTAATCGTCTGTGGCAGGAGCTCTGAGCCCCGATGGGTGGGAAATGCCGGGGTCAGTGAGACGGGGATTTAGCAGAAGCAAAACAAGACTCGTCCTCGTATGAACCGAAATACAGACGCTCCATTACCAGCCGCCCTGCGGGAACCGACTCTCTCTGTGATTTGTCTCCTGCTTCTTCTGTGCAACTGTCATTGGAAACAATCAGCTTCATTATATCAATTGGCTTTTGTCATCAATTAGCTCGGACTTCTGCTGCACAGATTCTATTCCAGCGTTTCCACAGAGAGCTAGAATCTCAGCTGCCATAAAGCAGGACAGGACTGTTGCTTACAATGGGGATCAGATAGGATCTGTGCAGCCACTGGGACAGAATGTTCTGTTATACAGATAGCTAGAATCTCAGCTGCCATAAAGCAGGGCAGGACTGCTGCTTACAATGGGGATCAGATAGGATCTGTGCAGCCACTGGGACAGAATGTTCTGTTATACAGATAGCTAGAATCTCAGCTGCCATAAAGCAGGACAGGACTGCTGCTTACAATGGGGATCAGATAGGATCTGTGCAGCCACTGGGACAGAATGTTCTGTTATACAGATAGCTAGAATCTCAGCTGCCATAAAGCAGGACAGGACTGCTGCTTACAATGGGGATCAGATAGGATCTGTGCAGCCACTGGGACAGAATGTTCTGTTATACAGATAGCTAGAATCTCAGCTGCCATAAAGCAGGACAGGACTGCTGCTTACAATGGGGATCAGATAGGATCTGTGCAGCCAATGGGACAGAAGACATAGGTGCAGGGCAGACAATATATGATTGACAGCTGTGATATTTTATACAGGTGTTGGTTCTTTAATAAAAACAAATAATTTTGGATTCATTTGAAAAGGATTTTTATTATGGAGCATGTCTGGGCGACTTTGTGATTTAAACCCTCTCCACAGTGGGAGAGTCAGGAGATGCTGTGCCAGTAATTACACTGGTTCCCAGTCTCCATTACCAGTGCACTCGGACCCTCTCCAGGGAGCCATAAACGCTCCGTTATCTGGGGAGATAAACCACAAATGGATCACTTACTGGCCCTTAATCAGCTGCTGGAGTCTCAAACGTGCCGTGAAAAACATCATTTTGTTTCCGAGGACACGAAGCTTCATAGTCAATGAGTAATTAACTGGATCAGCCACAGCGTCCGGGAATCTTTCCTCTTCCGCCAATCAGAAGCGAGCGCTGGCTGCCAAACTTACAGGCTGCTGTCCTGGCACTGATCTGCTGTGGTTAACCCTGTAACAGACATCAAGGGGAAGTGTCCCTGTGATAAAGGAAATCTTTAGATTTTATCGATTATATTTTTCTAAATTGGGATTTACAATTGAGTTCTGAATAATAGCGGTGCCTCACCACATGGCAAATCATTTATTAGTAGGAGTAATATAAACGAACAGACCCAGCAGTCATGAAATGCTGCTAATACTTTGTATATTTCATTGCTCCAAATATTAGATTGTTCCAAATAATAAAAGCTTGTCCCAAATAATAGCTTGATCCAAATAATAGCTTGATCGAAATAATAGCCGTGTGGGGTTGAATTAGTGAGTTCATTCATTCTGGGAATAAACAGCTGTCAATTTGGGCCCTTATTTGAGGAAGGAAGAGGGGGAAATGTAACGGGAAGTGCAGAACATGAGAGGCTGCTCAGCTAAAATCATCTCAAATACTTCCAAATAGCACCAAAACCGTGGAAGAAAAGGACCATTGGAATGGATAGAAGAATAACCAAAATGGCCAAGACTCAGCCAATGATCAACTCCAGGAAGATGAATAAAGAAGGAGTAAAGTTCCCTGTGATACGGTTACAATAAGAAGTGACTATGTGAAGCCAAGCTATCGGCAAGAAGCCCTCACAAAGTCCTATTGTTGTTGACATAGGCTGAAGAGCTTACATTTTGCCAAAGAGCACATGACTGGCCTAAAGAGAAATGGAGCAACATTTTGTGGACTGATGAAACAAGATTGTTGTTTTTGGGTTTAGGGGCCACAGACAATTTGTCAGACGCCCCCCAAACAGTGAATTGAAGCCCCAGTATAGAGTGAAGCACAAGCATCATGATATGGGGGTGTTTCTCATCGTATGGTGTTGGGCCTTTTTATCCCTTTATACCAGGGATCATGGATCAGTTTCAATCCAAATACTTGTCATGTTGCCAAATGCCCTTGAAATGGGGGGACAACAAGCCCAAACACCCCAGTAACTGAGCAACATCTTGGTTCCACCCCAACAAGATTCACGTTATGTCGTCAATTTGTTGCAGAATTAGCACCTGTAGGACCTTAAGCTGAAATGTCGAAATTTCAGCTTCAGATTTGTCAAAACACAAGATTTTTCACCTGTATTGGCAGAGGACTGTATAGCTGCATTGTTTAATAAAGGGGTCTACAGGTCTAGTAACCTTGGTCTTCTTTAAAGGGTTTCAGGAAAAAAACTTCTGACACTGGATCCTCTGCGGAAACGAGGCTGAAGCTGTAGAAGTGGCAGAGCATGAGGAGTCTTCCTCTAGGATGCCAGTGGCCAAGTGGAATGTTTTATTGCTTAGGCAAGATGGCTACAATGTCCTCAAGAAGAGACTTTGACCAGGTCTCTATGGCTCTGGTGACCCATGCAGTGTCTGTAATAAGTTTTAAGGCCAAGCCCATTAGGGGAAGGTTGCTTTTAACAGCCTTCCCAGATGTCACAATGGGTAGCCACCATAAATAGTGATACTCAAAAATATCTGATAGTTCCCCTTTATATTTTGCCATCAGATCTTGTGTGAATGGAGTTTGTCCTTCTAGACACGCCCATTAGTAATTTCCATGGAAAGCAGAAAATGCCCTTAATTTCTTTTTTTGTTTTGCAGGTATTCCAGGTGTATAAGGAAAAGAGGGACTCTATTCTGGAACTGAGCTCCACTTTCCTACCTCAAAGCAGCCGCCAGGAACTTCTCGACTTCATCCTAGGCTTTATGTGAGGCCCAAGAGCGGCTGAAATTGAAGGTGCTTGGGGTCAGTTACCATACAGAGACCCCACGTTGGGGGAAATACCACTCGATGACAGACAAGTGCCTTCTCGCGACGTGAAGTCCTGCACCGCTCTCTACTGTGAACAAGAGCCTCTACCGGTCCCTCAGGAGTTGTGGGGTACGGGGTGCCATGCAAGAAGCAACCAATAAGCTCAACCAACTAATGGACCTGTTACACAAACTCTTATTTATAGACAATTTGCTGCTTTCTCATCATTAATGCACTAAGATTTGCTCCTGTGGTGTACATTTGTACATTTCATTGTGGTACCAGAACCCCGTCATAGTCCATAGGTCCCGCTACAGTTGCCACTGGCTGATAAGTCATGTTGTGACTGCATAAGGCAACTAACACTAGATTTTGGGGTTCAGACTGTTCTGACCTCTGTAATGACGACTAACCTTACCCCCAGACTTTACCCTAACACATTTGCATTGCTAGTGGCACATGTCCAGGGCACCATCATTGTACTGGAGGGGTAGGGGCCACAGATTGGGCTCTGTAGATCCTTTCCACCTTGTAGACTGATGCAATGTCCTTTAGCCTCAGGGTTTCCATAGTTATCAGCTTCAAAGCCCACCGGGCACATTTAGTTTCTGCTGGGCTGTACTTACAGTGGTCAGAAGCCTGGGGGCGTCCTATAAAGGGCTACAATGGTGCCAGTACTTATAGTGTATAATTACCCATGATTCCTTCCAGGTAGGCACAACAGCTGCACTTCCATTGGACTCTGGGTCAGTCCATTTGCTGAAGACACTTCCCATGCAATGAGTGAGGGGGCGGCATGTATCTCCCCCGTAACTGCTGCAGTTTTATACAAGCTACAACTGTTACTTGCATTTTTTTTAAAGTTACATGAAATGAATGAGAATGATGATTCCTCAGGTTCCGTGTGTTGACCTTAATTAATTACCAGAGCAAGAGTTTCAGAAGTAGTGGGAGTGGGGGAGATGAATGTAGCAGTGGGGCTGATTGGGTGCTTAGTTGTCCATCCATTTGAGCTTGGTCAGAAGGCCTCTGAGCTTCCATGGGTTGTCTTTATACATATATGTTGGATGTTATAGACCCCCTTCTCTGGCACACAATAGGGGTCTGTACATAGGAACCTTGTGTAGCCCACTCTATAGGACAACAGCAAGGTAAATGTTGCTTCTACTTGGCATGACACGAGTCCAGTAAAGTTTGGAATCCGCAGAAGATTTTGGGTCACCTGTCAAATGCACCCCAGTTTTGTCTCTCCTTTACTGAGGTAATGGACCAGTCAGAGATTTAAGGTTGCCATATATGCATCAGTAATATCGTACAAAAATTTGGTGCGTGTATGGTGGGAGACATCCCAAGAAAGCGGTCGGCTCGTCAATCGTGCTGGCCGGAAAATTATTATCAGGCTCCTTTGAAGGCACCCAAACATGTGCCATTGTTAGTGCTGAATCATCAGATACAGGTAGAACTCTACTGGTTCTCCCTGAATATCTGACCATTCAGCTCCTACCGTTCGGATTGAAAAACGATGAAGGATCGTAATGTTTATGGCCACCTTTAGAGATAACTGTTGAATTTTATACAATGAGATCTGACCATCTGGTTGGGACATAGCTATAGACACGACGTTCAGATGTCATTATGTCATCTATGGACAACATGAGATTTGACCATCTTGTCTATAGATGACACAATGAGATCTGACCATCTGATTGGGACATGTCTATAGATGGCATAATGAGATCTGACCATCTTGTCTATAGATGACACAATGAGATCTGGCCATCTGATTGGGACATGTCTATAGATGGCATAATGAGATCTGACCATCTTGTCTATAGATGACACAATGAGATCTGACCATTTTGTCTAAAGATGACGCAATGAGATCCGATCATCTCATTGGGACATGTCTATAGATGGCATAATGAGATCTGACCAGCTTGTCTATAGGTGACGCAATGAGATCTGATCATCTTGTCTATAGGTGACGCAATGAGATCTGATCATCTGGTTGGGGAAGGGAATGTCTATAGGTGATGCAATGAGATCTGACCATCTGGTTGGGTAATGTCATTAGATGACACGAGATCTGATCATCTGGTTGGGGAAGGGAATATCTATAGATGATACAATGAGATCTGATCATCTGGTTGGGTAATGTCATTAGATGACACGAGATCTGATCATCTGGTTGGGGAAGGGAATATCTATAGATGATACAATGAGATCTGACCATCTGGTTGGGAAATGTCTATAGATGAGGCAATAGCATCTGTTGCTTTAAAGGTGGCACATAGTCGCACAGATAATATTGTTTTGAGCGATATTTGGGGCATTTATGGCAGGAGACGATATTGGCAGAGCACAAGGATATAGGTCGGCTCGTCCATCGGTCAGGTCGGAAAATGTTTTTAACATTGACCTGCTGAATCATCAGACACTGTATAATGTCTGACAATTTCACTCCACACATCACCAGTGGTCGCAGGAAAGATTGTAATTGTAACATCTATGGGCTTAATGCGTTTGTGAGAGAGCAGAGATTTGCATCTGACGTGTCTGATAAGCGAAAGATTTAATTGATGACACAAATAACGTATACTTAACTAGTGACAGAAAGTCATTATTCTTATCAGATTAAAGAGCATGTAAAGGAAAAAAAATAAAATACAATTTTTACTTTAATGAAAAAGAAACCTATCTCCAATATACTTTAATTAAAAAAAGTGTATAGTATTTATAAGAAACCTGACTGTGAAATTCTCCCTTCATTTACTGCTGTGGATAGGAATTGTCAGACGGTCCCTAACTGCTCTGCAGGGAAACAATCATACTTATGAACAGCAGGGGGAGCCCCCGCCTTACTTCCCAGCCATGCAGAACTCAAGCAGCTTTGTTTGTTTCCCTGTAGAGCAGTCGGCGACTGATTTGTATCGGATTTTATTTTTGCCTTTACATCCCCTTTACTGTTTCCAACTCCAGCTGCAGGGACAAAGATCATGGAGCCAGATTTAAACAGATAAACTGGGATTCTATTTGGAGGATTATTTTGCTGCAGCCACTGGTTCTGCAGAGTTGGAGAAAGTTTGTATTAAACAATACAAAAACTATAAAATCCACATTAGATTACATGACAACACAGGAGCCAGTGCAGTCTGTATGTTCTGATTATTAATCAATCTTGCTGTATCGGCTTCTAGCAGATATTTGACTTTATGATGATCCCTAAGCAGCCCAGACCACACTGAGCATGTGCACAGTCTTGGTCTTGCAAAGATGTATAACAAAGTTACAAGATGGTGACCCCCTGTGGCCAACTTTTAAAGCATAAATCATTTGTTTGATTAGGCTTGTGGTGCAGTAAGTTCATGTTTATATTTACTATACAAAATACAGCATTTCTAGACTTATTCTATTTTACACTTTACTTCCCATTTAAAGTTCGTTTTCTTTGGCTAAAGGGCCAGAGCTGCAGTTTTGGGTCCAAGTGAGTTAGTGTAGGGGCCACAGGGAAGAGGTTGTAGAACAGATTGTGGGAGCAAGTGACACCATTCAGTTTAGAGCAGTGATTCCCAAAAGTTTGGGGCCCAGATTAGGGTGCAATTGGTGCCTTGAATTGCCCAGCCTGGAGATTTTTGTACAACTCCCTGCATCCTCAGTCATCTGAAAACTAGTTCAACAACAATGTAAGACCTTTAGTAGTTCCACCCAATACAAGAAGGGGTGCAATCATGCTGAACCCCAACCCCTATCTTTGCAATGGCAGTTCTGCTGCTGCTTGAAAGCCTTGAGTCCAACATAGAAACTCGAAACTTCAGCTGCACCAAATGGAATCCATGAACCGGAACGGTCTGTGAGTGTAAGTGTGTATTTGTGTAGTTGTGTCTATGAGTGTGAGTGAATGAGATGGGATCACAGCCCTTATTTGGCACCCCATGAAGTTTTTGCATGGCTATGTTGCTCCCCAACTCTTTAAATTTTTTAATGTGGATCACAGGGAAAAAGAAGTTTGGGGACCCCTGCTCTAGACAGTAGACTCGAGTCTTCTGGGGTTCAGAGGAACAAACACACTGTCTGGGCCGTGAGATCACATGATCGACGCTGGGTCTGGCATTGGGTCAGTACATTCTCTGCCCATTTGTGGTGCTTTTAATTTACCCCGGAGCAGAATCACCCGCCCCTGTATATTAGTAACGAGATGGCTCATTGAATGCTGATACAAAAGCCTCTCAGAGCTCAGTAATTTCCCTAGCGGAGTCTTTTGTTGAAGTGATTGTCTAAAATGGGGCCCATCAATCATTCCGGGGCCACACGTTTCATTAGTGACATCTTTAAGAGCTGTAGGGCGGATTGAGTGCAGGAGATGATACTAGGAGCAATATATACGTTGGTATCACTGGCAGATGATTGGAAGATTTACATCTTAGTGTTAAAAGCAAACCTTCATCAACTCACTGAAACCAGACTTGTTATTTAAAGGGGAAATCCTCCGTGGAAATCACTTTTAGAGGTTTGTCTATCAAATATGAAACAATAAGTTTTGAATGAAGGATTTTAAACCCAAAATTTATTTGTTGAGAAAAATAATGTGATTTTCCTTTAAAAACTGACCACCACTGTGTAGTTACAAACAGTGGATGAAGCTCATTAGAGCTATCATGGCAGCTCCCACGCATTGGGAAATTGTGTTCCTTCTTGTTGTGCCCTAGGCCCATGTCTCCTCTTCCGACCTATAGTTCCAGGCCTGTCTATTACTTGCTCTGGCACTTGGGTCAAAGCACTTGAAGGCAATAAATTCAGCAGAACCTGCAATTTCTAAAAGCTTTTCCCTTGCAGGGAAGAAGTGAAGAGCTTTATGTTGGAGAATCAGTCAGATCCAAGTGGCGGCTGCAGGGAATATCAATCACGGAATGAGATCTCCCTAATGCACTGACTGAACATTCTGTTCCTCCCAGAGCTTTGCGCTATCGAGTAGGAACATCACAAGAAACACTGACATAACAATGGGTCACTAGGAGAATTTATGTAGCATAATGGAGGGAGTAGGACAAGATAGACAGTGGGGCAAGATGGAGAAAGTAGGGCAAGATGGAGACCGTAGGGCAAGATTGACAGAGTAGGGCAAGCTGGAGACAGTAGGACAAGATGGAGACAATAGGGCAAGATGGAGACAGTAGGACAAGATGGAGACCATAGGGCTAGATGGAGACAGTAGGGCAAGATTGACAGGATAGGACAAGATGGAGACAGTAGCACAAGATGAAGAAAGCAGGGCAAGATGGAGACAGTAGGACAAGAGAGAGAGACAGTAGGACAAGATGGAGACAGTAGGACAAGTTGGAGACAGTAGGACAAGATGGAGACTGTAGGACAAGAGAGAGACAGTAGGACAAGATGGAGACAGTAGGACAAGTTGGAGACAGTAGGAGAAGATGGATACATTATGGCAAGATAGAGAGTAGCGCAAGATGGAGACAGTAGGGCAAGATGGAGAGAGAAGGGCAAGATAGAGACAGTAGGACAAGATGGCGAGAGTAGGACACGGAGACAGTAGGACAAGATGGAGAGTAGCGCAAGATGGAGACAGTAGGGCAAGTTGGAGAGAGAAGGGCAAGATGAAGAAAGTAGCACAAAAGCGTGACAGTAGGGCAAGATGGAGACTGTAGGACGTCACAGAGATTAAGGAAGATGGGGACAGTAGGATATGATAGAGACAGGGCAAGATGGAGACAGCAGGGGAAGATGGAGAAAGTAGGAGAAAAGTGTGACAGTAGGGCAAGATGAAGAGAGTATGGCAAGTTTAAAGCACTGTGTATCTTGACAGCGCTATATAAATAAATGATGATGATGATGATGATGATGAAGTTGGAGACTTTAGGGCAAGATGGAGACAGTAGGATAAGAACTCTCAGTGCCTTAACTATTTAATGGGCAGACAAAACTGTTTGTACCCTGGGCCCCACCAACAGTAAATTTGTCACTACAGTCAGTATGAGCCTTCCATGAAAAAAACCTGAATCACAGAAATGAGCGGATGTTCAGTGCAGAAATACAGTCACACAAAGGGTTTTGGGGAGAAAGCAAGATTATTTGATGTCATAGAAACCAAACATTTATCCTGCAGCCTCTAACGGCACTAAAATAAATTGTAAAATATGACCAGCATAATAAAAATGAGAATTAGTAAATGTGGTAGGCAGTGACCAGTAAAAATCCAAAATGTGGCATGGGGAACTCTGGATCCATATGGTGCCCACAAACATCTCTACCTGAGTTCTGAGGGAAGCATCGAAGACCAGTGGGTTACTGAAAAGAGAAAAGTGAGCTGTCAGTGGGTTCTGGGAGTTGTGATCTGGACCCTCTGTCAAAATCTTTGCCTGTAGTCTACTCTTTTCCCTCCTGTTGCCACCTTGTCCAACTGCAATTGTCTTCCTCTGCAATTGTCAATGAGTTTTGCTGTTCACATGTTTCTCTACATTCTGCCTTACTGCCTTGCCCTACTGTCTCCTTCCTGGCCTACTGTCTTCATCTAATGCCACTGTTTCCATCGTGCCCTACTGTCTTCATGTTGCCCTACTGTCTCCATCTTGCCCTATGGCCTCCATCTTGTCCTAGTGTCCCCTTATTTCCGTCCAGTCTTCATCTAGTCCCACTTAACATACTGTCCAGTTTCTTGCCCTCCTGTATCTATCTTGTCCAACTAACTCCATCTTGTCCTACTAACTCCATCTTGCTTATACTGTCTCCATCTTGCCCCACTGTCTCCATCTTGCCCTCCTGCCTCCATCTTGTCCTACTGTCTCCATTTTGTCCTACAGTCTCCATCTTGCCCTACTGTCTTCATCTTGTCCCACTATCTCCATCTTGCCCTACTGTCCACTTTCTGATCTCCATTTTATTGCCCTATCAGAAATACACTTTAAAATGCCATTACATATGTTTTTCTGTTATTTGTGAATATTTGTTTCTGTGCATTTGCCTCGTTGCCTTTTCCCAGAAACAGGACTTATTGGGGGTGACGGGATATTTGTCTCACAGTGAATGTACGAGGGAGAGAGAAGATACAAAAGCAGCTGGGAGACATTAACCCAATGCCGCTACAATAGATAGATGGAATGTGGGTGCTGGTTGGCCCCCAGGTCTGCTACAATTCCCTTTATTTTATTTCTCACTTAAATCAAACGGTTTCAGGGGCCCTTTTTATCAGGTGCCCAACACGTAATATTTATCTCTATAGAAAGGAGTCCGGGAGTGTCTGTCCCATCTGTGCCCACCCAAAGAAACATTGGGGTAACAGTCACCCTGCTATAGTTCCAGGGGTACCCAGGGTACAAATAAGCACTCACCCCAAATCTCCCCCTAACTGACCTTCAGACTGGGCCCCCTTAGCTCATAACAAGGTTACAGATATATAGAAACATTGGGGTGTCACCCTGCTATAGTTCCAGGGGTACCCAGGGTACAAATAAACACTCACCCCAAATCTCCCCCTAACTGACCTTCAGACTGGGCCCCCTTAGCTCATAACAAGGTTACAGATATATAGAAACATTGGGGTGTCACCCTGCTATAGTTCCAGGGGTACCCAGGGTACAAATAAACACTCACCCCAAATCTCCCCCTAACTGATCTTCAGACTGGGCCCCCTTAGCTCATAACAAGGTTACAGATATATAGAAACATTGGGGTGTCACCCTTCTATAGTTCCAGGGGTACCCAGGGTACAAGCACTCACCCCAAATCTCCCTCTAACTGACCTTCAGACTGGGCCCCCTTAGCTCATAACAAGGTTACAGATATATAGAAACATTGGGGTGTCACCCTGCTATAGTTCCAGGGGTACCCAGGGTACAAATAAACACTCACCCCAAATCTCCCCCTAACTGACCTTGAGACTGGGCCCCCTTAGCTCATAACAAGGTTACAGATATATAGAAACATTGGGGTGTCACCCTGCTATAGTTCCAGGGGTACCCAGGGTACAAATAAGCACTCACCCCAAATCTCCCCCTAACTGACCTTCAGACTGGGCCCCCTTAGCTCATAACAAGGTTACAGATATATAGAAACATTGGGGTAACAGTCACGCTGCTATAGTTCCAGGGGTACCCAGGGCACATGTGGCTAATAGTTTTTGATGGTGGCTCCATATGTTACTTATTTCCATGGTGTAACAAAGTGACTCATGCAGCTCTAAGGAACAAACGACATGAGTCAGGGTTACAATAATTAGTATGTGCCACTGCCCAGTCATTAAAGGGAGATGTAAGTGAAAGAAATGTCAGTTTATGATTTATTCCAGTTATTTCTCTTCTCTGCTTCTCACTGAACCTCTGATTCTTTGTTCCTATAAGAGTAGACTGAGTTGTTCTGATCCGATGCTGCAGGATAATCAGATATTGTTGTATTAATGCAGCTTTGCACTTTATATAATAACAAACGGTGCCGCTGACATTTGGTATTTTCAGGTTCTTCTTCGCTGGCCCCTCGCTGACACTCAGCCGACTCCTTATTGACTCAGTTTAACTCTATAGTGACTCAGTTTAACTCTATATTGACTCAGTTTAACTCTATATTGACTCCTCTGCTTCCCCCTGTGTAATATTCCTCCTGGGCCCAACATGATCCAATTGATTCTGATTCTTTTTCCAGACTTGGAGGATTTCCGACAGAAACAGCCCTGACTCTGGGTGTCTGAGCCCTAAACATATAAACAATGTTCTTATTAGATTTCTTCCTTTACAGACAATTCAGTTCCAATTCTTCTTCTTTATTAAATATTTTTGGGGTCAGGGAGAGAAGCAGCAGGTCTGTGTTTGTGTTACAGGCGCCGGGTGGGATCATTTACCCCTCAGTGAGGGCTGGTTAACCTCCTGCTGCTCTTCCCCCCACCACCACTAGGGGCAATGTAGCTGTTTCTTCTCCTTCACTCAGTGAGTCTTGTGTTTCCTTCATTCAGTCACTAAGAATAATCCAAGTGATGACCTGGAGAAACCCAACGAAATGCAGAAAATTTGTCACAAATCCACGCCTGGCGGGTTTACAGTCTCCTTTGTGGAAGACACGGCTTCCTTCATGCCTCTCAGACTTAATATGTTCCTCTTTTACAATTAGACTGTCAGCTCTTCAGGACAGAGATTCACTTTATAAAATATCTAATTATCGCTCTTATTATTACGGATTCCCAGGACTTGACCAGATCTTCACCAGTCGAGAGTAACACGGGGGCAATAGGGCAAAATGAATGAACTGACACCGTGGGCGATGTTTCCAGATTAGGGCAAAAAGTAAACGTGACGGGGCAATTCGGGGCAATTCGGGTCTGATTAGGATGGATAGGAGCATGAAATATTAGTTGGTGCCATTAATTTCTCTCACGTCCAGCTAATTAAGCCCCGGCTGACTTGGCAGAGAAGTTCCGGTGCAACTTGTCTAATCTGCAGTCAGTGGCAGTAAGTGGGGGCAACAGGTCTGGGGCGTGAGGGAGGTGAGACAGACAACGTGGGGTCAATTACAAAAATAATTAACATGAAATCTCTCGAGAGAGGAAATGAAGAACCATAATGGGCTGAATTCCTCAGCAATTTATTCATTACGGATGGAGGAGCGACAGCTCAGGAGTCTCTTCTGCCCAATTAACCAGGAGGGAAGAATCTCACGTAGGATTTAGTTCCAACTCCCCAAAACTTCCCAAACCCTGTGAGTCTCAGCTGAGCCAATATCTATATTGTGTGATGTTTTCCCAGACCTTGTTTGGCTCCCTGACCCTGTCTTTTTGGGCTGAAGTAAAGTCACTGTGTTGCCATAACTACCAGGGGCCACAGCAGAGTCTCAGGGGCCACTAGTGCTCAGTGTAGGGAACTAGTGAATTCAGTTCATTTGTTTCAAGAGTGGAACCGGTTATTTGCAGCCCCAGGGGTCAGCCGTAGCCTCTGCCAGGGCAAAATTGTATCTGTCAATAAAGCAGCAGCACTTTAAGAAAAGTTTTTCACGTGTTTGAAATAATACCGGAGAGCTACTTCTTTATTGATGTATAGTGGAGGGAAGTAGGAGATTCTGAATGAAGAGGAAGGTCAGGAGTACGCAGATCCGTATTTATATAGTAAGTGCCCCTAGCCCCCCTGCTGTTCATCACCCCCGTCCCCTTCTTTTGTACTTGTGCAAATTTCCTGCAAATCTCCAGTGTTTCCAAACCAATGCCGGGTGGTTGGGTGGCATGCCCCCCCCCCCCAAAATTCTGCCACCCTAAACTCTGGACTTTCCACAAATCCGGTCCTGGGAGTACGGCAAGCTGGTAAGTACACTGAGGGTTAACAGGAGGCAGGCACTGAAGCACAGCAAGGCTAGGCTGGGGATAACTACTGGCACAAGGAGGGTTAATAGGAAAGCCAGGCAAGATGGAGGAATCCAAGGTTGAGCGTATATAGATATTAACAAGGGACAAAACAGAACAGATGAAGGTCAGTAGCGGAACAACAGGATAACAGGTCTGTCAAATAGAAAGAAGGGTGTCACTAGGAACAGCCCCCTAGCATCATCATCATCACCATCATCATCATCACCATCACCACCATCATCATCACCATCATCATCACCATCACCACCATCACCATCATCATCACCATCATCATCACCATCATCATCATCACCATCATCATCACCATCACCACCATCACCATCATCATCACCATCATCACCATCATCATCACCGTCATCATCACCATCATCATCATCATCACCACCATCACCATCATCATCACCATCATCATCACCATCACCACCATCACCATCATCATCACCATCATCACCATCACCATCATCATCACCATCATCACCATCATCATCACCGTCATCATCACCATCATCATCATCATCACCACCATCACCATCATCATCACCATCATCATCACCATCACCACCATCACCATCATCATCACCATCATCATCATCACCATCACCACCATCATCATCACCATCATCATCACCATCACCACCATCACCATCATCATCACCATCATCATCACCATCACCACCATCACCATCATCATCACCATCACCACCATCACCATCATCATCACCATCATCACCATCATCATCACCGTCATCACCATCATCATCATCATCATCACCACCATCACCATCATCATCACCATCATCACCATCACCGTCAGCACCATCATCACCATCATCATCATCATCATCATCATCACCATCATCATCATCACCATCATCATCATCACCATCATCAGCATCATTATCATCACCATTACCACCATCACCATCATCATCATCACCATTATCATCATCATCACCCTCATCATCATCGCTTTCATCATCATCATATGCCCAAGCCATGCGCCTCTTACTATTACTCTCAAGCTAAACAATGAGACTAACAGCCATTTCTATGAAATAACATATGTGCACCCAATGGGGTTCAGTTTCACTTGGGGAGAGAGAAAGAAGCTTCACCCCTTGTATTGTTACTGTTTTGCATGTTACCCACAATCCCTAGCAGCGGGTGAATACGTGAACTGGTGAAAGATCTGCGCAGTGAACCAGTGAGAGGGCAGTCCAGGCTTAATATTTTCAGGACTGGCACTCAAAGGGTTACTGATGAGCAAGCAGTAGGGCAGCCCTGCCGCAGAGAGGGACACGGAAGGTGGAATTTTCCTTCCCAACATCAACAAAACAAGACTCAGTTGACCCTCCCGTCTCTTCTGCTCAAAGGGCTTTATTGCATTTTTTATTGCCTGTAGCCTAAAAAGGTTGTTTTGCAGCAGCAGAGACTTGTTTGTGTCACAGTGATACAATCACATTGTCCGCTATTCCAGCAACTCCCACTGACACTTCACTGCGACTTCACTTGGGCTGCGATTGTCACTGTCCAGTGGAAACCTCTGTGTGGCGTACATACGGACAGACACGTCTATTGTACAAGCGCTGGTGGTTTTTCTGTCTGAACTGGGGAATAACCAGCCCCATCACTGCTTTTATAACTAGACAGACAGGTTTGCTACAAAGTAGTAAGTGTTGTAGTTCTGCTCACAAAACCTTTCCTCCAAAACCAGCATGAGGTCCCAGTTGCTGCAAGTACAGGTACATGTTGGCTCCCAATGTGGCGCTCTAACGATTAAGCTGTGGTTCTTTCCCAAATGCCCATTAGATCACTGTGCAAAGTTAGTTTTATGGGATCTCTCTGTACAGACTATGAGCAAACTTAGGGACTGTTCCTGCTGAATTGTGCTTAGTACAGGGAATACCTATGTACCATAGTTTTATGGGATCTCTCTGTACAGACTATGAGCAAACTTAGGGGCTGTTCCTGCTGAATTGTGCTTAGTACAGGGAATACCTATGTACCATAGTTTTATGGGATCTCTCTGTACAGACTATGAGCAAACTTAGGGACTGTTCCTGCTGAATTGTGCTTAGTACAGGGAATACCTATGTACCATAGTTTTATGGGATCTCTCTGTACAGACTATGAGCAAACTTAGGGCTGTTCCTGCTGAATTGTGCTTAGTACAGTGAAACATAGTTATTTGTTTCTGTACCACTTATATAATCACAGAGACCGACTAATTATCCAAGTGACCCTTTAAATCTAGATAATTATCTGTTCGTTACACTCGCAGATGAATACTCCAGCACAACACACACACCAGGGACACAATAGGAAGGTCTCAGTGTGACGCTGGAGAGGACGACAATGTGATACAATTGTTGGGGAAGGAGCAGCACAATTGTGTGTTGGGAAGACAGTGGAGTCACACAGATGATAATTAGATTCAGCACCTCTCAAACACTGATTATACCTTTCCACATAATTCCCAAATAACGACAATTGTTTCGGAGTCGCATTTTGCGCTGAATAAACGGAATTGTCAGAGTAGTTCATACGGGTTACGGCAAATTTGTCGGGCTGAATATGGTGACACATATGAGGGGAAAGGATTGTGTTTCAATTATCAAATAACAATTTAGCCCTCGTTGCTCACAAATAATTAAGCGCCCAGCAAATCTCCGTAACACTGCGCGGCGCTGAAACAAAGGCTCAAATATATTCGCTTTCAATACTGAGCAGAGGCGGCGAGTTTCTAGGGGGTGTTGGGAGAGACCCCTGACATTCAGGATTTTTTGTTCAACAAAGTTACATTTAACAATTGAATAATAAAACTTTCATGGAAACAAATTAATGTATTTCTTAATTTTAGAGAATTGTGCGGCGCCGATGAATGGAAATGCTGATTAACGTGTCTCAAGGGCAGCGCCGTGCAGGGTGAGTTCCACGCTTTCATCATAATGACTTGTGCTTAGGCTTGGGCGAATTTGACCCACTTCATTTCGCCAAAAATTACACCTGTTAAAGTCTATGGGCGTCAAATTTTTTTGGCCCACGTCATTTTTTTTTTTGACGCACAAAGCCATACAAGTCTATGGCCGTCATTTCCGCGATGAAAACATTTCCCCATCCCTAGACTGTGCTCTGATACAATGAAAGTTTTTAAATTTCACTTTCTTGCAAAAGTCACATGATCTCTCTGTCTCTCACTGTCTTTCTCACTGTCTCTCTCTCACTGTCTCTCTCTCTATTGTAGGAAGAAGTTTCACATATTGGGGACCCACCATCAACAGCTTGAGGAATGAGTGTCTCCATCTTGCTCTAATGTCTCCATGTTGTCCTACTGTCTCCTTCTAGTCCACCTGTCTCCTCCTTGTCCTACTGTCTCCATCTTGCCCTACTGTCTCCATCTTGCCCTACTGTCTCTATGTTTCCTACTGTCTCCATCTTGCCCTATTGTCTCCATCTTGCCCTACTGTCTTCATGTTTCCTACTGTCTCCATCTTGCCCTACTGTCTCCATCTTGCCCTACTGAGTCCATGTTTCTCACTGTCTCCATCTTGCCCTATTGTCTCCATCTTGTCCTACTGTCTCCATCTTGCCCTATTGTCTCCATTTTGCCCTACTGTCTCCATGTTTCCCACTGTCTCCATCTTGTCCTACTGTCTCCATCTTGCCCTACTGTCTCCATCTTGTCCTACTGTCTCCATCTTGCCCTACTGTCTCCATGTTTCTCACTGTCTCCATCTTGCCCTACTGTCTCCATCTTGCCCTATTGTCTCCATTTTGCCCTTCTGTCTCCATGTTTCCCACTGTCTCCATCTTGCCCTACTGTCTCCATCTTGCCCTACTGTCTCCATCTTGCCCTACTGTCTCTATGTTTCCTACTGTCTCCATCTTGCCCTATTGTCTCCATCTTGCCCTACTGTCTCCATCTTGCCCTACTGTCTCCATCTTGCCCTACTGAGTCCATGTTTCTCACTGTCTCCATCTTGCCCTATTGTCTCCATCTTGTCCTACTGTCTCCATCTTGCCCTATTGTCTCCATTTTGCCCTACTGTCTCCATGTTTCCCACTGTCTCCATCTTGTCCTACTGTCTCCATCTTGCCCTACTGTCTCCATCTTGCCCTACTGTCTCCATGTTTCTCACTGTCTCCATCTTGCCCTATTGTCTCCATTTTGCCCTACTGTCTCCATGTTTCCCACTGTCTCCATCTTGTCCTACTGTCTCCATCTTGCCCTACTGTCTCCATCTTGTCCTACTGTCTCCATCTTGCCCTATTGTCTCCATCTTGCCCTATTGTCTCCATCTTGTCCTACTGTCTCCATCTTGCCCTACTGTCTCTATGTTTCCTACTGTCTCCATCTTGCCCTATTGTCTCCATCTTGCCCTACTGTCTCCATCTTGCCCTACTGTCTCCATCTTGCCCTACTGTCTCCATGTTTCTCACTGTCTCCATCTTGCCCTATTGTCTCCATTTTGCCCTACTGTCTCCATGTTTCCCACTGTCTCCATCTTGTCCTACTGTCTCCATCTTGCCCTACTGTCTCCATCTTGTCCTACTGTCTCCATCTTGCCCTATTGTCTCCATCTTGCCCTATTGTCTCCATCTTGTCCTACTGTCTCCATCTTGCCCTACTGTCTCTATGTTTCCTACTGTCTCCATCTTGCCCTATTGTCTCCATCTTGCCCTACTGTCTCCATCTTGCCCTACTGTCTCCATCTTGCCCTACTGTCTCCATGTTTCTCACTGTCTCCATCTTGCCCTATTGTCTCCATCTTGCCCTATTGTCTCCATCTTGTCCTACTGTCTCCATTTTGGGAAACAGTAGAAGCAGAAAGGTGTATGTGATTAGATTGATTTAGTTCTCTCCATCTGTTACTTAAATACAATTGGAGAGTTGTGACATGATTCATCCACATCAGTTTGCCCAAATGCAAATCTCTGTACCAGGTTTTTTTTTTTTTAAACTGACAAGTTTTATTGAATAGCAGAGCAGCATCATCACAGTCGAGAGGGCATCCACAACATGTGGTATCCCACTCCCAATATTGGCATAATAGTACAAAAACAGTGGATGTGATAGAAAAATAAAATGGAATGAGAAGGGACAAAAGCAAAAAGAGAGGGACGGGGGGAAAGGAAAAGTAAACTAAAAGAAAAAGAACATGTCACCTGGTATAGCAGTAGGAATATCGAAGAGAAAACTAAATAAATAAACATACATGGCGGTGGGGTACTGTGCAGCGTGCAATCAACTAGAACATGTACAAGCCAAATGTATAGACAATGACTAACCAGATCGGACCCCTCATCAGGCCTGCAGAGCCGCAAATAAAGCGGGATCAAGCTCGTATGCCACCCAGGGAAGCCATATTTTATTAAATGCGTCCAAATCATTTTTCAAAGTATATGTGAGTTTCTCATTAGTAGCAATAGAGATGATCTTTGCTTTCAGAGAATCTAGGGGTAAGTCCGGTTTCTTCCAGCGTCCTGCAACAATCAATCTAGCGGCCATTAAGACATGCTGACTCAGTCTATGGGCCGAGCTATCAAACGTAGGTGGTTTTTTACCAAGTAACATCACTAGCGGGTTCTTAGGGAATGGAACATGGAAAACTTGTACCAGGTTTTTATCTTTATAGACATTTCACTCAGATTTCAGCTCTTTGGGTCGAGTTTCCCAGGTGCCCGTCCATCATCCAAATAAAACATAAATCAGATCAAAAGCTTCGAGGCCCGTGAGCAGCAACAGAACAGTCGGGAGACACGTGATCTGGGCACATATAAAGGGAAAGGCCTTTTACTGAAGTGAACGGCTCATTAACTTTATTTTATACCCCTGCTGGGAGCACAATGGCTGAGTGCCTGGCCCGGCTCCAGGAATTATATATCCATGAACTTTATGATCTCTGTCCCATAAAAACTTCCTATAAATCTTCCCAGCACCTCTAAGCACCTTAAGTGACTGGTCACATGTCATATCTAGTCCATTCCCTGGCTGGAGGCGTAAGGACCCCGGTGCTCTGGCTCAACCCTATGGGTCTGGGGTTATTGGGCTCCAATACTACGCGCAGCTCTTCTGATCTTGGGATTAGAAAGGAGACTAAAAACAGCTGGGGTCCCCCAATATAAATCACTTGGGGAGTCCTAAGTTTGAATGTCAGTGAATCCTAATGGTTTCGACAGAACTGTATTTGGCATTTGTGGCATGACCCCAATTTCCATATTGATTTTAAACATTTTATTGCTTTTCCTATTGGAAGGATCCATTGGTTCTTGCATTATTTGCATCTTGAAAATTCTATTGCTTTGATTGGCTAGTCTCTAGCCCTGAGAATGTTCTGGTTCTCTGATTGGTCCCAGGTCCATATAACCATATAACAATGACTATAGGCACTGCCTAAAATATACAGATATTGTTTTCCCTTTATGTTGATGTGAGTGCGGCCAAGTCCCAATCGCAGTGGGTCCTGGTGTCAGTGGATCCTCCTACTTCTAATCATTTCATGCTCATCCTCTGTTTCTCTATGTGGGAACAAAGACTAAATAGGCAGATGACTAGTATAGCATATAAAAACAGATACGCGAATAAGAAAGAGGCTGAATTAGGACAGAAGGAACAAATAGTTTGGAGAGTGGACCCATGATCAAAGGCTTTGTGGTGGGCACTGGCACCCCTGTCTGATGCTGATGCCCTGAGTTGGTCAGTGCACTTGTAAAATATATGGAAGGGTAAGTAAAGTCTAAAATAGAATAAGAAAAGTAAAGTCTAAAACAGAAGCAAGATGCTGTATTTTGTATACATGAACTTACTGCAGCACAAGTCTAATCAAACAAATGATTTATGCTTTCAAAGTTGGCCACCGGAGGTCACCATCTTGTAACTTTGTTATACATCTTTGCAAGACCAAGACTGTGCACATGCTCAGTGTGATCTGGGCTGCTTAGGGATCGTCATAAATGATCAAAACAGCACAAGTCAAATAATATCTGCCAGAAGCCAATATAACAAGACTGATTAATAATCAGAATATACAGACAGCACTGGCTCCTGTGTTGTCATGTGATCTAATGTGGATTTTATAGTTTTTGTATTGTTTAATACAAACTTTCTCCAACTCTGCAGAACCAGTGGCTGCAGCAAAATAATCCTCCAAATAGAATCCCAGTTTATCTGTTTAAATCTGGCTCCATGATCTCTGTCCCTGCAGCTGGAGTTGGAAACAGTAAAGGGGATGTAAAGGCAAAAATAAAATCCAATACAAATCTCTACACAGTCGCTGACTGCTCTACAGGGAAACAAACAAAGCTGCTTGAGTTCTGCATGGCTGGGAAGTAAGGCGGGGGCTCCCCCTGCTGTTCATAAGTATGATTGTTTCCCTGCAGAGCAGTTAGGGACCGTCTGACAATTCCTATCCACAGCAGTAAATAAAGGGAGAATTTCACAGTCAGGGTTCTTATAAATACTGTACTCTTTTTTTAATTAAAGTATATTGGAGTTCAGTTGGATTTACTCCACTGGGCCCTAAGGCTTACGATTAGTCTGTTTAGCAGAAATCTCATCACTTAGTATCAGTTTGGGGAGGGGGGAATAAACTTTGTACAAACTGCCCTCCCCAAATACCCTTTAAACTGATTCTGAGTTTCCTTCTCCTTTAAAAGAAAAAAAAAAAAAAACGAATTTGTTATCTTTAATTTTTTTCCTCTTCTTGATTTTTCTTTATTGCACTTTGGCAGAAGGTGCAAATCATACCTCCCAACTGTCCCTTTTTCGGAGGGACAGTCCCTCTTTTGACAGCTCAACCCGCAGTCCCTCATTTGTACTGGAAAGTCCCTCTTTTCTCTGCACTGAACGGCCAGAAAAAGAAACAAAGTTTCTCACTTAATTGGCTTTTAGCAGAGAGCCCAGAACAGCTAACAGGTGCAAATAAGATACTTTGTAACGGTAATTGGGGGTGTGGCCACAGAAAGGGGTGTGGTCAAAAAAATTGCTGCGCTACGTGCGGAAAAAAATTTTTTGTCCCTCTTTTTTACTTCCAAAATGTTGGGAGGTATGGCAAATGAGATTCCTGGGTGTGAAAAATCTTGCGCTGGGAATAAATAAATCCATGCGCTGCTAATGGAGGGGGAGAGAAATAGATTTTATTCTGCTCCCTCACTCCCTCAGTCACTGACTGTCACCTTCCCTCTCAGCTGTCACCTCTGCACTGATTCAACCTTATAACGTTACTGTGGGTTTAAGTGAATTAATGAGCCCCCCCCAACTGTCAGCCTCCTGCCCTTCATTCCACAGCTGATCAGACCTGCTTGAGATGTAGAGAGGGATTATACAAAGCCTTGTGTTGCCCATGACCGCAAAACCCTCCCAAATCTCCTTTCCGCCATTAATATACACTTCATATACTGTCTGTGCCTCTCCAGGTACAACTAATGCATTTTCTTGGGGTAACCCACAACCTCAAGCGCATCCTTTCCATGTGGAGCAAATGAATAACTTTCCATCGTTCCTGCAGTAAAACAACTGCCACTAACAGTGTCGGACTGGCCCACAGGGATACCAGGAAAACTCCCGGCGGGCCCAGACGTCAGTGGCCCCTCGTGCTGCTAAACTTTTGGCCTATTTCATGGCCATTCCCTATTTCTATTAGAACAAAACAGGCTTAACAGATGGAACAACTGATTATTGTATGTAAAGAAAACAGACTAGAAGAATAAAGGTTGATTGAGGAGGTGAATAATATTCATACGGAGAGTGGTCCCCTGGTCTAAGGTTTTTGGGTGGGCCCCTGGTGTCCCAATCCGACACTGGCCACTAGGTTATTAGTTCTCAATCTTTGGGGCTCCTTTATGGCTACACCAATGTTTTCGGGCGTGATCCGACGCACAGCAAGATTGCACAGAGACTATTTTATGTACAAATAACCCCAGAACTCACAGCAGGATGGCACAGAAACAATTTCATTTATAAATACCCCCATAACTCGTGGCAGAATGGCACAGAGGCAATTCTAGCTAACTAAGGCAATGAAAGGGTTAACTGCATTACAGAGGGCGAAAGGAGGAGAACAGCGAAATCCCTGTATGTTTCCCAGCCTACATTCTTTGTGCACAGATAAGGAGGCAGGAGAGGTGGAATCCGCAGGGTCCATCCATTCTTCCTACAGTCCCAAGTCCTGGATACTCGTGTAGTGATACTGGTGCCTCCCAAATGCTATTGACTTGCGTCTAGTTGATTTCATGCAGGACACGACGTAAACAAACCAACGTGCTGGCTCCAACTGCTGATTCTGACTCTTGAAACAATGTAGCAGAAGTCAGTTCTCCTCCAGGCCTATTACGCATCTACATTATTTCATGAGTCTGAAACAGCAGTGCAGAGAACATGGATTCCATTGCTCCAAGGCAAGTGGGTAGAAGTGACACACGTGAGGATATGGTGTGAATTTGGTGTTGTGCTCATCTACATGGGGAAAACAAACATTGTTTGTTGCAAGTGGGTTTATGTATTTTTACAATACTTCCTTTCTGGCAGAATAACGGCAGCCCAGTTTTGCTTTATGGCAGGAATTCTAGATACACCCCCAGGATCAGAAGAATAGTCTCACAAGACACAGAGCTGGATCGGTTGCCCTTTATCTGTATGGTGAATTTGCAGCACTACTGACTGGTGATGTCTCTGATGGATTTAAGTAGGAGAGCAGGGGGTGCGGATAATGAAGGGTTGATTTCGGTGGATGCAACTAAATGGGTTCATAAGAAGAGGGGTGTAAGCACCAGGGCTCATTAGGAGTAGATTTGTAATCCCAGAGCTCAGTGCTGTTTATTCAGAGAGAATCTCCGGAAAAAGTCCCTCGTTAGCAGAAAATGTTCCCTGAAGGGGCGAGTAATTAATATTTGATTAATTGTTATGGATCCTTAACCATCAGAGCTGTAATGACTGTTACTGGAATCATTACAAAGAGTTTGCGTTGTTGGGAGATTTAAGTGAATATAATAAACGTTTCAAATTCAGAGCTGAATCTCATCCCCACTCCGTTGTTACGCCAAGGACTCCGGGAGTCAGGGGCCTCTTTTTTATGATGGAAAAATTTGACTCTGAGAACCAGAACTTAATATGATTTTAGAAGAAGCTGCTCAATAATTTCTCACAGAGGAACCAGTAGCGTTGCCATGTTTAATTACTTAGCAACGGTGTAGCTTATTAAATGTAATTTCTTCGTCATATGAATGAGATCGCTGCTGCCGAGCAACAAGAGGGTTATATGCATTTCAAAAATGACTTCTGGGTTCTTTTTCCCATTGTTTTCATTGCTCCTTAATCTTTTTGATTCAGGATTAAATGAAAGCGATACTGACTATAGGGGCCATTACTTTCTTATAGTGTTGATTTCAAGTTATTTTATTTATTAAGTGAACTCAACAAACTACATCTGTTCCTGCTGCAAACAGCTCCCTCATGCTGTGAGCCCTGGGGTGACAGTATGAGCCTTTAGTTGCACCAGGAGGGGTCGTTAGTGAGAGAACAGGTGCCAGGCTGTTTATTCTAGATTGTCCAATTCCCCCCCCCCCCATTAGCTCAGAACAATATATATATATATATATATATATATATATATATATATATATATATATATATATATATAAAATCAATCATTCGGCCAAATTTAGATTTTCTCAGACATCAGAGACATTTATTCTAATTGGCTTTCTACACTGGCTCCCAACATTACTGAGTGACATTCTGCCCAAATCTGTCCCTAAGTGTCTTTCACGCTTAATCTCTGTGACCCCCCTATGGAGGCCAGAGGCCCATGGCCCAGTGCAGTGGCATAACTACTCACAGTGGACCCTGGTACAGGATTGGCCCTCGGGCCCCCTATGAATCATGCGCTGCAGTGCTGATGGCGTGTTGTAAAATCCCCCCCGGACAGCCGACGGATATAAAGGTTATTGTGGCTCTGGTGGGCCCCAAGTGGTGTGGACCCTGGTGAGATTGCACCACCTGCACCCCTGATAGTTACGTCACAGACCCAGTGATGATGAGTTTGTGGAGAACTGAGAGACATTGGGTATGGAGGGTATTTCTGCTCCCCACAGTCCATTTAGAGAAATAAGTCCATGTGTCTGGGAGGGAATAGAAATAATTGTGTGACCTGACTGGCCATTGGCAGCTGCAACATTTGTGCCACAATTACAGGGTCAGTCACTCACAGGGGTTTTTGGCTGAGGGGCTTGTCCCCCCCGGAACTGCCCAACATCATACACTGATACACAATGTAACAACATGTAACTAATGTCTTTGCCACTTTCACCAGTCTGTGCTCTTTCATGGGCTCTGAAGGGGAAGGGGTCACTACTATCACTTCCCACATAGTCTACCTGTACCCACACGCTGCCTCTACTAATCTGCTGCCTATACCCACCTGCCTCCTGTACCCACCTGCCTCCTGTACCCACCTGCCTCCTATACCCACCTGCCTCCTGTACCCACCTGCCTCCTGTACCCACCTGCTGCCTGTAACAATTTTATACCTGTACCCACCTGCTGCCTGTAACAATTTTATACCTGTACCCACCTGCTGCCTGTGCCCTCTCAATCTGGACCTGTTTGCCAGAATCTCCCAGTACTACCATGAAGGCTTCCCTAACTTGCCTGGCCTAGAGCAGGTACATTCCTTAAGTCTAATCTCTTATAACATGATGGAAAAGGGGTTGCACTGTGTTTCATACTCTGTATATAATAAAGATCATTTCCAGTGCCCCCCCCCAGATATTGGCTCTGCACCCCCAGTAGTTACAGCTCTGATAATACAACCACAAGTATTAACCCCTGGGCTGCTGGCAGTGACACTCATCTCTCTGGAGACCTGGATATCAGAAAGAACAATTCAGATAGAAATCACAATATTTCAGGTAAATGGAAATAAAATTGCCATTTTCAGAATATTTTCTTTATTGTTTCCAGAATTTCAGTTTTCCTATTTCTTTTGTTTCCATCACTAAAATCCAATATTAGAAATAATATCTTGTCTCAGCACGGCTGTGAGGCCTCGTATTTATCTGTAAATGTTACTGTAAAATGCAATAAAGTATAAGCCCTGCGGGCTACACCGGAACGTTAACCTGTGCTGCGCTGTGTGTGTGTGGAAGGGGAGCTAAGGGTGGGAAGGTTATTACAAAACAGGAGGGGCAGAAGCCGGATGCGCAAGCAGAGGGGACATATTATCGCCCTGGGACAGGCACTCAGAGACCTTGTTAGTCCTCAAAAATGGCCGACACTCAACATAAATCATTGCTGGCAATTTCCTCACATTGCTGTAAATTAAAATGCAATTTTATTGATTTCTACGTCTTTCCTGCAGGTGACAAAGAAATGAAGAAAATGATGAATATGGAATGAAAATAGATTTGTGCCACATTTACCTTTAAATAAACTGTGAGGTTATGGGTTACCCTGTGTGGCCCCAGTTGTGGGTGCTGTTATATTCTGCCAGGGAAGGGCCACATAAAGCCCCAGAGCAGTCACAGAACTGATTCGGTGCTTGGGGTTATAGGGAGACATTGAACCCCTTAACGCAGCCAAGGAAACACTATGGCACCCAGAGTCCTGCAATGAAGTGGGCCCTGATGTACAGTGATACAAACTGCTGTCAGGGAATCAGGTACTTGGTGGGGTGTAAGTCAGTTTGGGGGTGAGGCATTTGGTACATCACAAGTGGGAACCATTGACAGCCATGAAAGATGGAATATCATTGAGTAAGAGGGGGGCAGTGAAAGAACGACCGCAGAGCTGACAATTTTATTGTGATATAATGAAATCACAGGAGTAGCGGAGCTGCCAGACTGCTCTCCCTCCTAATATCCTGCACTGGGAGACATATAACTGCCATAATAGGTGCACTAGAGAATGGATAACCTGATTGGAAACTCCATGGAGGATATTCTGCAATTTATTGCATCCTTCAATAAAATCCCATAATTCAGGATATCCCCACTGTGTAACCCCCCCCCCCCCCAGCGACTGGGTTTATAGTTATGTTTAAATGTAATTTCTATTGAAAGCTGTGCCTGTCCATCTGCCCCTGACAATTCCTTCTTTGCTCTCCCTCCCTGCTCTCACTATTGTTACATTGCAATCAGCTCTTCTCCAGCTAAGACTTCAATTCCCACAATGCCTTGCCTGTCCTGTACATAACAGGCCTGAGAAGAAGGCGTGCAAGGCATTGTGGGAAGTAGAGTCTCAGCTGGAGGGAAGCTAATTTCTGATACATTGTTTCCGAGAAGGTAACTAACGAATTAAGAGTTAACAACGCCCACAGACTCCAATGGGTGAAAAGAATTGGCACATGTCAAAATTGTTGCCCGTAGACTTCAATGCATTTTGGCGAATTGTTGGCGTTCCACAAATATTCAGTGAAGCGGGTCAGATTCACTAGAAATAATATATAATTTTTGGCTGGAGGTTTCAATCTCTTTATAATGTTTATTCTTATCTGGAGCAGCGATGGTGAGCGGCTCGGATTATTATGGGATGCGTCACACGGGGGCAGAGCAAGTGCCGTTGTCGCTAATTAATTTCTCCTGATGATTTGAGTCACTCAGGGACCCAGCTGATTGGTGGACTAATAATTGGGGCCCCCTGTGGGACGGACCTGCTAATATAGTAGTATGAGGCCCCATGATTACCTGTGGTAGCCCTGGTGCCCAATATAACTAAGTCAAGAGCACCTCCCTTCAGGGGGCCCCAGTTTAAAGCCCATTGGGCTCCATGGGTAGTGGGCCCTGCCAACAAGTAGAAGGTGAAAACTGGAAAAAAAAACGACCTTGTACATGACTGTATGATAAAACCCTACCCATGGTCTGCCCAAACCCTGCCCTGACCTGTAATCACATCTTTTCATCTTTTTGCCACGGGGTTCTTAACTGGGTACCCCCCTGATGAGCGGCCTTGTTGTGGCTATGATGCTTCCAAAGCCCAAACCCCTTCTTGTGGTTATTGAGTTTAACGAATTGTTCATTAAATAGTGACCTGCGCTCCCCTGGGTCTGCTCCGACTGTCGCCGTCTCTGAGTCAGTAAATAAGAGAACAAAGAGGGACCATGGTTGGTTCCTGCACTTCTCATTGGCAAGCGTTGAAGAGAAAGAGTCATTTATCGACCCTAAACAAGACAATCAGCACATGTTCATGTTGCCCATTAATTACTCTCATTTCGTCGTTAGCGAGTGGCACAATCCAACGTTTACTTATTAACTGGTAATTCACTGCACCGCGTTTAAAGGATTATCCATAGAGTCGAGTGCTGATGGCCAACATTGGAGTCATTTTGCACAAGGATGTGCCGCCATATTGATCTGCGAGAGTCTCTTGTGCTCGTCGTGATCTTCATTAAACATGGAGGAGTTTATCAAATCCAGTTTATCAGGAGGCAGCTGGTTATTAGAATCTCAATGGGGCAGGCTCATTGCTCCCACCGGGGACGTCGCTTTTTCTCTCTCTTGTTGTCGTTTCTGTGTTTTTTTTTAAGGCACAGAGAGAAAAGCAACTTATTTTCTGTGAATTTAGAATGGAACCGCCAATGTTCCAGCCGTAGGAACCAATAAAGTGCACTTGCTGCTGGGTTTTCATTAATTTCCAAAAGTACAACTTCATGTTTTTGGCTGCATTTTGCTAAGAAATATGTAAGATTCCCGCAGCAAGGGACGTCCTCCCGAGCCAAGTTTCTGCAGGTGGCGGCCATTGCAAGTCTCATTAGCCGAGGAAAGAAACTGTTCTGTGGGTAGTGCGTCGCAGCCAAACATAAAAGCTGTGCCATTATCTTTGTATTTCTGCAGAGCCGTGGGCTGTGAGCTTCTCTGCCCGCTGTTAGCCGGTGGGCATGGTGTGAAGGCCCGGGCTTGTTCCCTACCAATAAAAACCAAGTGATAGATGGTGATAAAGAATTGGCCCGAGGTGCCGGATAGAAAACTGTGATCCATGAACTGACTCTGTGCTATGGAGCGGTGTAATAGGTGCCCCTGCCCAACCGGCACTATGGGACTTGACTCTCGCTTCTTTGTCAATATTGCTCCATATACAAAGAGAGTCGTCTTTAGTCATCCATCTGGTACTTGTAATGCATAACCCATTTATTCTATATGCTCTACATATTATCTAACAGCTGCCCAGGCTCCCGTTCTTCACATCCCCAGAAGGCTGGCAGCTAAAAGTGCTCTCAGCCCCTTCCCCAACTGCCCACCTCCCTGACAAGCCAGCAGTGATTGTTACCACTAGTGATGGACTACAGGTTGACCTTAAACCCACCGAACTTGCAGGTTGGACGTTGAGGGTGACTTTCCGAATGTGATTGTTGGGGTCACAGGTGGGTTTAGGTTGAGCTTTTGATTCTGTTCTCCCCGCTCGCTCTCCACCTTTCTCTTCCAATGACCATTTTTTATAGCCTCACACCTGTGTGGCTCCGCCCATTCCATGACATCATAGCAGTGTGAGCTCAAGTCTATAAATATGGAATTGCGTTGAATTAAGAGTGTCGGGTTAGGGTCGGGTTAGTGTCTACAAACAATATAAATGATGGTGCCCCTGCGAGTACATAATATTCATGTTCTATAGATATTGCTTGGCTCTAGAGTCAGGAAGGATGGAAACTCCATTTGGACTCCCCTTCATTGAGGGGGGGGTGGATGTTGCTGGAGATCCTGGGGCAGAAGGTCTTGAGACCCTACTTGGACCTTTGCTATTGTTATTGCACATAAAAGGGGGAGCTTTAATCTCCTCACCTCTGCAACTGGCAGTAAGGCAGGTTAAAATAGAGTTAAAAGGTTGAACTTGATGGACGTGTGTCTTTTTTAAACCTAACCCCCATATATATCTTATTTATTTTGTTTCAGCTGTGATCAGGTTCTGGGGGAAGTTAAGGGTGAAGTGCTCAGGGTGGGGAGTCTGGGTTGACAGGACCCACTAGGGTTTTTCCTGGTGTCCCACTGGCCCACTTAGACCCTGCTGGCCTTTAGGTTGCCCCACCCCCCATCCAAGGCTCTGCACCATCCTGGTGGGGGAGGGGGGAACTAATGTCCTATATTCACCTTTCAAAAGTCATGCTTGGGACACTGTATGAGTTAAGCATGTTTGGGGGGGGGACAATAAAACAGTGATATTGACCCAGGCAAGTCAATTCAAATTCATTGTGAGTCTGATCTGTATTTCCCAGCCAAATGGCAAGAGCAACATAAAATCTCTCTCCTTCCCCCCAGAGGCTGTTCCAGATGACAAAATAAAGTTAATAAGTGCGCCCATGTAACTTCAATAACCCGGCGCTTCACACGCTCTTCTGCCTCCATATAAATGCAAATTGGCCCCTCTCATCTGGGGCCCGGCGCTTCTGTTGCAAATAAACACCAGTAAATTAATAAGCCATTCATCTGAGCAGACACAACCCTCCGACTCTTCTAGCTGTCGCTTTGCCACATTTCATCCCTCTGATCATTTGTTGCCACGTTCCTCCCTATCAGTGATACAAAGTAGCAGCTACTTCATTCTGTCCGGCCACTCAGGAGTCACTCACAAATGATTGATTTGTTGGGGCAGAAAAATTCATGGTTCTGGTTTATTTGATAAATAAGCTCAGAAGCTCCTTTTAAGACAAAACCAGCAGCTGGTAGAATAGTTGCTCTTATGACAGTTATTCAGGCAGTGATGCAGGGGGTGCCTAGCAGGGCACATGGGGGCTTCACATTACAGCCAAACACAAACATAATTAGGAAGACTCTAGGTGTAAATGAAGCTGTCCATGTGTACTCAGATAAAATCTGTTTTGTACAGTTGCCAAAAAGGGACTATGGTCAGTTCACGGTTTGGCAGGTTTGAAAATGACATCTGCTGATACATCATGTTGACTGGAACATGTCGCCTAATTCATGGCACATTGGCTTCATGTCAGATCCTCTTACCTTCCTGCGGTTCTGAATGTTCATGGGCTTTGCAGGAATAAGGTGCCCGAATTATGTGTGGAACCAACTATACTCTCCTTTGACCACTTGGCTGATTAGCCAGAGAACATAGGACTTGTGCATGGTCACCTTTAGACTGAAGCTGCTTGATACAGACAATGTCTAAGAACCCTACGGCCGTCCTGTTAATAGTTTAGATAACCTGGTGCATTTATGGGCACCAACATTGTTTCTGGTGAGATGTTTCTGATCATTGATTGAGAAGCAAAGTTTTAACCATAAACAGCAGTAATGTGTGAGCCGGAATAAAACCCATGGGTTCCGGTGGGTGGCTTCAGATGAATTTCATCATGCACCCATCCACCCAGGACCTTCTAATGCCCCATTTCTGCCTCCAGTTGGTTAGTCGGTTGGGTTGTGGGTTATTGAGTCCAGAAAGGTATTGGATCTACTAGATCTGACAGAAAGAGGCAAGTGTATCCAAACGACAGAAAGGGGATAATTAGCCTTGATTATTAACGAGGATTCCTGTGCTAATCTCTTCTACTGTGGGCGTCAGGTCTCCTGAAAATAACTTGCATTCAGTAACATTGAGTAAAACATACTTGACCGATCACACTTAATTGTTGAAAACTGCCTCCCTTCCCATTTTTGGGAGATTTGTCACATTCCTCTTCCTCTCCAAATCTTCAGCCTTCCGTCCTTAATCCAACTCTTGCCTTATCTGCTCATGTATGGGGTCTCCCTGTCCCATATCTGGCCAAACATTAATCAGGCAGGTTTGCTTTTCCTCTGCAATTGAAGACTTCATTGACTAGTTGATGAGGTCCTTGTCCATTCATGACCTATTCCCAGTGTTGTAATCGGATCATTTGGCCCTAGGGCCGCCCTGCCTTTGGTGGGCATATTGGGAAAAGATGTTATAGTGTTTGGTCACCTTTACTCCCCTTACTTTTCTGATGCATTTATTCTCTCTCTCTCTCCAAACCCCCATCTCAGATTCCTTTTCCCCATTTTCGGTAATTTACCGCTAAAAATCCATTTCTCGCATTTAGATGAAGCCGTAAT
This sequence comes from Xenopus petersii, assembly GCA_038501925.1. Classification (NCBI taxonomy): domain Eukaryota; kingdom Metazoa; phylum Chordata; class Amphibia; order Anura; family Pipidae; genus Xenopus; species Xenopus petersii. The sequence continues at coordinate 1,004,436 of CM076685.1, forward strand.
GTCACCCTGAAAAGCAACAGCAATAGAAATCTAATGCCTGAGCTGCGTTGCGTAGACGGAGCACCTTGCAGCAGCCCTTAACAAATGCCTTAAATAACCAAGTCTCTGACAGAGAGAATGAGCTTTTCATCATTTCTAAGGTTAAAAGGAGAAAAATCACCAAATAAAAGCGCTGCATGTAATGCACTTGCACTTAATGAAACAATTACTCCCAGGCACCTTAGTCGCCCATAGATCTTTGCAGAGATAAAGAGCATTTTACAGTGAGGGCCGTGAGGTTTGATAAAGGGTTGGATTTATACACCTAGTAAAAGTCTGATCCAGGGACTTCTTTAGATAGCAAGCTCTTGTGTGAAGGGCCCTGCAGCTTATGGGTCAGGTAGGAAATTGTTTTCCCCTATGTGGGTCATTCTGAATCTCCTCAGGAATTATCTGAGCAAACAGTTGGATGGATTATGATGTTATAATGTATCACTCCATTCTGAGCATCTTTGCGGATGAATGAATCAGCACCTACAGGGGTTGGCAGAGGATGCTGGGAAAACTAGTTCTGCAGGAGCAGCAGCTGCAGGGAACCAGACGGACTATATCATGAAATGATCCTCCCTGCTGATCTCTCTGTTGAAGCTGCAGATTCATGAAGCTGTTGCAGAATGTCGGGAAATGGATAAATACCCTGATGATGATGATGATGAGGATGATGAGGAGAATGTGCAATGCAGTCGCTTCTTGCTCTCACATAATAAAGTCTGTGACCCCAAGGGAGCAGGGAGGATACACAAGGGGGGCACATTAATAACCTGATTTATTGTGACATGCAGGAACAAAAAACTCATTTAGCAACAAGCCACCCATAATGTGTCTTCATTTCAGCCGAGATTAGATTCACTGAATGAGTTTCCCCTGTTTGGCTTTAATGCATTTCCCAGTAACATTATTTCTCAGCAATTGTCTCGGAAATATCTTTATAGGCCACTGGCAACACGGACCCCACTGCCTCTAATGGGGTCACCCCTCTGCCCCCCAATACAAGCTCTGCCAACACAGAGAGGAGCAAAGTATTACTATTGGGTTCCTGCCCAGGTGCAAATGTGCCCCGTGTTGATAAATGAGCGTCTGTAAGAGGAACTAGGGGTGCGCAGAAGAGGCAACGGCCTAGGGCGCAATAATAGGGGGGCGCTAGGCAGATACCCCCTATTCCATTTTCTCAGCCTGCTTACGTTTTCCAACTCTGCCCCCTCCCCTCTGCCGATCTCCCCCCTCCGTCTCTCTCCCACCTCTGTCGCCTCCTCTCTGTCCCGGTCTGCACAAAGTTGAGGTAGTCGGTGGCCGGTCGCTGGGTTGCCTAGGGTGCCCAGTTGGCTAGGCTGCCTGTTAAACCTCCAGCTCCAGTTGCAGGAACAGCAGGCATTCTCATTGGTGGATTCTTTTGCATTTTAATGAGGCTGCTTAGAGACCCAGGGAAAGGTTACACAGAGTAATATTGCTTTAAGAATACAACCACAATGTTGCTGGACTACAACTCTCAATCATATGCTGGAACCTGTAGTCAGACAACAACTGAGAAGGGGTTCAGCAGGGAAGGGATTTGGGGTTCATTGCTCTTCTTTGGGCTATAAGACGACGGCAGCAGCTTTGGTCAGGGAAAGATTTGTTGTTGAGCTGCAGATTTTCTAACAATTTAGTGTCTCTCCCCAAGATTTTGTGATGCCTCGATAGGAACTGTCAGCAGGGAACAGACTGTCAGATAATAAAAGCGCCAATTACCACCATGACAGCCCATAGTAGGGTTTGTGGCACTTCAGAGGGAACAGTATATTTACTGCCCGACGGCTCACTGACTCAATCAGATAATAACGTATTTGCAGAGGTAGGTAATAACCTGCAGGTGTCTAGCAGGGAAGGTGTTAATTACTGTAAAGCAACGAGTCTGTTCCTGTGTCCCCCCCCCTCCATAAGCCCAACAACCAACAGATTTATACAGCCAGAAGTTTTGGGGACCCCTGAACTTGAACTGATGCATTAATCGAAATGCAGAAATCAATTGCAGGAATAATCATTATGGCTCCAGCTGAACTGAATGAATGGAAATGCTCAACTGGACGTGTTGCTGACTGGGTTACTACTTACCTGCAGTTTTTCTTGGATACATTGCACCCCAAACTCCAGTCAATCAAAGTGCCAAATTATACAAAGCTTAAACTCATAAGTAATTATATTTATATGAGAAAAACTAACTACAAGATGTACCCAACATGCACCCATGTCCCACTTGTCCTACTGTGTCCATCTTGTCCTACTGTCTCCATCTTGTCCTACTGTCTCCATCTTGTCCTACTGTCTCCATGTTGCCCAACTGTCTCCATCTTGTCCTACTGTCTCCATCTTGTTCTTTTGTCTCCATCTTGTCCTACTGTCTCCATCTTGTTCTTTTGTCTCCATCTTGTACTACTGTCTCCAACTTGTCCTACTATGCCCTTTTGTCTTTATCTAACCCTACTTTCTCCATCTAACCCTACTGTCTCCATTTTGTCCTACTGTCTCCATCGTGTCCTACTGTCTCCATCATGTCCTACTGTCTCCATCATGTCCTACTGTCTCCATCGTGTCCTACTGTCTCCATCTTGTCCTACTCTCTCCATCAAGTCTAAGTCACTTAATAGCCAAAGATGCTGTAAAATGTAGTCTAGCTTTATGTCTCTGTCTTACATAAAATGCTTAAATGGACCTCAACTTGTTTAATGTCTTGTAGATGTGAGTAAATCAAGTGTCTCCCTTCTGCTTTCAGATTAAAAACATCTAAAGCCTAAAATTCCAAACTGAAGAGACATTGGCTATGAGCAAACTTAGAAGACAGGGGAATACCTATGCTGCCATAGTTTTAGGGGATCTCTCTGTACAGACTATGAGCAAACTTAGGGACTGTTCCTGCTGAATTGTGCTTAGTACAGGGAATACCTATGCTGCCAGTTTTAGGGGATCTCTCTGTACAGACTATGAGCAAACTTAGGGGACTGTTCCTGCTGAATTGTGCTTAGTACAGGGAATACCTATGTACCATAGTTTTATGGGATCTCTCTGTACAGACTATGAACAAACTTAGGGACTGTTCCTGCTGAATTGTGCTTAGTACAGGGAATACCTATGTACCATAGTTTTATGGGATCTCTCTGTACAGACTATGAGCAAACTTAGGGACTGTTCCTGCTGAATTGTGCTTAGTACAGGGAATACCTATGCTGCCATAGTTTTAGGGGATCTCTCTGTACAGACTATGAGCAAACTTAGGGGACTGTTCCTGCTGAATTGTGCTTAGTACAGGGAATACCTATGTACCATAGTTTTATGGGATCTCTCTGTACAGACTATGAGCAAACTTAGGGACTGTTCCTGCTGAATTGTGCTTAGTACAGGGAATACCTATGTACCATAGTTTTATGGGATCTCTCTGTACAGACTATGAGCAAACTTAGGGGACTGTTCCTGCTGAATTGTGCTTAGTACAGGGAATACCTATGCTGCCATAGTTTTATGGGATCTCTCTGTACAGGCTAATAGTCTGCTTAACTGACACTTAGCAAAAGTGTCCCATAGAACCAATGGGCAACCCAACTACCCCAACCCCCCCTCAGAGAACATTCTCTTGGTTTTTATATTACTGCATTCCCACTGCCACAGGGACAATTTTTATAGAGCCGTAATTACATTCAATACTTGAACACTTGGGAAATAAATACAGTGATTCTCCTACAAAATGCAGTGAGTCAGGCTGCACCGATGTGACTTAATTATAGGCCTGTTCCCTATGAAGCGTCCAGACCTGGGATCTCTATGGTTAAAGGCAGTGAGGACATTGAAAGTGCAGTGACAGGCAGGGGCTGTAGGGGGCAGTCTGGTGCTGTTAAATATAAAACACACGTATCCCACCAGTGCAGCAGTTGTTATTGCTCAGTATCAGTCACTTAACTTAGAGACTCACAAGTCTTGTGCTTTACTCTGTGTCACCCAATCATACGGCTTCTCACTCACATACAGAAACATATACAGTATATACTGTATATATATATATATTTACACTTCATGACCCCTAATGAATAGTAATGGGCCCCTCCAGGCTACAGAGTTAATTGTAGCCATTTATTGTCTGTCTCCATGTTACACCTGCCCTATATATATATATATATATATATATATACATTTCTTTTTCACATGATAAAATTGGATGCACATTTAATGAGCTTCTGCAAGTTGCCCAGTTGTGTAGGTAGAAATGGGTCTCAGAGAGTTGTAAAGCTGCTTTGCTGAGGCTGATGGGAGATGGAGGCTAAAAATAAAAAAAATAAACATCTGAGAGGATGGGGCACAATCAGAATATTAAAGCAATTTGCAAAACCCAATTATGACAAGGGACAGCTGTATAGAGAAGAGGAGAACAATCTCCTCCAGCAGATCACTGAGGATTCTGGGAATTGTGGTTCAAGAGGGAGATGTTCGTCCATGAGACACATGGGGGTTCATTCCTCACAGAGACATTTCTCACTCGTGTGATTGCGGGTGCCACTGGGTGTTTGAAGCGCTCCCAGTATTGGGGGTGTGAAATTGATTCTGAACTGGGCGACAAATATCAGCGACAAACCTGCTGATCATTCTCATCCAATGTCTGCAAAGTGCTTTGTGATGCAGGTAATTGGGTTTAAAGCAATAAAACTGATGTTACGGATAGAGGCCGCCGGCTGCACAGGTTCATGGGAACTGCTGTCCCGACTCCTGAGCTGCAGTGACAAAGCAATAGTGGTATAAATAATAGGTATACTGCTGCGCTGGGGGCTCGTCCCCACTGGGGCCCACCAGCCATTGGGATAAACAGAACCAGACAGTGTTGCTTAAATAGACAGTATATGTCAGTCCCTTCTCTTATGCACTGCTTGTTCTGATGTTTTGATTTAGATTAACCTTCATGAAGAAGAACTGACCTGCTGTGTTTTATCAAATGTCAGAAAAGGACAGACAGAAAGTCAGAACTGAGAGCAATGGAAATAAAATATAACTATAAACCCAGTGAGAATGAGGAATGAATGGATATTGGGAAGTTGTATCAGGAGTCAGAAGCAGCAGTGCAGAGAAGAGAAAGGGACAGACAGAACGAATGGATATTGGGAAGTTGTATCAGGAGTCAGAAGCAGCAGTGCAGAGAAGAGAATAAGGAATGAATGGATATTGGGAAGTTGTATCAGGAGTCAGAAGCAGCAGTGCAGAGAAGAGAAAGGGACAGACACAATGACAGTTACACAGAACTATAAACCCAGTGAGAATGAGGAATGAATGGATATTGGGAAGTTGTATCAGGAGTCAGAAGCAGCAGTGCAGAGAAGAGAAAGGGACAGACACAATGACAGTTACACAGAACTATAAACCCAGTGAGAATGAGGAATGAATGGATATTGGGAAGTTGTATCAGGAGTCAGAAGCAGCAGTGCAGAGAAAGGGACAGACACAATGACAGTTACACAGAACTATAAACCCAGTGAGAATGAGGAATGAATGGATATTGGGAAGTTGTATCAGGAGTCAGAAGCAGCAGTGCAGAGAAGAGAAAGGGACAGACAGAATGACAGTTACACAGAACTATAAATCCAGTGAGAATGAGGAATGAATGGATATTGGGAAGTTGTATCAGGAGTCAGAAGCAGCAGTGCAGAGAAGAGAAAGGGACAGACAGAATGACAGTTACACAGAACTATAAACCCAGTGAGAATGAGGAATGAATGGATATTGGGAAGTTGTATCAGGAGTCAGAAGCAGCAGTGCAGAGAAGAGAAAGGGACAGACACAATGACAGTTACACAGAACTATAAACCCAGTGAGAATGAGGAATGAATGGATATTGGGAAGTTGTATCAGGAGTCAGAGGCAGCAGTGCAGAGAATGAGGAATGAATGGATATTGGGACTCTAACTCTAACATAAACAGTCACAATCCCACCTATGACCCGTGACAGTACTCATTACTACTATGTCTGCAGCCCCATGGGTTTAGCCTGTAGTGACGAACTGTATAATAAATAATTCCCACTAAAGGCTAAATATCGCTGGGGTTTATATAAACTATAACCAATTGCATATCCTTGTATAATATATAGACACAGACAGTAACTGTATAATATATAGACACCCCCATATCATATACACACAGACAGTAAGTGTATAATATATAGGGGCAGCACATTATCGGGGGTACTTTCCCTTTATCCGTTTAAGTGAAAGTTCCGCTGTGCATGATGAGTCTTAGTTACATCTGTAGGAATCACACACTCGGCTCTGGGGAATTCTTGATGTTTTTATGGAGGGAGAGAAGAGAAGAAAAAGATCAGACACATTAGGAAAGAGAAACACAACGGTTCTGCCTGAAGCCTCTCACAATGATTCTCACAACAATGTAATGGGATTTGTAATGTATAAAAGCTACAAATTAGCAGAGAGCAGTATTAATGGCTTTTCCTGCAGGCGCATTCGTTATTGCATTACAGCATCGCAACAGCCGCTAACGACAAGCGCAGCAGTGGCAGCTGATTAACAGACAATGGAGGAAACTTTGCTGATACAAAGGCTCCATGTTTTATATGAAGGTGACAGAGATGCGTCATTTGTTTCTATTTAAACCTTTATTTGTTATTATTATTATTATTATTATTATCATGTTTTGCTTAAGTGCTAACGTATTCCATGGTGTTGTACAATGACATGCACATACAGATTCTGAACAATGATGATCCCACTATACAGGTGGGAAAGAGGCCCCTGTCCACCAGAGCTTACAATCATGAGGATAAGGGTTGTAGAACTCAGAAGGGAACTCTTAGCTGGTTGTGTCTATATGTGTCACTTCCACTGAGCAAATCAGATACTAATGCTGGTACTGACCCAAGCGACGTAGATAACAGATAAGTACTACTATAGTTTATATAAACAAGCTGCTGTGTAGCCATGGGGGCAGCCATTCAAGCACAGGATACACAGTAGATAACAGATAAGTACTACTATAGTTTATATAAACAAGCTGCTGTGTAGCCATGGGGGCAGCCATTCAAGCACAGGATACACAGTAGATAACAGATAAGTACTACTATAGTTTATATAAACAAGCTGCTGTGTAGCCATGGGGGCAGCCATTCAAGCACAGGATACACAGTAGATAACAGATACAGTAAGTACTACTATAGTTTATATAAACAAGCTGCTGTGTAGCCATGGGGGCAGCCATTCAAGCACAGGATACACAGTAGATAACAGATACAGTAAGTACTACTATAGTTTATATAAACAAGCTGCTGTGTAGCCATGGGGGCAGCCATTCAAGCACAGGATACACAGTAGATAACAGATAAGTACTACTATAGTTTATATAAACAAGCTGCTGTGTAGCCATGGGGGCAGCCATTCAAGCACAGGATACACAGTAGATAACAGATACAGTAAGTACTACTATAGTTTATATAAACAAGCTGCTGTGTAGCCATGGGGGCAGCTATTCAAGCACAGGATACACAGTAGATAACAGATATGTACTACTATAGTTTATATAAACAAGCTGCTGTGTAGCCATGGGGGCAGCCATTCAAGCACAGGATACACAGTAGATAACAGATACAGTAAGTACTACTATAGTTTATATAAACAAGCTGCTGTGTAGCCATGGGGGCAGCCATTCAAGCACAGGATACACAGTAGATAACAGATAAGTACTACTATAGTTTATATAAACAAGCTGCTGTGTAGCCATGGGGGCAGCCATTCAAGCACAGGATACACAGTAGATAACAGATACAGTAAGTACTACTATAGTTTATATAAACAAGCTGCTGTGTAGCCATGGGGGCAGCTATTCAAGCACAGGATACACAGTAGATAACAGATAAGTACTACTATAGTTTATATAAACAAGCTGCTGTGTAGCCATGGGGGCAGCCATTCAAGCACAGGATACACAGTAGATAACAGATAAGTACTACTATAGTTTATATAAACAAGCTGCTGTGTAGCCATGGGGGCAGCCATTCAAGCACAGGATACACAGTAGATAACAGATACAGTAAGTACTACTATAGTTTATATAAACAAGCTGCTGTGTAGCCATGGGGGCAGCCATTCAAGCACAGGATACACAGTAGATAACAGATACAGTAAGTACTACTATAGTTTATATAAACAAGCTGCTGTGTAGCCATGGGGGCAGCTATTCAAGCACAGGATACACAGTAGATAACAGATAAGTACTACTATAGTTTATATAAACAAGCTGCTGTGTAGCCATGGGGGCAGCCATTCAAGCACAGGATACACAGTAGATAACAGATAAGTACTACTATAGTTTATATAAACAAGCTGCTGTGTAGCCATGGGGGCAGCCATTCAAGCACAGGATACACAGTAGATAACAGATACAGTAAGTACTACTATAGTTTATATAAACAAGCTGCTGTGTAGCCATGGGGGCAGCCATTCAAGCACAGGATACACAGTAGATAACAGATAAGTACTACTATAGTTTATATAAACAAGCTGCTGTGTAGCCATGGGGGCAGCCATTCAAGCACAGGATACACAGTAGATAACAGATAAGTACTACTATAGTTTATATAAACAAGCTGCTGTGTAGCCATGGGGGCAGCCATTCAAGCACTGGATACACAGTAGATAACAGATAAGTACTACTATAGTTTATATAAACAAGCTGCTGTGTAGCCATGGAGACAGCCATTCAAGCACAGGATACACAGTAGATAACAGATAAGTACTACTATAGTTTATATAAACCAGCTGCTGTGTAGCCATGGGGGCAGCCATTCAAGCACTGGATACACAGTAGATAACAGATAAGTACTACTATAGTTTATATAAACAAGCTGCTGTGTAGCCATGGAGACAGCCATTCAAGCGCAGGATACACAGTAGATAACAGATAAGTACTACTATAGTTTATATAAACAAGCTGCTGTGTAGCCATGGGGGCAGCCATTCAAGCACAGGATACACAGTAGATAACAGATAAGTACTACTATAGTTTATAGAAACAAGCTGCTGTGTAGCCATGGGGGCAGCCATTCAAGCACAGGATACACAGTAGATAACAGATAAGTACTACTATAGTTTATAGAAACAAGCTGCTGTGTAGCCATGGGGGCAGCCATTCAAGCACAGGATACACAGTAGATAACAGATAAGTACTACTATAGTTTATATAAACAAGCTGCTGTGTAGCCGTGGGGGCAGCCATTCAAGCACAGGATACACAGTAGATAACAGGTAAGTACTACTATAGTTTATATAAACAAGATGCTGTGTAGCCATGGAGACAGTCATTCAAGCACAGGATACACAGTAGATAACAATAAAGTTTTTAATAAAAAACATAAAAACCCCATATTTTAGGTTCTGCCAATGTTGCCTAATTTAATACTCCCCCCAACATTTCATGATTCTGTCTCTATTGACCATGAACTCATTTCCAGGGGTGTTAAATATCTCTTTTCTTAAAGTTTCTTTAGGTTTTATAAAGACAACTCCCCCAGCCCCCTGTGTGTCCGATTGCCCCAAACATTACAGAGAAAAGGAATGAAACCTCCCCCATGTGGGGCTTAGAAATAAACTGCATATTTTGTTTCTTTATTGAGAAAATCTGAAGGGCCATTAATCATGTAGGAAACATATCCGGGGGATAAAACTGCAGCAGCACGAAATGAAAAGGGTCTTATTTGTGATGAGAAGTGACCCCTCTGCTGCTGGGAGGGATAAGAAAGAGAAATTCTGGCCAATAGGGTTTAATTTTTGTGATGAATATTTTTCTCCTGAAGGTGAGATTTCTTTCATCGTCAGCAAATCTGTAAATGTCTTGACATTTTGTGCTTATTAAATAATTTAACTGAATCTCACACAACTTCAACTTTATGTTTAAAACTTTTATAATATGATGACAAATTTCAGAAATGTGAATAATGAGCAGGTCCTTTACTTCTCTTTCCTCACTGGCGGCTCATTGGGGACTTTTCTACAATAAGCCAGTAATTAACGTAAAGTAACTGATTGAACTGAATAGTGTAATAATACATTTCTGTAGGGGATCAGAAAAGTCTTTTGTCTGGTCTGTGACATCATCTAGTCCGGTTACAGGCTGGAGAGCAATCTGATTGGCTGGGAGCCCCAGTGCATCTCTGGGAGAGGCGGAGTTCAGTTCAGCTGAGAGTAAAAGAGCTGCAGTAAAGTGAGACTGTGTTTGTGCTCAGCTTGGACAAGATTTGAGCTTCAGATTAAAAGGAAGGTTGTCCTGTGTTTAGTTCAGGGTTAGATGGCAGTTGCAACCCTTGTGTGTCCCTGGTGTGAGGACAGGTGTTTGTCATGAGCCGACCACATGGGAGCTACAGCCTAAAGGAGAGACACATTGGGGCAGGTAGTGCTACCTGGGCAATAAAGAGCTCTAGGGAAAAGGAACATTTAATGTGAACTGAACTGTGTTGTCCAGTCGGAATGGAGAGAGACTGTGCTAGTTTTTAGACAGAACCACATTTCCCCAGTGTAGGAATATTATTGCCTTGCACTTGTTTGGGCCAGAACTAGGGGTGGGCAGAAGAGACAACTGCCTAGAACGCAATAATGGGGGGGTGCTCGGCAGGTTCCTGTTAAAGTGCCTTCTGCCTCCCCTCCCTCCCCTCTGTCACTCTCCCTTCCATTGCTCTCCCCACTGTCATTCTCCCCTCTCCTCCATTGCTCTCCCTCCCCTCTGTCACTCTCCACTCCATTGCTCTCCCCTCTGTCATTCTCCACTCCCTCTTCTCTGTTGCTCTCCCCCCTCTGTCACTCTCCCCTCCATCGCTCTCCTCTCCCCTCTGTTATTCTCCCCTCCAACATTCACCCCTCTGTCACTCTCCCCTCCCCTGTCATTCTCCACTCCCTCTTCTCCATTGCTTTCCTCCCCTTTGTCATTCTCCTCTCCATTCCCTCCATCATTCTCCCCTCCATCGCTATTCCCTCTGTCATTCTTTCCTCCCTCCCCTCTGTCCTTCTCCCCTCCCCTCTGTCATTCTCCCCTCTCCTCCATTGCTCTCCCTCCCCTCTGTCACTCTCCACTCCATTGCTCTCCCCTCTGTCATTCTCCACTCCCTCTTCTCTGTTGCTCTCCCCCCCTGTCACTCTCCCCTCCATCGCTCTCCTCTCCCCTCTGTCATTCTCCCCTCCAACATTCACCCCTCTGTCACTCTCCCCTCCCCTCTGTCATTCTCCACTCCCTCTTCTCCGTTGCTTTCCCTCCCCTTTGTCATTCTCCTCTCCATTCCCTCCGTCATTCTCCCCTCCATCGCTCTCTCCTCTGTCATTCTTTCCTCCCTCCCCTCTGTCATTCTCCCCTCTGCAAACTGTGTGTATAATTTTCCTAATGGAATTTCCTTTGAAGTGTGATCCTCAGGGCTCACTAGGTGGAAGCACTGTGCTGTAAATCCCAGTTCCCAGTATCTTTCATACACAAAGAAAGTTCAGGACCCTGTATAATCTTTATTTAAGAGAGTGTTCCAAAATAGGGTTATACTTCCATCAGAGTGTTCAAGCTCCACCCACTCCTTAAGTCACAGACTCCCTTCCCCTCCCTCCGTAAACTTTCGTCAGAGTGTTCAAGCTCCACCCACCAACTGTCACACTCCTTATAATCTTCCATCAGGGTGCTCTAACCCCACCTACTCCTTAAGTCACAGACTGCCTTCCCCACTCTTTGTAAGCTTCCATCAGTGTTCTAACCCCACCCACAGCTTGAGTCACAGACTCTAAGCCCCACCTCCTGCAAGGTTCTATCATTGTGTTCTAGCCCCACCCACTGTTGAGTGAAATATCTTTTAGGTTTATCAGTGTTTAATAACATAAGATGATCGTGATTCAGAGTGTTTGGTGCTCTAGTGAGTCGCATTGAAGGGTCTCAGATCTGTTTCTCAGGGTGCCCTTATGCCATTATACTGAATGCATTTGTGGATCAGTATTGCGCCCATTATGCAATTTTATCTAATTACTAGGGATGCACCGAATCCACTTTTTGGATTCGCCGAACCCCCGAATCCTTCACGAAAGATTCGGCCGAATACCGAACCGAATCCGAACCCTAATTTGCATATGCAAATTAGGGGTGGGAAGGGGAAAACTTTTTTTACTTCCTTGTTTTCTGACAAAAAGTCACGCAATTTTCCTCCCACCCCTAATTTGCATATGCAAATTAGGATTCGGATTCGATTCGGCCAGGCTGAAGGATTTGGCCAGGCAGAAGGATTCGGCCGAATCCGAATCCTGCTGAAAAAGGCCGAATCCTGGCAAATCCCGATCCGAATCCTGGATTCGGTGCATCCCTACTAATTACCCACGAAACCTCTATCAGCCGAAAGTGGATAAAACAATTTCCTCTCTGTTCCAATTAACCCCCTCCCTCCCTACTATTTGCACACACTCTGATGGAGCCTTGAGAGCCAATATTTGACAATACATTTTGCAGGAGTCGTTCCGTGAGTGTTTCATTAACTTCACAAATTTGGCAGCTTCTGCAGAATAAATAAACCCCCTCCCCCCCCCCGGCTCTTTTGATATTGAAATGTGCTGGTGGGTCTCCTGGATGTGACCTTGAGTCTGAACGGTGGGTCGGGCGCATCTTTTCATCATTAATTCCGAGACGTAGCAAACTAGAGCGCCTACAAATAATGAGCCGCCAAACAGAATATTCTAGTCTTACAACTCGTCATTGGGCCGAACATGAGCGGAATAATGATGCAAATTTATCCTGTATTTTGTACGGACTAAGAATCATCTGCCAAGGAATAAGCGATTGCCAACACACCAACTGCCGATCCAGTTCTGCCCAGAGATCAGGAAGCCAGGCCTTCCATTGAGCCCACTCACTAGAGGAGAACTTTGTACTGTTGGACCAAACTGGGCCAAGGAACCTTCTGCACTGAGAAACCAGGGGTATAAATATAATTGGGCCTGATTAGAAAGGTAGGTTTGGCATTCAGATATTTCTGGTTCCAGTGAATGCCTGGGCCGTGCCCAACTGTAGGTCTCATTCTGCTGCGTTGGTTCCTAACCCTAAGTATTCTGACTCTTGGCCAGTTCTTGTGCCTCAACATGGCGACGCTTCTTGCCTATTCCATATGGTACCTCCCTATTAGACTGAAACTCCCTGTACCCTGCTCCTCCTTACTCCACATCTCCTGATCCTGACAAACCTGAAAAAAAAATACTACAAGTGTGGGATCCATTATCCAGAAACCCTTTATCGAAAATTTTATCAAATTGCAGGAAGGCCGTCTTCCATAGACTCCATTTTAATCAAATTATTCAAATGTTTAAAAATGTTTTCCATTTTCTCTGTAATGATAATAAACAGCAGCTTGTATTTGATCCCAACTAAGATATAATTAATCCATATCAGAGGCAAAACAATCCCCCTTGAGTTTAATTAATGTTTAAATGATATAGAGATCCAAATTACAGAAATAAAACCCCCAAGTTCAGAGCATTCTGGATAACAGATCTCATACCTGTATAAAAGAGAAGCTCTACTCTCAGGGGGAATACTGTTAAATTCATACTTCTGGTTCTGGTGCATTTAGGCTTAACAATGACTCAGTTCCAGGTAAGCAGCACATGAGAGGTTAATTTAAAGGCTACATCTCTACTATACACAGGACAAATATAAAATCAGCCTGAAAAGGAAAGATATTGATTCCCAGCCAAGGGCCCTCCATGTCTGGCACTCGCCTTGGCACCGCTCCCTGTTTTATATTCAAAGCAACCTTCAGCCGGGAGTTTCTTGCAGAACAGACTGTTTGTCACCGGGACTTCTGTCATAACTACAGCGAGCGAGGGAGCGAGCCAAAGGTGATCTTCCCTCGGGTTTGTTAAACCAGAAACTAAACACAGACAGGTTTCCTGTTCTACTCACGTGCTCAAGGAATTATGGGTCAAGATATGCAAATCATTCCTTATATCACTCCTTATATGCCCCTTCAGTGAACTGTACCCCCCAGATCCACTGGTTTAATAGCACAGTTACCCCCATAAATTCCCTGCCATGTACCCAATGTGCAGCCAACTGTGCCCCCAGATCCGCTGGTTTAATAGCACAGATATCCCCATAAATTCCCTGCCATGTACCCAATGTGCAGCCAACTGTACCCCCAAATCCACTGGTTTAATAGCACAGTTACCCCCATAAATTCCCTGCCATGTACCCAATGTGCAGACAACTGTACCCCCAGATCGCTGGTTTCATAGCACAGATATCCCCATAAATTCCCTGCCATGTACCCAACGTGCAGCCAACTGTACCCCCAAATCCACTGGTTTAATAGCACAGTTACCCCCATAAATTCCCTGCCATGTACCCAATGTGCAGACAACTGTACCCCCAGATCGTTGGTTTAATAGCACAGATACCCCCCATAAATTCCCCGCCATGTACCCAATGTGCAGACAACTGTACCCCAGATCCACTGGTTTAATTGCACAGATACCCCCATAAATTCACTGCTATCTCACTATCTTCCAGAATGTAGCTCATGTTCATGGCTAAAGGTTTGAGTGTATTAGGGTTAGAGTGAGGGTAAGAGTAAGGATTAGAGTTAGAGTAAGGGTTAGAATTAGTGTTAGGGTGTGAGAGGTTAGGGTTAAGGTGTGAGAGGTTAGGGTAAGAGGTTAGGGTAAGAGTTAGGGTTTGAGAGATTAGGGTTATAGTAAGCGTTAGGGTTATAGTAAGCGTAAGTATTAGGGTGTGGGAGGTCAAGTCAGAGTAACAAATATGAAGCCAGTGAAGCCATAACAGGTTAGTGACCAAAACGGCGGCCTCCCAGTTCCCTTACATTCATGAATAAGTAGCCACACACACTCATTCTGTCTTTAATAGAGAATAATGCAGGTTTTAAAATGTTTTTATATTTAAATCAAACATAAAAGAAATTCTAATTCCACATGGACTTTTCCTTCGGTCAGACCTTATGTACTGAAATGTCCCACAAATCCCGATCAATATGACATTAATGTTTCCTTCTTGTACAAAGACAATTAAAGGAGAGGATGAAGCTTTCAGGGAACAGTCAGAGCAGGAAAATGCAAAAATCAGCTCCAGGGAATCTCTGGCCTTTTGGATCAGAACTGGAAGTGATTGAAGTTCTGGGAATCACTAAGGGCCGTGGGCTTGAGACTCTCCCTGCCCAGTGGCTCCAACTTCATCTCTTTAGTCATTTGCACAAAACTTTCAGCCAAACCCAATATACATTAAAGTCACTTTGGTGGGAAGCTGTGCCGAGGGCTTCTTGATTCTCTGCAAGGAACGTATAACTGTGTCACACCCAGACACCCCAACAACTCAAGGGGTATCACCACAGGTAGAAGAACCAGGTATCTTGCCCAGGGCAAATGAGATTCCAACCCAAATTATGGACCTTCAGTCTGTGGCTGTTTGAGGCTGATGGAAGCTGAACTTCAACAACTGAAGAACCATCGACTTAGTAAAATGAATATATAAAATGTAGCAGCTTAGTCTTGGGTCTTCCCCTGGGGTCTCCATTCTGTCCTATTGCCACCAGTTTATCCTACTGATTATAATCACTGATCCATATGCAGTAGCGCTGCTCTCTTGCCCTTGGGTCTATCTCATTACTCACATGTTAAGCACAAATTACAGATATTGGCACTTGTTTAATCCTTATTAATTATTTTGTGCCAATCCTTTTCTTCCTTTTTTTGAAACGGATTTAGAGCTTGATTTCAAGTGATGTGTTTGGGGGTCACAGACAGTTACGGGACCCCCCAAAATTGTTGTTAATTAAAATGAGTCAAAGCTGGGTGTTATATGTGGAAGCCAATAGCTGGAAATGTTCTTTTTCTTTATACAGAGTCTCAGTGTAACCCACTGGGCTGGAGCGGCTGGAATTTCAGTGGGGTTTGTTACTGAACTAATGAGGTGGGAATGTTGCTTCGCACATAATTTGTATCCCCTGCGTGAGCCTGACGCGTCCAACTGGTTCTTTGTGCGTCAGCAGCTTCTGACACTTTCAGCTCAGGATGGACATGATCTGCTGAGACACACGTGTACTGACACACACACATGTACTGACACACACACACATGTACTGACACACACACATGTACTGACACACACACAAACATACAACTGCTGTCAGACATACACATACACACACATATACACACATATACATGTACATGAAGCTCCCTGAAAAGTAACCATGATGTATACATAGCAACAGCCCCATGCAGCAACCTTAAAGAGGCAGTAAACTTAATTTTATATCATGGGGATTTTGAACAGGCATCCCCTACAAACTGCATGTGTACCAGCCAAACATGGTTAGGAAAGGCTGATGCAATAGGAGTCATCTAATCAGACACCCTATTGTTAAGTTTCCATTTAATTCTCCTATAGGTTTGCACGCTGTGATTTCATCCGACAGTCGGATAAATGTAATTCTTACCTGCGACCTGCGATTTCTCCTTCACTTCCTGTATCTACCGAACATCAGACATGTCGCATGCATTCAGACTGGGCCCCCTTAGCTCATAACAAGGTTACAGATATATAGAAACATTGGGGTGTCACCCTGCTATAGTTCCAGGGGTACCCAGGGTACAAATAAACACTCACCCCAAATATCCCCCTAACTGACCTTCAGACTGGGCCCCCTTAGCTCATAACAAGGTTACAGATATATAGAAACATTGGGGTGTCACCCTGCTATAGTTCCAGGGGTACCCAGGGTACAAATAATCACTCACCCCAAATCTCCCCCTAACTGGCCTTCAGACTGGGCCCCCTTAGCTCATAACAAGGTTACAGATATATAGAAACATTGGGGTGTCACACTGCTATAGTTCCAGGGGTACCCAGGGTACAAATAAACACTCACCCCAAATATCCCCCTAACTGACCTTCAGACTGGGCCCCCTTAGCTCATAACAAGGTTACAGATATATAGAAACATTGGGGTAACAGTCACCCTGCTATAGTTCCAGGGGTACCCAGGGTACAAATAAACACTCACCCCAAATCTCCCCCTAACTGGCCTTCAGACTGGGCCCCCTTAGCTCATAACAAGGTTACAGATATATAGAAACATTGGGGTGTCACCCTGCTATAGTTCCAGGGGTACCCAGGGTACAAATAAACACTCACCCCAAATATCCCCCTAACTGACCTTCAGACTGGGCCCCCTTAGCTCATAACAAGGTTACAGATATATAGAAACATTGGGGTGTCACCCTGCTATAGTTCCAGGGGTACCCAGGGTACAAATAATCACTCACCCCAAATCTCCCCCTAACTGGCCTTCAGACTGGGCCCCCTTAGCTCATAACAAGGTTACAGATATATAGAAACATTGGGGTGTCACACTGCTATAGTTCCAGGGGTACCCAGGGTACAAATAAACACTCACCCCAAATATCCCCCTAACTGACCTTCAGACTGGGCCCCCTTAGCTCATAACAAGGTTACAGATATATAGAAACATTGGGGTGTCACCCTGCTATAGTTCCAGGGGTACCCAGGGTACAAATAAGCACTCACCCCAAATCTCCCCCTAACTGACCTTCAGACTGGACCCCCTTAGCTCATAACAAGGTTACAGTTATATAGAAACATTGGGGTGTCACCCTGCTATAGTTCCAGGGGTACCCAGGGTACAAATAAACACTCACCCCAAATCTCCCCCTAACTGACCTTCAGACTGGGCCCCCTTAGCTCATAACAAGGTTACAGATATATAGAAACATTGGGGTGTCACCCTGCTATAGTTCCAGGGGTACCCAGGGTACAAGCACTCACCCCAAATCTCCCCCTAACTGACCTTCAGACTGGGCCCCCTTAGCTCATAACAAGGTTACAGATATATAGAAACATTGGGGTGTCCCCCTGCTATAGTTCCAGGGGTACCCAGGGTACAAATAAACACTCACCCCAAATCTCCCCCTAACTGACCTTCAGACTGGGCCCCCTAAGCTCATAACAAGGTTACAGATATATAGAAACATTGGGGTGTCACCCTGCTATCATTCCAGGGGTACCCAGGGTACAAATAAGCACTCACCCCAAATCTCCCTCTAACTGACCTTCATACTGGGCCCCCTTAGCTCATAACAAGGTTACAGATATATAGAAACATTGGGGTGTCACCCTGCTATAGTTCCAGGGGTACCCAGGGTACAAATAAGCACTCACCCCAAATCTCCCTCTAACTGACCTTCATACTGGGCCCCCTTAGCTCATAACAAGGTTACAGATATATAGAAACATTGGGGTGTCACCCTGCTATAGTTCCAGGGGTACCCAGGGTACAAATAATCACTCACCCCAAATTTCCCCCTAACTGACCTTCAGACTGGGCCCCCTTACCTCATAACAAGGTTACAGATATATAGAAACATTGGGGTGTCACCCTGCTATAGTTCCAGGGGTACCCAGGGTACAAATAAACACTCACCCCAAATCTCCCCCTAACTGACCTTCAGACTGGGCCCCCTTAGCTCATAACAAGGTTACAGATATATAGAAACATTGGGGTGTCACCCTGCTATAGTTCCAGGGGTACCCAGGGTACAAATAAGCACTCACCCCAAATCTCCCTCTAACTGACCTTCATACTGGGCCCCCTTAGCTCATAACAAGGTTACAGATATATAGAAACATTGGGGTGTCACCCTGCTATAGTTCCAGGGGTACCCAGGGTACAAATAAGCACTCACCCCAAATCTCCCTCTAACTGACCTTCATACTGGGCCCCCTTAGCTCATAACAAGGTTACAGATATATAGAAACATTGGGGTGTCACCCTGCTATAGTTCCAGGGGTACCCAGGGTACAAATAAGCACTCACCCCAAATCTCCCTCTAACTGACCTTCATACTGGGCCCCCTTAGCTCATAACAAGGTTACAGATATATAGAAACATTGGGGTGTCACCCTGCTATAGTTTCAGGGGTACCCAGGACACAAATAAGCACTCACCCAATTTCTTTTTTACATCTGGGAAGCACAGGTTTTTCTAGTTTACCCCAGGATTAGCCGTCTGTAGTCCACCCTACTGCATGGGATCGGGTACCTGTGGGTCACCTGCCCAGTGGGCACAAAAAGTATCATCGGGCGAGTCCAGATCACATTGCAGGAATTCCGCAGGTAACTGACCCGATTCAGGACTCGACTGGGCAGAAGGTTGAAAACCAGGCAGGTGCCGACCCTTCTCTGTGATGTCATAGTCATTCCCATATCATCTTTTTTCTGGATTCCATGAATCCCCCTCTCTCTCCTATACACACAGTATATACACACACACGTCCCTGCCCAAGCGGTGCAGTGATTGAATGGAAAATACCCGGCGGCTACATTATACTGGTTTCTGACCCGGCTCATGTTGTCTCATGGCTGATTTTGCCTTTAAAGATTAAGATCTGAGGAGCCGGGTGCTTTGCTTCACATTCCCCATCTGATAACCCGGCAAAGGCCAGTGGCACCTCCGGCCCAAAATCCTGTTTTATTTGCAGAAAATTGTTTCATGTTAAACCAGCAGCACGGGGGGGGGGATTAGTAATTGCCCCATTGGGTTATATAACACCTAATACATTTACCATTGTCTACATCTACTTGTTGCAAGTCAGGTTCTCTGGTTCTGGGCCCTACAAGATCCAACCCATCCCTGTTTATATAGAACAATCAGCATCTCCCATAGAGTCCAGTTTATATAAAATATTCTTTGTTAAAATTTGCTCTATAATATTAAAAGTTATTTACACTTCATTCAAATGAATCAGCTTCATTACATTTTGTCAAACAATCCCATTGGGTTGATTTCATGAGAAGAGGATGGAAGACATAGACCAAAGTAGAACCAGCTGTTATTGATAATAAATCTCACCAGCTCTTAGTTCTGCTCTGGTCTGTGTCTTCCATCCTCTTTTCCTGAATTTGTGCTCCTGGATTGGGGAGAGAAGACTGGACCTAAAGAGTTTTTTTCTCATCTGTTGGGCTCTAATATGTTTGGGTTGATTTCATGCTTAACATTTTTTTAATAGCCTTAATGTTAGCTGATCCAAATTCTGGAGAGACCTCAGACCCCATTCCAGACAACAGATCTCCTACCTTTAGGCAGCACTAGAATTGATAAAGTTGCAGGGGGTTCATAGAAATTGGAGGACACACAAGTTTCATCTATTGACTTAAACCAATATTCTACTCACATCAATTGAGTCAAGGTTGTTAATAAATAAACGTGACCCCTTTCTGCTTTGCCCTCTAATCTCATTCATCTCATTCCATCTTACCTTACTGTCTCCATCTTGCCCTTCTGTCTTCATTTTGTCCTACTGTCTCCATCTTACCCTACTGTCTTCATTTTGTCCAACTGTCTCCATCTTGCCCTACTGCCTTCATCTTGCCCTACTGTCTCCTTCTTGTCCTACTGTCTCCATCTTACCCTACTGTCTCCATCTTGCCCTACTGTATCCATCTTGCCCTACTGTCTCCATCTTACCATACTGTCTCCATCTTGCCCTACTGTCTCCATCTTGCTCTACTGTCTTCATCTTACCCTACTGTCTCCTTCTTGCCCTATTGTCTCCATCTTACCCTACTGTCTCCATCTTGCCCTACTGTCTCCATCTTGCCCTACTGTCTTCATTTTGTCCTAGTGTCTCCATCTTGCCCTACTGTCTTTATCTTGCCCTACTGTCTTCATCTTACCCTACAGTCTCCATTTTACCCTACTGTCTCCATCTTGCCCTACTGTCTCCATCTTGCCCTACTGTCTTCATCTTGCCCTACTGTCTTCATCTTGCCCTACTGTCTCATTCTTGCCTTACTGTCTCCATCTTACCCTACTGTCTCCATCTTGCCCTACTGTATCCATCTTGCCCTACTGTCTCCATCTTGCCCTACTGTCTCCATCTTGCCCTACTGTCTCCATCTTACCCTACTGTCTACTTCTTGCCCTACTGTCTCCATATTGCCCTACTCTCTCCATCTATCCCAACTGTACCCATCTTGCTCTACTGCCTCCATCTTGACTTACTGTTTCCTTCTTGTCCAACTACATCCATCCCTGCCCTACTGTCTCCTTCTTGCCCTGCCGTCTCAATCTACATGCAGTATTCCTGCTTTAACTCTCGCTCTTTCCTCAGCCTTCAAGGGTTCTAAACCTATAGGTCAGAGCCTTCAATGTGATTGGGTTGGTGCACACTGGGCCCTGGCTCTGCACAGTCCAATCAAAGCACCTTGGAGGCTGCACAAGTTCATCCATAATGATCTGTATGTCCCGGGGCAGAGACCACTCAGCTGCTAGAGGACCCCTCGTGTTCAGTCACTTCTGTGTCTCTACTTTTTATCCTCATTTTTTGGTTCAGTTAAACCTGGGCCCCCCTGGGAGCTGCTCTGTGATGTTGTTCTCATCTCCATTCCCAGGGCTCATTATTCCATTCAATGGTCTCTAAAAGCAGAGGAAACCTTGTTGGGCCAGGAGAATTTCTCTTTTTCTTTGTACTTTTCTCCCATCTTACTAATTACCAGCCCATCTGAATGCACTTTAAGAGCATCACTTGACAGAGCAATGACAAATTGCAATTGAACCGTATCAAGAGCCATTAGGGGTTAATAACTGTATTTTCAGCCCAGATATTGGCGTATTTTCAATACAAGATATAGATAGAAATGTGAAAATTGGGTAGAACTAAAAGAACATGAAGTGGTTCTGCTAATGAGGATGAACTTATGTTTCTGAGTATATTTACATATCACTTGTATTATTTATAGCAGTGATCTTTAACCCTATCCTGTACTTGGATAAAAAGTATCACAGTTTCTTCTGTTTCTTCGGTCAACACTATAATGAATATAATGGCTCTAGTGGGAGATATTTACTCATTCAAGGAAATCCTGAAACTCTGTGGATCCCGGGCCCCTGAGGCTGAAATATTTGCACATCCAAACCCTGTGTTGTGGGAGGAATGCAAATAAAATGTCAGCTCTTGTGCCAAGATGATATTGTGAGCCACATTTTCTTCACAATCCATAGAAAACCTGTCCCCTGAAGTGAACCTTCTATATCCTCCTGGAACCCCCCAAACAAACTGGGCTTTTCTTATCAACCATTGAGCACCAGACCACTCAGATTTAAATCATGGAACAGGAGGGCAGCAAGGTGGCAAAATTAAAGGGATTGTTCACCTATGTGTTAACATTTAGTAAGATGATTCTGAGGCAATTTGCAATTGGTTTTCATTTTTTATTAGATGCGGTTTGTGACTTATTTAGCTTTTTATTCAGCAGCTGGTTGCTAGGGTCTCAATTCCCCTAGAAACCATGTGTTGATTTGAATAAGAGGCTGGAATATGAATAGGAGAGGCCTAAACAGAAAGACAAGGAATAAAAGTAGCAATAACAATGTAAATATATAGCCTGATAGAGCATTTCATTTTTTAGACTAGGTCAGCCATCCCCCTCCCCCATTTGGAAGCTGGAAAGACTTAGAAGAAGACAATTCATTAAAAAAAACTATATATATAAAAAAAAACAAAGAAGACCAATTGAAGCGTTGCTTAGAATTGCCCATTCTGTGACATACTGCTTCTTTTCATAGAAACTTCTAATGAACAAAATATTAGACAATTAAAGCCATTAATAATAATCAATGAGAGGGTTATAAGCAGGGCATCTAAGACCAAGTTCCCCTTTAAGGCTAATAAAGTGGGGTGCAGTGCAGGAAAGTGCTGAGCTGTGAGTACGGGACATAACAACCTGCTCCCCCAGCCACAAAATATCTCTGCCATTTAATAAGCATTAAAATCCCATTAAATTCCTATTATAGAAACAGATCTGGGAGTCTCTATTGTTTTATTTGAATTCCTCCAATTACACAAATGTCTCCCAAATTCTACGCCCCGGGGGCCACACTGATAATATTTCTATGTATCCGGCTGCACCCGAATGGAATACAAAGTATCACCGGGACTGCAATCGTGTTTGGAGCCCAGGGGGCCCTAATTATTGAACAATTAGGAGAAACGAGTCAAGTTTTGGGTGGATTTAATTTTAATTAGGGGAGGGGGAAGCTGTGAATAATATTCATTGCTCTGATACAGGGGGGCACAATGCCAGTTGGGTTGCTCTGAGTAGAATTAAAGGTACAGACATTGAGATATGAATGTTTTTGCTGACATGTAACGCTCAATTCAATCTGTCCATGACCAATATTTTGTTTTATCTGTGTTGCCTCTTGCAGCCCCAGAACCCCCCAGGGCCATGGCCTTGGAATAAAGTGCAATATTCTACCATATCTCCAATGCAGAATGAAGATATTTTTCCACTTTATAATAATGGAATTAAATTCATGAGCCGTGCGCACTTACCTTATCCACTTAACAGTACGGTTGCCCTTGCCGAGTTCCAATGGTGACGTCACAATGGAGCTCTTGTCTCAGCAGTCTTAACAGTGACAGCAGCTCTAGTTCATGCGCCCCCAGCTCATACATTCTATGGCGATATAGGATTTCAGAAAGTGAGTCTGCGAAACTGTAGAATTTATCATTAGCTTTGTGCATCGTATAAACAGCAGAACAACCCAGGGCCTAATTCAGGAACAACAGAGACTAGAGGAAAGTGTTGGAAGTGTTACTGTCTGCTCTCTCTCATTTCCCTACAGAAATAGGGATTGGTAGTACTAGATAGGTACCTAATATATAGAGACAATAGGAAAGTGTTGAAAGGGTTACTGTCTGCTCTCTCTCATTTCCCTACAGAAATAGGGATTGGTAACACTAGATAGGTACCTAATATATAGAGACAAGAGGAAAGTGTTGGAAGGGTTACTATCTGCTCTCTCTCATTTCCCTACAGAAATAGGGATTGGTAACACTAGATAGGTACCTAATATATAGAGACAAGAGGAAAGTGTTGGAAGGGTTACTGTCTGCTCTCTCTCATTTCCCTACAGAAATAGGGATTGGTAACACTAGATAGGTACCTAATATATAGAGACAAGAGGAAAGTGTTGGAAGGGTTACTGTCTGCTCTCTCTCATTTCCCTACAGAAATAGGGATTGGTAACACTAGATAGGTACCTAATATATAGAGACAAGAGGAAAGTGTTGGAAGGGTTACTATCTGCTCTCGCTCATTTCCCTACAGAAATAGGGATTGGTAACACTAGATAGGTACCTAATATATAGAGACAAGAGGAAAGTGTTGGAAGGGTTACTGTCTGCTCTCTCTCATTTCCCTACAGAAATAGGGATTGGTAACACTAGATAGGTACCTAATATATAGAGACAAGAGGAAAGTGTTGGAAGGGTTACTATCTGCTCTCGCTCATTTCCCTACAGAAATAGGGATTGGTAACACTAGATAGGTACCTAATATATAGAGACAAGAGGAAAGTGTTGGAAGGGTTACTATCTGCTCTCGCTCATTTCCCTACAGAAATAGGGATTGGTAACACTAGATAGGTACCTAATATATAGAGACAAGAGGAAAGTGTTGGAAGGGTTACTGTCTGCTCTCATTTCCCTACAGAAATAGGGATTGGTAGTACTAGATAGGTACCTAATATATAGAGACAAGAGGAAAGTGTTGGAAGGGTTACTGTCTGCTCTGCTCTCACAGAAATAGGGATTGGTAACACTAGATAGAGACAGCGGACTGTCTCTGGCACCAGGTAACTAAGCAGCTGTGGATGATTGATAAGTGGGTCCATATTTTAGACCAGAGGTATTGGACAGAGTCTAACAGGCACAGCAGAAAGCAATGGGTAATAGACAGACAGGTGAGTCAAGAGAGAGAGAGGCGGTGCTTATAGCTACAGGTGTGGGCTCAGGTTTGTCAGAATTTGTACATCTCTTCCCCAGGCCCTTTGGGTTCAAAGATTCTAAGAAAGAGTATGTTGTGACTTTTCCAGAACCAAAGGGCATCCCAAGTAATGAGGTGCAATGTTTATCAGCTTAGAGCGTCACAGAAGGTGAACCATTTGCTATGGGAATCATTATGTGGGGGTTTTGGGCTCCTCTTTGCCAAAGGGTCAGGTGTGGCATCTCATGCAATTAATCAATTGGTGAGGGTTTGAGGGGTATGGTCAGGTCTCCTTTAGGAATTCAATGGGGAGGAGGGGCAGCAGTTTATGGCAGTTAATGTAGAGATTGGGAGGTACCATGGAGGCAATCGGTGCACTGACCATTGACCACCAGAATGGATTGAGAAGAACCTCTTACTTTCTAGAGCTCTGCCCAATAGGGATGGCTGTTTTACCCTTGGGGTAAAAACTGGCCAATAGGAGGCAGCAGTTCAGACCATTGTTGGAGAGAAAGTTGAGTTGCAAAGCTGAGTGTCCCCACTGTTACCCCTTTTTCCACTATTACCAATTAGACATAAACTGTCAGTTTAGTTGCTCTTTAAAAATCAAATCTTCTGATTCTTCTCATAATTTCTTTTATTCCTATAATATATACAGAGTCGCGTCTGTTTAACCTTTCCTGAAGGAGCGACAATTGACTCTCCTGTATCTGCGAAACTGCATCACTAATCACTAATTAACGTGGATCTGACTGAAGCCTTTAACCTCCTCCGATGATCTGAATATGGGGGGCTTGTGTGCAGCCAAACAACTCACAGAGACACCCCAAATACCTTCCTTCCCTGTTTCATTTCATCTTATTTGTTACAAAGGAGAATTCCGTCCTCCTCTTTACTCTCTTTTGTGCCACACTGATGTGTCTACCTCCCTAGCATAGGAGGGACCCCCAGTAACAGCCGGGACCCCTTCTTTTTCCATTCCCCTTCCCTCTTCCCTTTTTCTCTCACAACAAGTTTAGACTCCCTTGTATTCTGACTCTCCCCCTAACAGTTTGGCCTTACTCTCCCCCATCCTCCCTCTTCTCTCCCCTTCTATATTTCTCCTCTCCCCCATTTGTCTCTCTACTCCCTAACCCCTTCTTGCACAATTCAGCAGGAACAGTCCCTAAGTTTGCTCATAGTCTGTACAGAGAGATCCCATAAAACTATGGCAGCATAGGTATTCCTCTGTACTAAGCACAATTCAGCAGGAACAGTCCCCTAAGTTTGCTCATAGTCTGTACAGAGAGATCCCATAAAACTATGGCACATAGGTATTCCCTGTACTAAGCACAATTCAGCAGGAACAGTCCCTAAGTTTGCTCATAGTCTGTACAGAGAGATCCCATAAATCTATGGCAGCATAGGTATTCACCTGTACTAAGCACAATTCAGCAGGAACAGTCCCTAAGTTTGCTCATAGTCTGTACAGAGAGATCCCATAAATCTATGGCAGCATAGGTATTCCCTGTACTAAGCACAATTCAGCAGGAACAGTCCCTAAGTTTGCTCATAGTCTGTACAGAGAGATCCCATAAAACTATGACACATAGGTATTCCCTGTACTAAGCACAATTCAGCAGGAACAGCCCCTTACATTTGCTAATTTAGCAACAATCTTCATGAGCAGTTTTAAAGTTACAGTTTTGAAGTTGAGTAAAAGTTGTCCTTTAACTGATATAACAGGCACCGCACTTTAGGTTTTTCTGTGTTCTTCACATTAGGGTACAGAGCTGAGTATATAAGGAGTGTCAGATAAATAAATCTTTCATGTTCAGTAACTTTTTCCCGTTTGTTTGCTGCTGGCGTCCTGGGGTGGTTATTATGTGTCTGTAACATCTGCTAATGAATAAATATCATAATTGCCTGAACCATAAAGATCCCACGTTACATTTCTATTCATTAACCCCCCAATCACATCGCTGGAATGTTGCACTGGAGCAGAGAAGAGTCCGAGGGCCATTAGCGGTGGTTTGTCATTATGGGATGGCTGAGAGCTGTTTATCCAGGGGACGTTCTGTAATGACAGAAACAAGCGCCGCTGCCTCTGATGGAACTCAGCACGTCGTTAAATATAATAATAAATATAATAATAAATATAATAATGCCGCCATTAATTTCTCCATTTCACCATAAGTGGTTAGAGGTGTCGCGTCTGGGACATTTCTATAAACAACACTGTCAGCCGTAGATAAATTTCATCTGTTACTGACCCTCATCATTCCTCCGTCTCATGTTCCCTCTCAGGTAATTGGACGGCTCATCAATTCCAAGCGTTCCAGAATAACGACGCAGCCCGTTACGGCAGGACAAGAGTGTGAATAATATTTATGTCCTTAATCAATATAGGCCTTCAGTATAATGTGAGGCCAAGGCCATTGATTGACTGGAATCAATTTCAATAATGTGTTTAACAACAGCCAGAACTTTCCTGTAGTGGAATAAAGTCCCTGGTGACACAGCCCCCCCCCCGGCAGAGTACCCCAACATTTCACTGATGTCCCCTACACGTTCCACCAAAGTGTTAACCCTATACGATAACATTACGTGCAGCAATGACATCATCAAGATGTTTTTGCACCAATGAATGCACAAAACCTATTCCTAAAACCAACTCTTACCTCCAGTGTCGGACTGGGACACCAGGGGCCCTCCCAAGAACCTTAGACCAGGGCCCCACCATAAAACCTTAGACCAGGGGGCCACTCTCCTACTATTATTATTCATCTCCTCAACCTCTATTCTCCTAGTCTGTTTTCTTTACATACTATAATCAAGTATTCCATCTATTTAGCCTCTTTGTTTTCATAGAAATAGGGAATGGCCATGAAATAGGCCAAAGTTTAGCAGCCTGAGGGGCCACTGACACCTGGGCCCCCCGGGAGTTTTCCTGGTATCCCTGTGGGTCAGTCCTACACTGCTTACCTCTCCCCTCTAGATAAACTGCAGTGATTTGCAGCAGGTCCATCTTCATTATCATCATCATTATGTTTGCATTGATTTGGAATTCTCCCATTGACACACTCAGTCTTATGGAGGAGCTACAAATGGAAGACTTGGAACCACTCATGGCCTGAAGTGCCTGAAGCTGCCCGATGGCTCAATGTTAGACCCTTAAATGATCCAACTGATGACTTCCTTCAATCGATAACGCTGGGGGTTGCAGAAGTTTCATAACAATTAACTTGTTTCAGTAATCGGAGACTCTCACATCACATTGTTCCTCCCTGATTTCAAGCTCAAAGATCTGTAATTATCTGCTTGTTTCCCGGACGCTCAGCCCCTGCACCCCAAACACAATCAATTTCTCCAGCACTACAGAACCCACAGCATTGAGCCTACTGAACATACAATACAAGAAGAATGTTCTCCTTTAATGGAAACAATTTAATGATTTTGTTCTGACACTTAATGTTGACCATCCACTCTCTACTCTCTACTACCATATACAAGGTAGAAGGATCCATATACAAGGTATAAAGACCCATATCCATGATACAAAGACCCATATCCAAGGAACAAAGACCCATATACAAGGTACACAAAGACCCATATTAAAGGTACAAAGATCCATATACAAGGTACACAAAGAGCCATATCAAAGGTACAAGGACCCATATACAAGGTACAAGGACCAATATAAAAGGTATAAACACCCATATCAAAGGTACAAAGACCCATATACAAGGTACACAAAGAGCCATATCAAAGGTACAAGGACCCATATACAAGGTACAAGGACCAATATAAAAGGTATAAACACCCATATCAAAGGTACAAAGACCCATATACAAGGTACAAGGACCGATATACAAGGTACAAAGACCTATTTCCAAGTTACAAAATATCCAAGGTGCAACGATTGCCACGCACAGATATATATGATTTATGGCTGACATTTTCAAATACCTTTATAACTGGATGTTTTAATGAAAACATAATTTGGGTTTCGTGTTTTATTTGAAAATAACTTTAATCATACAGATTACCCCTTTAAAGGTAAGTGGATTCTGTTGAATTAAAGAGGTTAATGCTTTTTTTCAGTTCAGTTGGTTTCAGACAGTTCCTCAGTAATAAAGGCTTTTTCCAATTACTTTCTATTTGTGATTGTTTTTCTATTATTGAAGTTTTTTCCTTCTTATGTGTTTGTAAAGCAGCTGTGGGAAGGGGGGTCAGCGACCCTGTAACTGATCCACGAGTTGATCTGTGTGTTTGTGCCTGCTGAGCAGAATCCCTGAGTGTCATTAAAGGCAACTGTTAGACTTGATACAATAGTTACACTTATATTCCCCATAGATCCTACTGAGAAATGGATCAACTAATGGATCAGCCAATTGGAACCTGCCCCTGGATCACAGAGTTTGAGTCCAGGCTTCACCAGTGTAGGTTCTACTTCTAGCAGAGTTAAAGTATGAGGGTCTGGTGCCCCATAATGTGCCCCTGCAATGGTCTAGTGGTAGATAACGGTAGACAAGTAGGGCGCCCCAGTTATAAAGTTACCCTCCTGTCAATGAGTTTGTTTAGGGAGGTGTAAGGAAGAGTATAATTATTTTACATTTTTATTACCCAAAGATACTCGGGGAGATCCGCTTCAACATGATGCCCAGATTACTGACTGGTTCCTATAGTAACGGGTTCTGGGGGGTTCAGGTTTCATTTCAGGGATTGGGGGTGCAGGGTGCTGACTAAACACATCTGCCCATTGTGACGTTGACACTGATGGAGAGATGTGTTCATAAAGGGCAACTTAAATATACTTATTCTTCTTTATACAATCGGAGACTTGGTGATCCCAGAGCAACGCGTTCTGCTATAGTCCAGCCTTTAAAGGGCCACTGCACCTTCTCTTCAAATCTGCCCTTTGCATTTGTCTCACAGAATCACTGAGCTGAATCTAAATTGATTTCCCACTTTTTGGTTTCAGCATTTTATTCTTCTCAGGCCCATAGCCCTCCCAGTGTGTTACAATCTCTTGAAACAATTGGCAAAGGATTCACAACCTGCCTGAATACAAGGTGCTGGGTATAGTATTACCAGGTCAAACACTCAATATCACAGCACTCGCGCTGGTTTCCCTGGTACAAATTGAATTATCCCATTATTATTATTTTTGGGAGCAATGTCTTTAGGGAACCTTTCTGTGAAAAGCCAGGATTCTGCCAGTTTCTCCCAATAAAGAATTCAGATGTTGTTGTCAGCCAATCAGAAAGCTTGGGAAGATTAAGGGACTCAGACACAAAGATGAGAAGCGAATCGGACACTGACTTCTTTCCATCACAGCCTACAAAGCTGCTTTCAACTCCCCGCACCCTTGCTCATTATAAGCAGCAAGTTACAATGCAAAATACACAGTCGCTCTATAGGGCTGAAATCCCAATGTTGCGAGACCCTCAATCAGCGACGGCTGCACTGCTGTCCCCAGTCCTGATAATAATGAAGTCGTATTGTGCCCAGTCACTGTCCATGGTGCTGATTGATACCAATTGCAACGAAGCATTGTGTCTCCCAGCAGCCATTCTTACCCAATAGGGTGGCCCACAACATGACCACTTAGGGTGCATCTGCTCCTTTATTATAGTCACATGTCCTGACGAATAACTGAATAATAATTGAATAATTCATTTTAGACTAGTTCTAGTCTTTGTCTAGTTCTCATGAAGCAGAGGGTTCCAGGGTACATTTGGGTTCAGGGAAAAACTAAAAATACTAAAATAAAATACACTAGAGCAATGGCTTTAATGAATATGAATCTAATAATAATAATAATAATAATAATAACAGTATGGTTGATAATTGAATTAAACTGTATGAATTGCAGCAGAAGAAGAAGCAGAATAATCCATAAGTATAAACAAATGACTTTCTCCTAAACGGCTGATTTTTCTCCAAAACTTCCAGTTCGGCATTAGGAAAGTGTCAGTTCTGCTGCAGTTTAAAGGGCAGAGAAGCAATTTATAATCACTGGAAAGTCCTGTAGGGAAAAGTATTAAAGGGGAAGTAAAATGTAAAATAGAATAAAGCTAGAAATGCTGTGTTTTGTATACTAGTTTGTATTGTTTAATACCAACTTTCTCCAACTCTGCAGAACCAGTGGCTGCAGCAAAATAATCCTCCAAATAGAATCCCAGTTTATCTGTTTAAATCTGGCTCCATGATCTTTGTCCCTGCAGCTGGAGTTGGAAACAGTAAAGGGGATGTAAAGGCAAAAATAAAATCCAATACAAATCTCTACACAGTCGCCGACTGCTCTACAGGGAAACAAACAAAGCTGCTTGAGTTCTGCATGGCTGGGAAGTAAGGCGGGGGCTCCCCCTGCTGTTCATAAGTATGATTGTTTCCCTGCAGAGCAGTTAGGGACCGTCTGACAATTCCTATCCACAGCAGTAAATGAAGGGAGAATTTCACTACATACAGTCAGGTTTCTTATAAAAACAGTACACATTTTTTAAGTCAAGTATATTGGAGATAGGTTTCTTTTTCATTAAAGAAAGTTAAAATGGGATTTCATTTTTTTGCCTTTACATGCCCTTTAAAGGGCATTTTTATCAATGGTGGAATTTCAAGTTTATGGAAGTTTCTAAAAACTCTCATCAACTCCCATTAACTCGAAATTCGGAAAAAAAAAATTTATTAAAAATTTATTAAAAAAATAGATTTTTTTTATATTCAGGTCAATAGGATCGACCTTCAAACTCGAATCGAATTTCAATTTATTGGATTCGAGTTTTTTCAAAAAAATAAAATGTGATTTTCAAAAGTCCACCAAATGACTCCGAATTGGTTGTGACTGTCTGACAATTCCTATCCACAGCAGTAAATGA
This sequence comes from Xenopus petersii, assembly GCA_038501925.1. NCBI lineage: Eukaryota > Metazoa > Chordata > Amphibia > Anura > Pipidae > Xenopus > Xenopus petersii. Next base: position 1,036,160 of record CM076685.1, read on the forward strand.
AGGGAGAATTTCGCTGAATACAGTCAGGTTTCTTATAAAAACGGTACATATTTTTTAATTAAAGTATATTGGAGATAGGTTTCTTTTTCATTAAAGAAAGTAAAAATGGGATTTTTTTTTGCCTTTTAAAGGGGTGTTTCCCCTTCAAGTGAACTTTTAGTATCTTATAGAAAGGCTATTTTTAAGCAACTTTTCAATTGGTCTTTTTTAATAGCTGGATCCATAACTGTGTCTGACCTATAACAGGCAACAGTCCCTTCATTGCATGTATTACAGTAAATAGTTAATTTCATCCTACTGAAGCATCGAATGAACACAGAGACAGTCAAAGCTTTCCCTATAGGTCTAATTAGGCCTCGTCCTTCCCACGTCAGCGAGAGATAACGAGAGCTGCATCGTCTGCAATAAGTCCTGTAATTGTTGTGCTTTTGCAGTGTGAGTGGTTGTGTGTAATGAGCGAACGCCGCGTTCTCTGGAGATGAGCGAAAACATCTGAAATTCAAATGGACCTCTGTTTAATAATGTTTTTTTCCAAGAATTCTACAGAAAGGCTTAAATAAGTGACCATGGGGGGGGGGGGTCACATGGGCTGAGATTGTGCCCCCAGATCCTTCCCATTTGCACATGAGTCAGAGCAGGTTCAGTAGGGGGAACTGCAGGTCACTCAGGTGTAATTCCCAGGCAAAGGGACAAACCTTAAGGGTCCATGAGATGACAAATCTAATCAAGACTGAAGGAAAGGTGGGTAATGAGTATAACAGTAACAGCAGGTGGTACTCATTGAAGGGTAAGAGCATTACTATCTGATTTCAAGCCTCATACAAACTGACAGTTAGTGTTGCTGAAGAGCCTGGGGCAGTGAGTAATTGCCGACCTCCGGCAGAAACAAACACAACTGCCTCCTTGTCCTGTTGTGGTTCCAGCGCAGCCATTACTGCAATTCATAGACTTTCCCTGCAGCCCATTGTACCTGAGCTTCCATCACATGAGAATTTGTGATCAATAGATATTATTCCCTTCCGACATTGTAGCTGCCGGACAATGGATCTCTGGGTGGCCTTTAGTTACCAGGGATGTGGGTTCCCTCTATATCCACTACCCCCACAATGGAGGGCCCAAAGGTCTAAAGCTTTTTATTCCATTTCAGATGCTTCTACCAACACAAGAGCTTTGTCTGGTTCTATATAAAATAATATATAATAACTGAAGGTAAATGTTATATATACAGGTGAATTTCCACATTTGGCGCAGGCGAATAAATTCGTGAATCTCTGGCGAGAATTCGCTTGCGTCAAATTTTTTTGGACGTGCGTCCAAAAAGTCACTCGTGTCAAAATCGCAAGTGCGTCAACACTATTCAGACGCCCATTGACTTTAAGTTCAGCATCAAAATTAACACGAGGGACTTTTTCGGACGCACATCCAGAATTGGAAGCGGGCATTTTTTCTGAATTTTTTTCTGAAAACTCGCTTTTTTCTGAAATCACTGGTTATATATATATATAAAATATAGCGGCACTACAATGGGGAGAATTCTAGCACCCCTGCATGAGTACTTTATGGGGGGAAACTATTGTATAAACGGTCATAGACGTAACAATTACGATCTTTCTTGGAAAAAAGAGATGTTTCCAAGAAAGATGGTTGGTTTCAATACACACGTGTAGAGCTGAATGGTCAGATATACAATAGAAACAATAGAATTCTACCTGTATCTGACATTCAGCACTAACAATGGCCAAAGTTTGGGTTCCTTCAAAGGCTCCCAAATAAAATTTTCCGTCCAGCCCGATCAACAAGTCGACCAATATCCAATCGGATCGGTCGGCTCTTTTCCCACCATACACGCACCGAATATCGTACGAAAATTTGTTTTGTAAGATATTATCTGTGCGTCTACGGCCACCTTAACAAAAGGGTCCTATTTCCAAACCATTGGAATATTCTATTTGTAAACTGTAACAAACCTGGAAATGCTGAGAATTTATTGATAAGGGATAAAGTGAATATTTGTGACATTTTTCAGTGCAGATCCAAAGATTTCCGTGATTCTTATTTGGGAAAATAACCATTTGCCTTTTGGAAATGACTGAAAACTGAATTTCTCCTGTATCGCTTTGATGGAAAACATACGAATTTCCCACGAAAATTCGAGAAACGCCAGAAAATTCGTGAAACTGGAATTCTGAGGCCCGCGTCAATTTTGACGCCCGCATCAATGATGTCGTTAAAGTCAATGGCATCCGAATAGCGTTGGCGTGTGACGTTTTAGACGAGAGCGATTTTTCCGACTTGCATCAAAATTCTTTTAAAGCCGGGAGTTTGGCGAATGTATTCGCTGGCGTCCAAACGCGCACATTCGCCGCAAATTGGTTTATTCGCCCATCACTATTGATACTGCTGTTGTCATAGAAACAAAAAGCAAAGTGTAAAGAAATCGTCCAGAAAGTTATGGGAAATTGAGTGAATTTATGTCTATATTTCTATAACTTATTAATAATTATTGTACTAATAAACCCACAGTCCTTGCATGGGGGGGGTATTTTCTGTATAATACTGTCTTGTATAAGGGAAGGGACACTGTATATAAACTAAGGATCAGAGCTAAGGATTATTTGCCTTTAATCTGCCAATCACTGGCTGGACACTGCCTGGGGCTGATTATCCACAGTATTATATGAATAATGTGATTATAAAAAGGAAGGGAAAGATATAATAACACTGTTCCTTCCGGATTTCTCTTTCCACATATTAAACACAGGGAAATCAGTGATTCTGTAGAATTGATACGGGGCCGGTTCTGGGGAAATTCTTCCGACAAGGGCCCAATTCCAGGAAAAGCAAAATATGTTTATTTGGAAACACACAGATGGGACATCGCACTAATTCCCTGGAATAACAGATAAGGACATGAAGGGAAAAGAATCTGCATTTGTTTATTGAGTGACCCCCCTGATCCCTAAATGTTCTGGGGGTCCCACAAACTTCATCTGCTGCTTCTTCTGCTCTCTTAGATCATAGGAAAATGTCACTTTCGTTAAATGTCATTTCAATTTAAGACCATTGTAGAAACCATGAGAAGTGAGCGTCTTAATGTCCCTTTGTACCCCAGAAAATATTCACCTCCAAAACAACTCAAACCTGATTAAAAGGCAGTGAAATGACTTGTTACTTTCTTTGCCCTGCAATAATAATTATAAATATTTGAGTATTGGGGAGTCTCCCTGGAGAGATGATCGCAGGTTTGTGAGTAGATTTGATTACTATCCCTTTAAGAGAGAGAGATCAGATGCCCGAAAACAAGTCGACAGAGAGAGAAATCAAGATGTTCTGTTTTATTTGCTCTTCTCTGTATCAGGTGTCGGGTGCCAAGTGGAGATTCTTCTGCTTTTGTTCTGTGTTAATTGGATTTAATTCAAGGCTTCTGTATTGTAATTAAAAGATGCCGAGTGTCAGAGCGATGCTGACGTTTAATTGGTCAGTGAAATGCGTCAAAGATATGGACAGACTGACTCACATATCAGGGACTGATGGGCGTGTGATAGAGCCCTTAGATTGTAAGCTCACTGGGGCAAGGGCTAATGGGAATGTGATACGGATCTTAGATTGTAAGCTCACAGGGGCAGGGATTCATGGGGATATAAAAGGGACCTTAGATTGTAAGCTCACCAGAGCATGGGCTGATGGAATTGTGATAGGGACCTTAGATTGTAAACTTGCTGGGGCAGGGACTGATGGGAATGTGATAGGGACCTTAGATTGTAAGCTCAATGGGGCAGGGACTGATGGGAATGTGATAGGGACCTTAGATTGTAAGCTCACTGGGGCAGGGACTGATGGGAATGTGATAGGGACCTTAGAAAGTAAACTTCTGGCATATGGACTAATGGGAATGTGATAGGTACCTTAGATTGTAAGCTCACTGGGGCAGGGAATCATGGGAATGTGATAGCAACATTAGATTGTAAGCTTACTGGGGCAGGACTGATGGGAATGTGATAGGTACCTTAGATTGTAAGCTCACTGGGGCAGGGAATCATGGGAATGTGATAGGGACCTTAGATTGTAAGCTTACTTGGGCAGGACTGATGGGAATGTAATAGGACCCTTAGATTGTAAACTCACTGGGGCAGGGACTGATTAGAATGTGATAGCAACATTAGATTGTAAACTTACTGGGGCAGGACTGATGGGAATGTAAAGGGGTCTTTAGATTGTAAAATGACTGGGGCATGGGTTGATGAGAATATAAAAGGGACCTTGGATTGTAAGCTCACTGGGGCAGGAACTGATACGAATGTAAAAGGGACCTTATATTGTAAGATCACTGAGGCATGGGCTGATGGAAATGTGATATGGATCTTAGATTGTAAGCTCACTGGGACATGGACTGATGGGAATGTGAAAGCAAAATTAAATTGTAAGCTCACTGGGGCAGGACTGATGGAAATGTAAAAGGGACCTTGGATTGTAAACTCACTGGGGCATGGGTTGATGGGAATGTAAATGGGAGCTTGGATTGTAAACTCACTGGGGCAGGGATTGATGGGAATGTAAAAGGGACCTTAGATTGTAAGCTCAATGGGCAGGAACTAAGAGGAATATGATAAGGATCTTCGATTGTAAACTCCCTTGGCAAGGATTGATGGGAATGATGTATACAGTAATCTCTGTAAACCACTGCGGAATACTTTGGTTGTGTATAAATAAAGGCTAATAATAATTTCAACAGTATCTCTTTATTGCAAGTTTGGGGTTACTCTTTTTTTAGGGGAGACATAGTCCAGTTTTGTTCTTATAAGTTCCCAGTGTTCAACGCTCACAAGTTACAATTATTCTGAGGTGGAACTGTATGTTCAGTGTATTGCGCTTCCTAATTAACTGACATTAAACGAGATGTTTGTCGAGAGAAAATAAGGAAGCTGTAAAAAGGGAAAGAACAAAAAAACAGCTCAGAGAAGTTAATTAATATCGTTAACCTTTTGCTGATTGTAACATTCTGCCTATTTATTCAGCTCACTGATCTGCAGGAACCCAACTCCTGGGAGGTCCATACTCAGTGATGGGGGGGTTCTGACCCGACACACGTTCTGTTTCTGCACTGCCGAGCAAAATACTAATTGTACAAATAATAACAATATGCTCATTAATTGCAATTACCGTCTGGGCCAATATTTATTCAATCCCTGCAAATGACTTTATGATGTTTTTTGCTTCTATTAGTCACGCTAATTCCATGGGATCCGGCGGCGGCTTCCTCCATAACACAATAAAAATAATAACACAAGGTAAAAATGAGATTCGGCTCATCAGGAACGAATAACGTCAGAAATAGGTCTCGCCGAGTAATTAGTAACAGTCGCAAGTGTCTCATATTTATACACAGAACAGGTCAGTCGTCTTATATAGGGGGTGTCACTGACTTACCCCTAAACGAAGGGGAAATCATGCAGAGAAGTTATGGGTATTTCCATTTTAACATTCTTCTTTATATTTTTATAATTGTAACCCTATCCACAACCTTTCTACATGTTAGACACTGTTATACTCCTCAGATGGCTCATCTGACAAACCTGTAATGGTATTGGGAGAGACTGGGAACTCAGTGGGATCCAGGAATACACCTACGGTTGGCCCCATTAGGAGTAATGATAGCGCAGACATAGTCTCAGCGCTTGCACCAATACTGGGGTGACCATAGGGGGATGGAAGTCAGAACCACCTACCTACACAAACTAAATCATCATATTTATTTCGATCAGCACAGGTATCAGCACTGACCCACAGATCCACTTACATAGGAGACTCCCCAAAAGCAAAAGAAGCAAAGATGAAAGAAAATCTGATGATAATTAAATGGTAGAAGGGTCACAGTATTGAGTAGAAACAGAATTATAGAAGAGTCTATTGTCTCACTACTAGAACAAGAGGGGTCCAACTTATTTATTTGTGCCCCATAAATTTAGGCAAGGGGCAAAACAGAAGAAAAATGGGGGAGCAATGAGAGAGAGAGAATAGATAGATAAAAGATAGACTACAAAGAGTGGTGGTAAATGGAACATTTTCTAATTGGACCAGTGTTGTTAGTGGAGTACCGCAGGGCTCTGTACTAGGTCCCTTGCTTTTCAACTTGTTTATTAATGACCTGGAGGTGGCCATTGAAAGTACTGTTTCTATTTGTGCAGATGAGACTAAATTGTGCAGAACTATAGGTTCCATGCAGGATGCTGTCACTTTGCAGAGTGATTTGTCTAAACTGGAAAACTGGGCAGAAAACTGGAAAATGAGGTTCAATGTTGATAAATGCAGGTTATGCACTTTGGCAAAAATAATATAAATGCAAGTTCTACACTAAATGGCAGTGTGTTGGGAGTTTCCTTAAATGAGAAGGATCTTGGGGTCTTTGTAGATAACAAGTTGTCTAATTCTGGGCAGTGTCATTCTGTGGCTACTAAAGCAAATAAAGTTCTTGTATAAAAAAGGGCATTAACTCAAGGGATGAAACATAATTGTGTCTCTTTATAGGTCCCTGGTGAGGCCTCATCTGGAGTATGGGGGCAGTTTTGGACTCCAGTCCTTAAGAGGGATATAAATGAGCTGGAGAGAGTGCAGAGACTAAGTGCAACTAAACTGGTTAGACGGAGGGAAGAGTTAAATTATGAGGGGAGACTGACAAGGTTGGGGTTGTTTTCTCTGGGGGAAAAAAGGCGCTTGTGAGGGGACATGATTAGACTTTACAAGTACATTAGAGGACATTATAGACAAATAGCAGGGGACCTTTTTACCCATAAAGAGAATCACGTACCAGAGGCCTCCCCTTCAGACTAGAGGAAAAGAAGTTTCATTTAAAGGAACAGAGTAGGGGGTTCATCACAGTGAGGACAGTGAGGTTGGGGAATGCACTGCCGGGTGATGATTCAGTTAATGACTATAAGAGGGACTTGGATGATTTCTTGGACAGACATAATACAAAGGCTATTGTGATACTAAACTCTATAGTTAGTATAGATATGGGGATATATCATTTATGTAACAGTAGGGAGGGGTGTGTGTATGGGGCTGGGTTTTCATTTGGGGGGGTTGGACTTGATGGACTTTGTCTTTTTTAAACCCAATTTAACTATGTAACTATGATAGACTAGAGAATAAAACCCACTGAAGGGTTGGAAGTATAAAAGTAAAGGGAAGAGAAGAGAAGGGGGAAAGGAAAAGAGAAACAATTGTGAACATGAGAGAGAAGTGGGAGAGGAATGGAATTAAGGCAGAGTTGAGAGGCAATGTAAAAGTGAAATGGAAAGCAGTGGACCGGAACTAGGGCAAGGGAGATGAATACGGAAAGTTTGAAATAGACAAGTTGGGAAAAGAATAGAAAAGACAAAAATAGAGCAGAATAAGACAAAATAAGGATAGGAAGCAAGAAATTGAGAAATTTGAGAACAGAGGGGCCAGAGAATAGGAAGGATAAAGAGAGAATAGTATAGAAGACAGAAATGACAGAAAGTCAGAAGAATAACATTATAAAGAGGAGAGTATTGTGAAAAGGAGACAATTACTGAAGGAAGAGCAAAGGTGGAAGAACAGAAACAACAGAAGAGAACAAGGGAATAGAGAAGATAAGTTGGCGGGTGAGAGACTTATGTAAATGAGTGAGCAACTTTCTATGGTTGTGACCGGGTCCCAGGTCTCCTGGGTAAATCCCAAACCCTGGTGTAATGTAAACAGCACACGTTACATGATTGGGCAGAATAATGAGCCAGGAGTCACTGCAACAAGATTTAATGGGAAGCCCCGTGTTCTACATTAGTGATTCTGGGAGAATCCCCTGACGTGAATCAGCTCATGTGTGGGTAAAACTGGAGCTCACGCCAAGAGGAATATAAATATTTCAACTTATGCTTATACTAGCTCTTTAGCCAGTATAAGCATTTAGCCAACCCTATTCTAGAATCAAATATCCAATCTGGAGCAGTCATTAGAACACCAGACTGACTTTGGGCAGAAGTATTAGAATCAAGGAGCCTCTTGTGTCTCTGTGGAACTACAGATGAGCCTCACCATTCAGAGTCACACATTCATCTGGATGAAACTGACTTTAATGATGTCAAATATCTCAACATGGTTTGGCCTACACTATCTACAATGGATAGGAGTCACTTATTACACACACCATTAAACCCTACTACAGTCAATTACACAGATTTAAGGTACAATGTTGCAATAGATCAGTGAAATTAAACCAGTTTTGGGTACTGGCCTTGACCAAATCTATCCCATGTTACATCACCCACTAGGTCCTTGTTTATAATGTCTACATGGGTCATGTGTCTCCAAGTGGTACCACTGAAGATTGGGCTGGTAGTTGACTTTTTATTGAGCAATAGATCTCCATGGAAAGGAAACATAGGTTTAAGCCATTTATTTTGCTGGTGGTAGCTCATCTGGAGTGCAATCCTCTTTCGTGTACATTTTATACTTGGGAGGCCTTGCACCAGTTTGGCGGAGTAACTCTTGGATTAGACATTATATCTATGTTCACTGAAGAATCCTGTTATTTTTGGGGTGAGATTAGCAATACGGACATTTAGAGACAGGGGGGGATCAGCCAGTGCAAAGAACAAATAACGCCCTTGAAATGTATTTGACACAATAACCGTGGCGGGTCATCGTCTCCTGGTTTCCCTCATGTGTTAGTTGCTCATCTCAGAAAATAGCCCTCCATTTGTTTTAACCTTAAGCATAAGGTCACTTAAACCAAGCCCAGGAGATGTAACCCACAAATAAATTAAGGCTTTCCCATGTACCTTGAGTGGCACCTTTTCTATAAAAGCTAGGGTTCCTTTGGGTTGCACTTTACTCTTCTAAATGTCATAAGGCCAATCTCTATCTGGTCCACTCTGTCCATTATTCAAACCTGTGTCATTACATAATGGATGGATGACCTTCTTGCTTAAATAAGCCTCCAAACTGGGCCTCTAATTCAGCATGGAAAACTAATTTATTCATATGTTTAGCAACTGCTCTTCAAACGCTGAGTCTACTAGAGTGGCCTTGCAAGTGACTTCTACATTGTGATTGCTCATCATCTTTTCTTCTCCCATCAATGATTCCTCTCAGTTTATTTCTTCCCTTCTATAACTGAAGTCTGTATTGATTTTTTGAATAATATATTCAGCAATGAGTTCAGAACCTCCATTGCTTTGCTCTGAAATTAAAGATGGGAGGAACATTTTTCTGTAGAAAAGTCTCCAAGGCTGGGTGTCCTTCCTTCTAGAGTTGGAGAAGCATCAGTTTCTGTAACAATCTTCTCAGTCAATGTATATATTCAGAATATGATGCAAAACTGTCAGAGAAAGTCATGTCAAGTGCCGACCTCTGTCAATTAAAGTGTTAGAGATCTTTCACCACTGTTGTTGTTGCTCTACACAATTCCAGCTGTTTCCTTGCGTCACACTGACAACAAAATCAACAGTGTTAATGAAAGTGTTGGTTTCTGAGAATTTTTGGTCAATACAAATCAGCATGAAGGAAAAGAAGAAGGTTGAGAGCACAGGAAGCACAGGAACAAAGCTAAGAGTGTCCCCAAAGTTACACACTGATGGCAGGTCCCAATGGAATGATCAGGGAGACTTGAAAGGCAGCCATACACTGGTGAATACTTCATGGTATGGTATCCAACTGATGGGTTGGTAGGCCAAATGTATGGATACAGTACAGGGTGAGTGTGGGGGAACAGGTTGAGGTTTCTCTGGTACTGATGATAATGATGATAATGAAGATGAGTGTGGTGGAACATGGGGATGTAATACTCCACTTCTTCCAAGCCCAAAGTATTTGCAGTTCAGGTCTGTCCCTAAGGACAACTCTGCTCATCTTCACTTTGTCTGGCTGCTGAGCTAGAAAGTTCCACTACACTCATCTTCATTATCAATGGTCATGAGAAGCCTGCAACCCAATGGAGCACCCTTTTCCAACTATCTTCTTCCTTGGCAACAAAGGCCAATTAGATGTCTTTCCTGTGAGCTCTAATCCGGTCTTACTCCATATGTGGATGTGCCCAGCTTTCATCATTTGTTTCCTTGTGTAAAGAATGACAGTTACTGAGTATATGAATTGGAATGACATTGGGAAGGCACAGGAGGGAGAGGACAGATAGTGAGATTGAGCAGGTACAGAACATGTTGTTACTGAATGTCAGTGATGTAGGGAAAGGGCTGTGTGTGAAGGGGGGTACAGGAAAAGTTGAAGGCACCTGCAGGACTAATGACCATAAATAATGCAAGGAGAGGGCAGGGGCAGTAGAAATGGAAATAAGGGCAGAACAGATGATGAGGCCTGTGGGTGACCAGTGTTACTCAGCATGAGGAATAGAGGAGTAGAATATGTATAAATATGGTCCCTCATGCAGTGTCTGCGCCTGGATTCCCCCTTCATTATAATGACAAATACAATAACACAAGGAAAATGACTAGAAAGGCACAAAAGGAGGGGACACTAAAGGCTCTTCACTGACAATGGTTCTAATGAAAGGTTTCTTGGAAGAGTCCGACCTGAGATTGCGCTCCATCATTTTCCCTCTGATTGTGTTGTACAAAGGATGAATCGATTACACAGGGAACCTGCTGCAGGGAGAATTGTGTCAATGTCTCTATAAATCAGAAATTTATTTGGAGCACGGCCGTCCCAGAGGTGCCACCGAGACAGGAATCATACAGCAACGCTTGCAAATGATCTTTAGACTGACATTCAATCTTTACTGTGTGTTATTTCTCCCTCAGTGAAGCCTCTCGCACAGACAATGTCAGAATAAAGCAATGATGGCTGACGCTTTTAAAAAACGTAATCATTGCACTAATGATGCGTGAATCTGTCTGTTTCACTTTTGCGAAATGGCAAAAAAATTTGCAAAGCAGCAAAAAATTCACAAAACGCATCAAAGTCAATTGGCATCAAAATAGTTTTGCCGCGCGACAATTTTGTCCAAATGCATTAAAGTCAGTGGGGAGTCCGAATAATTTTGATGCGCAACAATTTTTATGTGCGCACCTATTTTGATGCGTGACCAATTTCTTTTGATGCAGAAAATGTTTCGCTGGTGAATTCTTCCTTTTGTTTCATGAAAACATCAACTAGTGGCGAAACGCCCATCACTACATTGCACCATTAAAGAGGCCTAAAGCCTGGTTTGCATAAGAAACCCTGCACCTTTCTACTATGGGAGATCTACTGTAAACCTAAACCAGAGTGGTCTTTCCAAGGGAGTAAGACTAAGTAAGGCTTAACAATGAAGAGGCTATAGATTTGAAGAGATGGAATAGGCAGGGTTGGGCCAGCTGGGCTACATGGACACAGAAGGACAAGACGTTGGCAAAAGGACAGGAAGGAGACGATAGAAAAGATGGTGACAGTAGAGCAAGATGGAAAAAGTAGGGCAAGATGGAGACAGGCAAGATGAAGACAGTAGGACAAGATGAAGACAGTAGGACAAGATGGAGACAGTAGGACAAGATGAAGACAGTAGGACAAGATGGAGACAGTAGGGCAAGAGGGAGAGAGCAGGATAAGATGGAAACAGTAGGTCAGTACCGAGGCAGTAGTGCAAGATGGAGACAGTAGGGCAAGATGGAAACAGTAGGACAAGATGGAGACAGTAGAGCAAGATGGAGACAGTAGGGCAAGATGGAGACAGCAGGACAAGATAGATACAGTAGAGCGAGATGGAGAAAGTAGGGCAAGATGGAGACAATAGGACAAGATGGAGACAGTAGGGCAAGAGGGAGAGAGCACGATAAGATGGAACAGTAGGTCAGTACCAAGGCAGTAGTGCAAGATGGAGACAGTAGGGCAAGATGGAAACATTAGGACAAGATAGATACAGTAGAGTGAGATGGAGACAGTAGGGCAAGATGGAGACAGTAGGGCAAGAGGGAGAGAGCAGGATAATATGGAAGCAGTAGGTCAGTAATGACGCAGGAGTGCAAGATGGAGACAGTAGATCAGGATGGAAACAGTAGAATAAGATAGAGACAGCAGAGCAAGATGGAGACAGTAGGACAAAAAGGATACAGTATGGCAAGATGGAGACAGTAAGGGCAAAATGGGGATTGTAGGGCAAGATAAAGACAGTAGGGCAAGATGGAGACAGTAGGACAAGATGGAGACAGTAGGACAAGATGGAGACAGTAGGACAAAATGGAGAAAGTAGGGCAAGATGGAGACAGTAGGAGAAGAAGGAGAAAGTAGGGCAAGATGAAGAAAGTAGGGCAAGATGGAGACAGTAGGACAAGATGGAGACAGTAGGACAAAATGGAGAAAGTAGGGCAAGATGGAGACAGTAGGAGAAGAAGGAGAAAGTAGGGCAAGATGGAGACAGTAGGGCAAGACGGACACAGTAGTGCAATATTATTACAATATGAGAAAGGGGAGACTTTAGAGAAAATTTTGGTTGAGTAACTGTAACAGTCTGAGAAATATAGAAAGTAGCATACTGTTTCTTAATATTCATGGATCAAGCCAATTTTAAGCTGGAATGTATTTTAAGTAGGATTTATGAGATTCACCTGAATGAGAGTATGTGAAGAGTTTATTAATGATCAGTTTACATCTGTCTTTTTGCCATGGATAAATGAACTGAGCTCATCTGGAAAGCAGCCATAGCTCTGATAATGTCATATCAGGAATCCACATTCAGAAGGTAATCCCATCCCACAGTTTGTTATGTTCTGGCCCTGTCTTCTGCCACTGTATCTGCGTCTTCTGTTTCCAGTTTGAGATAGGGATTGTTTCCAAAAAAGTCAAATTTTTTGCTAAGTCCCAAAAAACGCTGGCGTGTTTTCTACAAGATGGGTGATAGGCTGAAAAAGATCGAAAACATTTTTGGGGCTCCCCTCCTTCCCCCCTACATTTCCTGACTCATGGCAACTTACCTAGACAGTGGGCACATGTGTAGGGCAAAATAACATTTTTATTTGCTGATTTGAAGGTTTTCTAGGCATTTGTAGTGCTGATACGTGTTCCTCCATTGAAATTTGAATTTCGCGCCGTATGCAAATTAGCCTTCGCTAGCGTAACTTCGCTTTACATAGCGAATCAACGCTAGCGCAACTTCGCAACCTTACGCTCCCCCTGTTCGCATCTTAGTGAATTTGCCCCATTGACTTTAATGCATTTGTGCCAAATAGTGGCGTGTATAAAAATTGAAGCTGCGTCAAAATTATGTTGATGCCCATTGACTTTGCGTGGTTTCGTGGTAAATTTGCGAATTTTTTGACGAATCAGCATAGATTCGCCCATCACTACTCTCCAACCCCTTCTACATCTAAATGTTGCTCATGGGTAAAAAAGGGTTGGGGACCCCTGCACTTAGTGTACGTCTTCTATACCCCCTTCTGTATCCCTTAATGCAGTGATCCCCAACCAGTAGCTCGTGAGTAACATGTTATTCACCAACCATTTGGATGTTGCTCCCAGTGGCCTCAGAGCAGGAGCTTATTTTTGAATTCCAGGCTTGGAGGCAAGTTTTATTGTATAAAAACCATATGTACTGCCAAACAGAGTCTCCTGTAGGCTACCAGTGTACATAGGAGCTGCCAAATAATCAATCACAGCCCCCATTTGGCACCCCCCTTAGACTTTTTCATGGATGTGTTGCTCCCCAACTCTTTTTACAATTGAATGTGGCTGATGGGTAAAAAATGGTTGGGGACCCCTGCCTTAGTATATGTCTTCTGTATCCCTTAATGCAGTGATCCCCAACCAGTAGCTCATGAGTAACATGTTGCTCCATAACCCTTTGGATGTTGCTCCCAGTGGCTTCAAAGCAGGTGCTTAATTTTGAATTCCAGGCTTGGAGGCAAGTTTTGGTTGTATAAAAAACAGTTGTATTGTCAAATAGAGTCTCCTGTAGCTGCCAGTCCACATATGGGCAACCAAATAGCCAATCACAGCCTTTCGTTGGCATCCTCAGGAACTATTTTCATGCTTATGTTGCTCCCCAACCCTTCTAACATTTCAATGTGGCTCACGGGTGAAAAAGGTTGGCGATCCCTGCCTTAATGTATAGCTTATTCCCTGCTATACCTCTTACTGTATACATTCTGTATCCCTAACTGTATCCCATATTGTTTCTCTTTTTATTCCCCTTACTGTATCTCTTTTGAATACTTTAGGCCTTTAGGGTATCTGTTAATATATCCCTTTCTGTATCAATTATCACATCCCTTCTATATTTCTTAGTGTCCCTTTTTTATCCCTTACTATTATTCTTTATTGACATGGTATATAGCATCTACACCTCACTGTAACTGTTACTGTATCCCTTAAAGGAGAACTAAACCCCCTTGCTAATAAACTCCTACCCCCTACCCTCCATACCCCCCCCTGCTCCCCCCCTGCACAGCAGTTAACACAAGTAAATACCCCATAGCCGGTAATTACCCCTTGTTGCAGAGTCAGCGCAGCGGAGCTCACGGGGTCCATCTTTAGTAATGTCAGTAAGGAAACTCCATATCGGCGCATTCTCAGTTTGAGCATTTTCCCGGTTTGCTACAACTGCGCAAGCGCCAAAAGTGACGAAAATTACCGAAGCGCCAGAAGAAGAGCCGAAGATTACTGAAGTGACTAAAGATGGTCCCCGTGAGCTCTGCTGCTCTGACTCAGCATTATCGGCTTAGGGGTATTTATATGTGTTAACTCCTGTGAGGGGGGGAGCAGGGAGGGGGGACTATTTTGGGTAGGGGAAATTGGTTTTTATTAAAAAGGGGGTTTAGTTCTCCTTTAAGGAGGCCATACACAGGCAGATAAAAGCTGCCGACAGACTGAGTGGGCATCTTATTGGCCCGTGTGTGGGGCCCTCCGATGGGCTTCCCTGATCAATATCTGACGATTGAACAGCCCGTTATGATCAGCCCAATATGACTTACCTGAAGGTAGATCTCTGTGTGTACTGATCAATGCTTCAACCTCTTCAGTTATGAAAGCACTGGAAACATTTGAAGGTAAAACTTGCTCATTTTAACAATAGATTAAGATTAATGGAACAAAAACAAATTGTAATAAAAGTTATAAAAGGAAATTTTGCCACATTTGTCTATTTTCCCTGTTTCTAGAAATGCTCCCTTGGGACAGAATCACTAATTCCATTAATTCCAGGTGTCTCATCCTTTGCTAAGTGCCAATCACAGCCCATTAGTGACCCCTATTAGCTGAGCACAGTAGCGACAGGAGCAGCAGGACAGCTTTTTCTGATGCCATTTTAATGAGTCGTCTCAGGGTGGGATTTTGTACAACAATAAGAGACGTGGGGTCTTCTGTGGGCGCTGGCAGCTTATTATTAGTTCTAGCCGGGCACAGTGATACCCACATGCACCACAAAGTCGTTTTAAGTGGAATTGGCTCAAATAGGCTCAATATCAATGTGGCAGAGATTGATGAGACATAAATTAACCGAATTTCAGTTTCATGGAAATTCTTCCGAAAATATTCCAGAATTGTTCCATATAAACAGTGTTGGACTGAATTGCAGTCTGTAAATATAATATCAGCCCATTGGACTCATGTCTCTCTCCAGACTTACTCATCAGGCAGGTCCCAGTTCTGTTCCTCTCTGTGATGTGTGAGACCCAGGACACAATTAGTTGCCATTGACTGGAGAAATGAACTGGGGGCACAAATCAGCAGAGACTCTCACAATTGCTACTTTATGGCTTTTACTCAATATTGTTTGCAGAGTCATATTGTGTAATTGGACGTTCACCAACAAATGGTCACTGAATGGTACAATCCTCATCTTAAAATACACACTAAATACATGGCCTTTAAATAGCTCCCTTGTACTTTAATGTGCACTCACGGGGCTGTGCAATGTAATAGGGTGCAGAGGGGGTTGGGCAATGTAACAGGGTGTAGAGGGGGTTGGGCAATGTAATAGGGTACAGAGGGGGTTGGGCAATGTAATAGGGTGCAGAGGAGTTTGGGCAATGTAACAGGGCGCAGAGGGGGTTGGGCAATGTAATAGGGTGCAGATGGGGTTGGGCAATGTAATAGGGTACAGAGGGGGTTGGGCAATGTAACAGGGTGTAGAGGGGGTTGGGCAATGTAACAAGGTGCAAAGAGAGTTGGGCAATGTAATAGGGTGCAGAGGAGTTTGGGCAATGTAACAGGGCGCAGAGGGGGTTGGGCAATGTAATAGGGTGCAGAGGGGGTTGGGTAATGTAACAGGGTGCAGAGGGGGTTGGACAATGTAACAGGGTGCAGAGGGGGTTGGGCAATGTAATAGGGTGCAGAGGGAGTTGGGCAATGTAACAGGGTGCAGAGGGGGTTGGGCAATTTAACAGGGTGCAAAGAGAGTTGGGCAATATAACAGGGTGTAGAGGGGGTTGGGCAATGTAATAGGGTGCAGAGGGGGTTGGGCAATGTAACAGGGTGCAGAGGGGGTTGGGCAATGTAACAGGGTGCAAAGAGAGTTGGGCAATGTAACAGGGTGCAGAGGGGGTTGGGCAATGTAACAGGTTGCAGAGGGGGTTGGGCAATTTAACAGGATGCAGAGGGGTTTGGGCAATGTAATAGGGTGCAGAGGGGGTTGGGCAATGTAACAGGGTGCAGAGGGGGTTGGGCAATTTAACAGGGTGCAAAGGGGGTTGGGCAATGTAACAGTGTGCAAAGGGGGTTGGGCAATATAACAGGGTGCAAAGGGGGTTGGGCAATGTAACAGGGTGCAGAGGGGGTTGGGCAATGTAACTTGAGCAATTAGTGAGCTATGCAATGTAATGTGGGTATTATAGGAACAGTGCAATGGGTGCTGGGGAGGTTGTGCTATGTAACATGGGTTGTACAATAAATGACAGAGTATAAATTGTAAAATATGTAACATAGGACTGAGGAGCCTCAGACATCACTTCACTCCCACTAGGGGACTTTCAGCAGCTCTTTGTAGTGCCCCCTTACAGCACCACGTCATTAGAATTCTATTGTAGTGAGGACTTGTCAAGCGCCATCACCATTTATCTCTAAAAGCTGCTTTAATATCATCTAAACACACAAGTGTGGTGATTTACTGTGCCGAGAGCTGATCCTGACGTGAGTGGGGCTGTATTTAGCGCTCGCTGGGGTGGGAGGCAAAGAGCCCCCAGGGTTTAACTGTCACAGCCAATGAGACTGGTCATATCTTTATTATGGCAAATTTGTCCTTTGCATTTATATTTGATTTCCTCCTATATATCCCAAGAACATTGTTACCAACACATCTGTCTAGGCTGTCAGTATATCCCATATCCCTCCTGTTGTGTTATATGTTGTGTTATATTCCTCTAAAAAGAAATCAGCAGATGCCTTGCCCTAACAGCCAAGGGAGCTTTGACTAACATTGGTGGCCAACTAAAACTAGGCCCCTAGATTGGCCCCTGCTCTCTATAGCAGGGGCCAATCTTGTACTTGAGATACAATAATGGTTATTCCCCTGTACTAAGTACTATTCAATAGGAACAGCCTTTAGATTTACACCAAAGTGTCTTAATTTAAATGCTGCACCTTTAGAAATGGGAGTTGAATTATTTGCATTGAGTGTTGGACTGGTGGGTCCAGAGGGAGGGAGAGGATGCAGCGCCCATGGTTTTAGGTGGTTCTGGGTGAATTGGGCCCATGAGGGCCAGGGGCCACTGGCCCAGTCTGACCCTATTTACATTATTAGCTTTTTGTGCAAGTGCATTGCGTTCCATTCCCTTCCTATACATGTACTTTGGGTGTTTTGGACTGTTTAACAATAATTACCCGGCTTGGGTAGTAAGAGCGCTGGTAACTTCTCAGTGTCCCAGGAGAAGACCGCAATGAGGAGCAAGATGTAAAGGTCAAAAGTAGCCAATCTGGAAATTAGATTGTGAGCTCTGCTGGTTAGAGATTTCTCCTAAGAGTCAGACCTGCACATGTTCAGTTTTAAAGACATTGTTGCTGGTGGAGCTCAGAGATTTACTTGTGTCTTTGCATGAATTAAACTACAAAATATGCTAATTTGCTTTATTACTGAAATGTATGAAACAATAAAAATTTTAATTCATGTTTGAAACGGCCCCGAAAGGCTTTGCCGTAACCCCGACTGCTGGGTCGGCTCGCTGGGGCGTTGGAGAATACTCGAAATAAATGAAGGCAATGAAGGGAATCATGCACAGTATTCATATTTGTAATTAGTGACTAATTGTTATTGTAAGAGGAACTTTACTGGTGCCCCTCTGAGAGATCTGGCACCGCCTGTGAGACTCTAGAAATGAGAGAGACATAAATGATCCGGAACAAGAGGGAATCAGTCACAGTCACGAAGCTGAGAGAATGGAAATCAGCGAAAGATACTTCTCTTTAACTTGAAGGGATTTTACTTATTTCTGGTTATTTTCAAAAGAGGGAGGCCTATTATATCTTCTGGGCACAGGGAGCCCCCCAAAAGCTGTGTTACACCTAACTGTCAATCAAAATCTGACTCCGGCTCCTGATCAGAGAATGAACAGAGACAGATGCCAAAAGGGAAAATAGTGAAGAGCAACCTCATTATTTTATTAACAGTACTGAGCATTTCATTGGTTTTATATAGAAAATGTCTTATTTTAGGTTGATGAAGCTTATATTTCATTTTCATCTTTGTGATAGTTACCCTTTAGGAGACAGATTTCCATATTTCAACTGAAATCTGTAATGATTTAATATCAGTTTAAAGGACAACCATTTCTGTTCTGTGTTTTTAGCAGAAAACTTAATGCCCCAATCAATACTCTGTAGGGCAGCCCTCAAGGCACTAAAATTAGCTTTTCCAAAATTGTTGCCCCAGTATATATTAGTTTTTTGCACCAGACATTAAATGATATAACATTATGGTCACTATTACCCAGGGGTTCAATAACTTGGCATTTGCAGGGCCGGAACTAGGGGTAGACAGAAGAGGCACCTGCCTAGGGCGCAACGAAAGGGGGGCGCTGGGCAGGTACCTGACTTTTGCCTACCCCTAGTCCATGTTTGCTGCTCCTCCCACTCCACCAGCGCTCCTCCCCACCTCCCTCCCCTCAAACGCTTTACCCCATATCCCCAGTTCCTTTCCCCGCCTCTCACCACTCCCCTCGGTTGATTTGCTCTGCCTCCAGCGCTGTAAAACTCTCCTCTCCAGCGTTGTGCGCATGTGTGCGCACAATGGTTTCAGGAGCGCGCACGTCGCCTAGAGCGCTGGTTGGCTTGGCCCGCCACTGCACATTTGCTATAAGTTCTGGCTCATTAGAGATCACTAGATCCAGAATAACATTTTTCTGGTTGGCTCCTCAACAACCTGTGCCATAAAATTGTCATGTGACAGTTTATAAACATCAGGAGCTTGGCCTCCTCCTCGTCACTCGTATGTATCAAATTGTAAAGTTTCCGATGCTCCAGGATCACTGAGATGCCAGACTGAAACACCACAGACTGGAACATTCAAATTTAAAGTTAAATATTGAATAAACGGTAAATAATAAATGATGGAAAGAAATTGAAAAAGGTGTTAGTTTATGGTGAACAATCTGATAACTTGTATTTGGAAGGGGAACAACCCCTTAAAATAGACAGTTGACCTTAGCGTAGTATTGAAGTTGTACATCACAAATAATGAAGTTTTCACAGTTTTTCCAGTTAGGCTTTAAATATGAAATTGTCAGGTTATGTTGCTTAGTAGCAGCTCAGTACAGCCTGGTGTTTGCTGGACTGGAATCTGATTATTTTGGGGGATTTCCCAGCAGCAACAGCAGCAGTTTGGCTCCCTACTGAGCTCCGTGTCTCCATCCAGGTAAGATATCAGACTGGTGCAGCTGCTCAGAGACAGAAGAGAAAACATTAAAAATAGTAATTGAAAAAAATATTGTTTGTTGAGTGGAGACAGCAGATCCTGTGCATTGGAGATGCCATAATAATAATAATAATGATGATAATAATAATAATAATAATGGTGCTGATGACAGGACTGTGTGCTCCAGGTGTCTGGGAGTCGTAGCGGAGAAGCAGGGGAAGGTCAGGTGGAGATGGAGCATCAGACACGACAAGCTTCGCACTTGTAGGAACATATTCAGGGCTTTAGGAATTCATTAGCTTCATCACTAGGACATTTTATTTCAAATTGATTTCACATTTACAAGTAATTGAAGTTAAGCTCGGGTGCCTCTTTGTGGCAGGGACTGAGTGCTCGGCTCGGCTCCTAATTAAACTCTGATTAAAGGAGATTGTGTGACACTGGCTGACAGGGCCGACGTTCTCTCCCTCCTCCGGACGCTCGGCCACAATTTATTCCATTTCTCTTCCCTCTGGTCAACAAGCTGGGCCGGAAAATTGCAGAGCAAAGTGGCATTTCCAACTGCCGGGCAGCACAAAGTAGCGAAACTCATTCTGTCCCTCACCTTCTCCCACCTGACCCCAAGTGGATTCCAGCAACAGCTGCTTCCAGGACACCATAAACATGGGAGCTTTTAGTATAATCTAGAGATGAGAGGGATATTCTGAGACAATTTGCAATTGGTTTTCATTTTTTATTATTTGTGGTTTTTGACTTATTTAGCTTTTTATTCAGCAGCTCTCCAGTTTGCAATTTCAGCCATCTGGTTGCTAGGATCCAAATGACCTTAGCAACCATGCATTGATTTGAATAAGAGACTAGAATATGAATAGGAAGATGAGTAATAAAAAGTAGCAATAACAAAAAAAAATGTGTAGCCTTACGGCAGAAACACATGCTCAGATTCGGGGGCAACTAATCTCCCCGAACTGCTTAGAATGTAAATTGCCGGCGCTTCGTTTTCCAAAGTCGTCCAAAGTGAGGAAGCTGGGGCGACTTTGGAAAAAAAAAAGTTCCCCCGAGTGCCATCCCGTTGTTGATTTTCATTATAGCCGACGGGAAGGCAGTTCGAGGCGATTAGTCGTCCTGAAGAAGAGGAGATTTGTCGCGACTAATCTCCTTGAATCTGAGCGTGTGTCTCTGCCCTTACAGAGCATTTGGTTTTTAGATGGGGTCACTGTCCCCAAATTTGAAATCTGGAAAATGTCAAATAATTCAAAAACTGTAAAAGACAAAAAAAATGAAAGGGTAAATCCAACCTGGGGAAATAATACTGATTTTCAGTACTTTGTGCTCCTTATTGTGTTGCACCCCATCTTTATAAACCAGTGGTCCCCATTCTGTATAGAGCTGGCCCACCTTAGGGGGACACTGAGCCTAAAGACTGATTCAAGTCAATATTTGGGGTGAATTCCTATTTTATCTTCTAAATACTGCTATAAAGGTATATAAAGATAAAGGTGGCCATACACAGGGAGAGCCGATCGTTTGCCAAAAGAGTGGATCCCTCCCCGATATGCCCACATTGAGATGGGCAATATGGGGCTGATATGGAGGCAATAGAGACGGTCAGATCGCGGGACTGCATCAATGAACAGATGTGACCGCGATCCAACGGGATTTTTTATCCTGCCCAACGGATATTGATCAGGGACTCCCATCACATGGCCCCACACACGGGCCAATAAGCTGCCGACTCGGTCTGTTGGGCCTTAAATCTAAGTTAAAGGTTATTTTGGATTAGAAGTAAATAGTTGTTTCTTAGATTTTCTTAGAACTAAGGCTGATACGATGGTGTTTTCATTGCAGTAATACTGTAACCCTAATACTGTTGGCCTAGGGGGGCCCTGACTAAATGACAGGTGGTCTTGAACTGAAAAGGTTCATCAGTTATTAACCATAGTGATCTGAGGGTCTCCACCCTGTTCATAGCGACTCAGAGGGGACGAGGAAATATTAAACCTTCAGGCCACTCGATACATTTCCGAATTCTAAACTTTATTATTTCACAAACATGTGGGACCCTGAAATTATCTACAACATCACTTCTGAACATTCAGCTCTTCACAAACAAATATCCAGGGAAAAGTATAGAATCGCCAGGCTCGTTTTTGCAAAAATCATGGCTTTTGCACCCGATTTTAGCACTTTGTAACCGTGTCCCCCACTCCATAGGAATCTCAGCAGGAACATCCAATGGATTTAAATTTAAA
This sequence comes from Xenopus petersii, assembly GCA_038501925.1. Taxonomy (NCBI): domain Eukaryota; kingdom Metazoa; phylum Chordata; class Amphibia; order Anura; family Pipidae; genus Xenopus; species Xenopus petersii. The sequence goes on from CM076685.1 coordinate 1,058,201, forward strand.
GGTACAGGCATATAATAATTCCTCAGCGCACGTGTGGGTTTCTGTTGGTGCGTGAGAAATGCTGATGAAATTTTGGCTCTTGGCCCAAAATGAAAAGGAGGTGCAACGTATTTCTAATTGTGGGACCTCCCGCCTGACAGGCAATTAGTTGAGGGGAAGCAGCAGATCGGGAGAGTTTGTTCTCCTGAGCTGAGAGAAAGGAGCGTTGGGACTCATTTAAATCAGAACATATGTTATTTATACAGTGAATTTCCTCTTTCTCAAAACAACTTCTGGATTCCCGGATTTCCCTTTGTTATTTTCTTGGGGATGGAATGTGTGTGAGCGATGGGGCTAAAATGCACGGGAGCAGCTGTGAATGCTGAGCTTGTCCATAGACTCCAATGAAACTGCGCCTCCTCTGGCCTTATTCACATGAACATCAGAGCACAAAGCTGTGACCCAATCATCTCTATTATAAAGATATCAGGAATTTCATTTGGGATTCTACCAAGTTCCATCTTTTCCTGCAGATCTTCATTTTCTACAAATCCCGAGCCCTGGAACCAAATCCAGATCCTTAATATCATGTGACTTTAGAACACTGGGCAACTGTAGGTGACAAATTGTTCCTAAAATTGTAAATTTGGTGCAACCCTAATGGATATAAATATAAAACATGCAATACTTGCTGTCTGTAATTCAGTTGCCCTAAAACAATGGAAATGGCAGATAGGGGCCCAGAAAGTACAGTTTAGGTTATATCCTGGTATAAATAGGGGTACACCAAACCCATCAGTACAGAATCCTCCAAAACCCAAGCCTAATCCAAACCCTACTTTGCATCATCGAGGAACAAAGAATCCTTGTGTTCTGTTCCCCCTGAACCAAAGCTGAACCCCAAAGATTAATTGCGTCCCCTTGAGTTCAGAGCACTGAGCAGGCAGTAACGCTTTGCTATGGGACATCAAGGGGTGCTCACTAACTGCCCCAATCTGCCTGCGGTAAATAAAGCTCTGCTGAACACAAACAGCACTGTACTCATAAGAAAAGTGCAGACCTATAGGTGCTACGTGTAGGGAAGAGGGTCAACTCATAGCACTTTGCACCTCTTTTTTTACAGTCTACACCCGGCTGCCCAGCTGATCATAAATGAGGCCCAAACATCAAGGAATGATGGGATTTAACCTGTATTGAGTCTGTTTAACCTCTTCTCTAGTATCAATGTCCCCCCCCAGACATAAAGTGACCTTCACTAACTGAATTTGGCCTCTGCCCTATTAAGCCTGACATGTCTGACCTGTAAACATAATGGGATAGAACCTCTGGCATTGGAAGGACATAACCTATGGCAAAGATGATCTCTGACCTCTGGGAGTTCTTCTCTTGACCCTGAAACAGAAATTCGATTGACCCCCAGATTTCCCCTTGGATTTAACTCAATTCTCCAGACTGGAGGTGTCAGGATCTATTTGGCCTATTGTGTCTCACGTGTCTCTTATCTTTTCTTCTTTTGTCCTGTAATGTGACGTGAAAGAGAAAGATTTCTGACGAAAGTTTATGAAGAAAGGGGGGTTTTTACTTTAATACAGTAATTACAGTTTGTCACCCATGTTACAGAGCAAAAAATATAACAAAAAGTGGAACAAAGGTGATACATATATTGGTTAATCAAAGCTGAAATGAAAACAGGAATTACAATGTTCTAAAAGTTTCCTATGATTATCTGTCACCCACAAACCAGTGAATACAGTGGGGCTCATTTATAAACACTGGGCAAATTTACACCTGGACGGTAATCCATGACAACCAATCAGATGATTGCTTTCAGCGTTAAACCTGCTGCTGGCTGAAAAAGCTAATCACTGATTGGTTGCTATGGGTTACTGCCCAGGTGCAAATTTGCCCAGTGTTTATAAATGAGCCCCAGTAAGTACAGTATTGTTCCCCTGCAAGTCAATAAGTACAGTAAGTGCTGACTGTGTCAACTTGATGGACTTTGTCTTTTTTCAACCCAATTTAACTATGTAACTATGTAACTATCTATCCATCATCTATCTATCTATCTATCTATCTATCTATCTATCTATCTATCTATCTGTCTGTCTGTCTGTCTGTCTGTCTGTCTGTCTATCTATCTATCTATCTATCTATCTATCTATCTATCTATCATCTATCTATCTTTCTATCTATCTATCTATCTATCTATCTATCTATCCATCATCTATCTATCTATCTATTTATCTATCTATCTATCTATCTATCCATCATCTATCTATCTATTTATCTATCTATCTATCTATCTATCTATCTGTCTGTCTGTCTGTCTGTCTGTCTGTCTGTCTGTCTATCTATCTATCTATCTATCTATCTATCTATCTATCATCTATCTATCTTTCTATCTATCTATCTATCTATCTATCTATCTATCTATCTATCCATCATCTATCTATCTATCTATTTATCTATCTATCTATCTATCTATCCATCATCTATCTATCTATTTATCTATCTATCTATCTGTCTGTCTGTCTGTCTGTCTGTCTGTCTATCTATCTATCTATCTATCTATCTATCTATCTATCTATCTATCTATCTCTATCTATCTATCTATCTATCTATCTATCTATCTATCTATCTATCTATCTATCTATCTCTATCTATCTATCTATCTATCTATCTATCTATCTATCTATCTATCTATCTATCTATCTATCTATTATCTATCTATCTATCTATCTATCTATCTATCTATCTATCATCTATCTATCTATCCATCTCTCTCTCTCTCTGACTATCTATCCATCTCTCTATATATACAGTATAAATATATATATACCTGTTTATCTGTCTATCAACCTAAAAATGGAGCAGAGAGTCCTACATTCATGAATAAAGTGCCAGTGGGTGCAGTGGGTCCCTATGACTGAATTACAGAGCGAACTTTGCACCTATTTCTGCTCTTGCACTTGGGCCCCGGGTTAAAGTAAATGACCCCTATAGTTCCAGTTGTTTTTCCTTCCCACATCCTTTTGGGGTTGGTTTGACTTTAAGAGAATTGGGGCTGTAGAGTTGCCCATGTAATATTGATGGGGGGATATTATTACAATATAAGGTGAAGACTTCAAGGAACAATTCAATTAACACTTAAATATATTTTTGGAAGTTGCTTTCTCATCGTTTCAGGCAGAATATTGAGTTATTTGATTGCACTGGATTATATATTTCATGCTGGGAGCCCTAGTAACGTCCATTTGCCTCTCCGTATCCCCCCGGGTGGGTTCCATGGGGCAGTGAGATTAGAGAAACTGTTTGTAAGCAGAATCTTTATTAGTTTTCAGATTCAGGGCCGAGCGCTTGGTGTAAATGAGTTATAGTCATCGGAGTGGGAATTTGCAGAGCTTGTTGGATTTAAGGAAAAGATGAAATTGAAGTTGAATTCCATTCACCTCCCCATTTGTTCCCTCCTGATATGGAAAGAAAAGAAGTCCCAAAATTCAGAGAGGGGAGAGGAAAATATAGGTGGGGGCCACCTAAACAGTCCTGACCTTCTGTGCTCTGCAATAAAACAGGAAAAGGGGACAGTGAACCCCAATATAAGATTTGACTTTTTCTTCATAGAAGAAAATATGACAGTTACAGTGTTGCTGTGAGAACCCTGAGGAGCTCAATCCACTCAACACTTATGTCTTTATATGGTCACAGAACAACCCCTCAGTGACTTCTAATATCCTTATCATTTACAGTAGGGGGTACATTATCCCTTATAATACATGAGTGATACTCAGAGTTCCCTGTATAACTCAGCCTGCAGCCTTGTGCCTTTATATGGTCACAGAACAACCCCTCAGTGACTTCTAATATCCTTATCATTTACAGTAGGGGGTACATTATCCCTTATAATACATGAGTGATACTCAGAGTTCCCTGTATAACTCAGCCTGCAGCCTTGTACCTTTATATGGTCACAGAACAACCCCTCAGTGACTTCTTATATCCTTATCATTTACAGTAGGGGGTACAATATCCCTTATAATACATGAGTGATACTCAGAGTTCCCTGTATAACTCAGCCTGCAGCCTTGTACCTTTATATGGTCACAGAACAACCCCTCGGTGACTTCTAATATCCTTATCATTTACAGTAGGGGGTACATTATCCCTTATAATACATGAGTGATACTCAGAGTTCCCTGTATAACTCAGCCTGCAGCCTTGTGCCTTTATATGGTCACAGAACAACCCCTCAGTGACTTCTTATATCCTTATCATTTACAGTAGGGGGTACAATATCCCTTATAATACATGAGTGATACTCAGAGTTCCCTGTATAACTCAGCCTGCAGCCTTGTGCCTTTATATGGTCACAGAACAACCCCTCAGTGACTTCTAATATCCTTATCATTTACAGTAGGGGGTACATTATCCCTTATAATACATGAGTGATACTCAGAGTTCCCTGTATAACTCAGCCTGCAGCCTTGTGTCTTTATATGGTCACAGAACAACCCCTCAGTGACTTCTAATATCCTTATCATTTACAGTAGGGGGTACATTATCCCTTATAATACATGAGTGATACTCAGAGTTCCATGTATAACTCAGCCTGCAGCCTTGTGTCTTTATATGGTCACAGAACAACCCCTCAGTGACTTCTAATATCCTTATCATTTACAGTAGGGGGTACATTATCCCTTATAATACATGAGTGATACTCAGAGTTCCCTGTATAACTCAGCCTGCAGCCTTGTGCCTTTATATGGTCACAGAACAACCCCCTCAGTGACTTCTAATATCCTTATCATTTACAGTAGGGGGTACATTATCCCTTATAATTCATGAGTGATACTCAGAGTTATCTGTATAACTCAGCCTGCAGCCTTGTGCCTTTATATGGTCACAGAACAACCCCTCAGTGACTTCTAATATCCTTATCATTTACAGTAGGGGGTACATTATCCCTTATAATACATGAGTGATACTCAGAGTTCCCTGTATAACTCAGCCTGCAGCCTTGTGCCTTTATATGGTCACAGAACAACCCCTCAGTGACTTCTAATATCCTTATCATTTACAGTAGGGGGTACATTATCCCTTATAATACATGAGTGATACTCAGAGTTCCCTGTATAACTCAGCCTGCAGCCTTGTGCCTTTATATGGTCACAGAACAACCCCTCAGTGACTTCTAATATCCTTATCATTTACAGTAGGGGGTACATTATCCCTTATAATACATGAGTGATACTCAGAGTTCCCTGTATAACTCAGCCTGCAGCCTTGTGCCTTTATATGGTCACAGAACAACCCCTCAGTGACTTCTAATATCCTTATCATTTACAGTAGGGGGTACATTATCCCTTATAATACATGAGTGATACTCAGAGTCCCCTGTATAACTCAGCCTGCAGCCTTGTGCCTTTATATGATCACGGAACAACCCCTCAGTGACTTCTAATATCCTTATCATTTACAGTAGGGGGTACATTATCCCTTATAATACATGAGTGATACTCAGAGTTCCCTGTATAACTCAGCCTGCAGCCTTGTGCCTTTAATAATTGTGTCTTCCTTTAATAAACATGCCATTAAGTGACGGTGCCTCTTGCTTGTTGTGACTTCTGCGTGTAATTGACATGTTACACGGGTCACTGGAAGTAGAACCAGTACATTAGAATTCTCTGGTGCAGAATCCAATCGCCCTTTGTTTCTGTTGCAGGTACAAGTGTTAAATTGAATTTCTTACAAACAACCCTGGCAGATCTTCAATATCTTCTCTTGTTGAGCAAATCTTCCCCCAGTGTCAGGTCTATAAATCCCATTAACATGCGCCATTCTGTTCGCTGCCATCGCACTTCCAATTCCGTAAAGACGCACCGTCCAACCAGACTTTTAGCAAATGAATTATCTCTCCTTCCCAATGACACAGTCCAAGAGAATTCTGTGTACAATCAAGTGTCAATGTAACATTGTTTCATTATAAGGAATTTCTTCCTGCTTAAAGGGGAACTGTTCCCCATTGTGTCGGTTTCTCTTCAGATTACCCCACTTAAACAGACAGTACAGGATCAGGGTTATTGAGAACATTCCTTCCAGAGGTGACAGTTGCCCCTTGAATTCCAAGTAGAGGAATTGGAGTAAATGGAGCAAAACACTAATTTATGGTTCCCCGTGACATTATGGAAAAGGGCAGAGGCTCTGGGTCCCGTAGTTTGAGTTTTATTGTTATTGCCGTTTCATCTGCTTCCGAATAAGAAAGAGAAAAGCCACAGAATATTCCAAATAACCTTTTTTTACTCTTAATCTTATCAGAGAACCTTGATTAGAAAAACAGAAAAGCACAGGAGATTTTGGAGTTAAACAGAAAATAATAAGTTACCGAAGATTTTCCAATCACTTTGTTTCACATATTCAAATATTTTCATATATATAAATATACTGTATATATATATGTCTGCATGTGCTGGTTACAAGGGAATGTCTGTGCTGACAACATATTATGGCATCTCTCTGTACAGTCTACTCCATATTTCCCTACTGTCTCCATCTTGTCCTATTGACTCCAACTTTCCCTACTGTCTCCATTTTGTCCTACTGTCTCCATCTTGCCCTACTGTCTCTATCTTGCCCTCCTGTCTCCATCTTGTTCTACTGTCTTTATCTTGCTCTCCTGTCTCCATCTTGTCCTACTGACTCCATCTTGCCCTACTGTCTACATCTTTACCCTGCTATCTCCATCTTTCTCTACTGTCTCCATCTTGCCCTACTGTCTCTATAGTGCCCAATTGTATCCATCTTTACCTACTGTCTCCATCTTGTCCTACTGTCTCCATCTTGTCCTATTGACTCCAACTTTCCCTACTGTCTCCATTTTGTCCTACTGTCTCCATCTTGTCCTACTGTCTCTGTCTAGCCCTACTGTCTCCATCTTGCCCTACTGTCTCCATCCTGCCCTACTGTCTCTATCTTGCCCTACTGTCTCCATCTTGTCCTACTGTCTCCAGTTTGACCTACTGTCTCCATCCTGCCCTACTGTCTCTATCTTGCCCTACTGTCTCCATCTTGTCCTACTATATCCATCTTGCCCTATTGTCTTTATCTTGCCCTCCTGTCTCCATCTTGTCCTACTGTCTCCATCTTGTCCTACTGACTCCCTCTTGCCCTAATGTCTCCATCTTGTCCTACTGTCTCCATCTTGTCCTATTGACTCCAACTTTCCCTACTGTCTCCATTTTGTCCTACTGTCTCCGTCTAGCCCTACTGTCTCCATCTTTCCCTACTGTCTCCATCCTGCCCTACTGTCTCTATCTTGCCCTACTGTCTCCATCTTGTCCTACTGTCTCCATTTTGACCTACTGTCTCCATCTTGTCCTACTGTCTCCATCTAGCCCTACTGTCTCCATCTTGCCCTACTGTCTCCATCCTGCCCTACTGTCTCTATCTTGCCCTACTGTCTCCATCTTGCCCTACTGTCTCCATCCTGCCCTACTGTCTCTATCTTGCCCTACTGACTCCCTCTTGCCCAACTGTCTCCATCTTTCCTTACTGTCTCCATCTTTCCCTACTGTCTCCATCTTGCCCTACTGTCTCCATCCTGCCCTACTGTCTCTATCTTGCCCTACTGTCTCCATCTTGTCCTACTATATCCATCTTGCCCTACTGTCTTTATCTTGCCCTCCTGTCTCCATCTTGTCCTACTGTCTCCATCTTGTCCTTCTGACTCCCTCTTGCCCAACTGTCTCCATCTTTCCTTACTGTCTCCATCTTTCCCTACTGTCTCCATATTGTCCTACTGTCCTTATCTTGTCCTACTGACTCCAACTTGCCCTACTGTCTCCATTTTGTCCTACTGTCTCCATCTTGTCCTACTGTCTCCGTCTTGCCTTACTGTCTCCATCTTGCCCTACTGTCTCCATCTTGCCCTATTGTCTCTATCTTGCCCTACTGTCTCCATCTTGTCCTACTGACTCCATCTTGCCCTACTATCTCCATCTTGTCCTACTGTCTCCATATTGTCTTACTATGTATGCAGTCCAGCCACAGCCACAACACCAAGACACTAGTATAGTTAAGGGAATTATTATTGCAATGCCCATCACCCTTGTTAAGACTGCAGTTCAATGGAACCTGATTGGCAGTGTCATTATATAAACCCTGAAGTTCTCTGAGGCATTGATCCTATTTTAGTTGCTACAGGCCTAGGAGTTGGATTCGAGAAATGGAGCCACATTGCACTGCCAGAGTTCAAGTTCAGTTCCCATTAAAGTTAATTGGCTATTTTACCTACAATATACTCCCTTAGTTTATGGGGACCGTATAACCCAGGCAGTGTCCTGTCCATATGTTATTGAGGGTCCTTTATTCTCCTGCCATACACTCCATCAGGTCACACTCTAACTCTAGAAGATCATGGAGACAACTGGCTCCAATATATTTAGTGATGGTGACTGAGTGAATCACAGGAACCAGAATATTGCAAGAACTCATTTGTATTTCAAATGCGCACGTGTCTCATATTAATATTACATGTTGTTTGTGCTGTAAAAACCATCTGCAGCCCAAACCTCCTTTATTGTGTCACTTTCCAAAGCAACAAACGGGAAGTGAAAAATGGCAAATCCTCGGAGCTCCAATCGCAGGTGCAACAGCGAAATTATTCTAAAATAGCAACGTCCCAATCTTAAAGGAAAAATGATACATTGGGCCCTTTGGAGCTTGGGGCCCAGAACAAATAGCCCTGTGTGCTACCTTAATACAGACCCACAAATGAATGACTTCACTACATGGAATAGTGTAGAATGTAGATTGTAATATTTTAAAATAACTCAAGTGAACTTCCCTAAATTATCAGGGCCTCCCCCAAAGGGGTCCCCAATTATATACCCATTGGTCAGTGTGTAACCCTGATGGTGGCCCTGTTCACCCAACTCACTGTCAGTGTGGCATGTGCACAGTATTTACAGAGGAGAGGTTTTATGGGTGAGTGGGGCTTTGCAGGGAAGAAGATCTCGGATGCCTGAGGAAGGTCACCTTAATGGATTCCTTATATAATTAGATCCTTTTGGGGCTTCTGAGCTCAGACACTGTCAGTTTTTTATGTAAGTTGCATGAATTTTTTATATGCACTTTCTGGATGAACTTTCATGAGTCACACAAGGCACGTTAGTAGGTGTTCATTCTTCTGTTAAGGGGGACTATGGTTTCTTTGATGTACATTTCCATAGGCTGGGCAGCCATATTTTAAATCAGCAAGTTAATAAATATTTATATCGCGCCAGATAAATGATTGGATTTCAACTAGAGTGAGCTGGTTGCTAGGAGACCCACATCTCCTGCATTTCCATCATTTTGTGCACGGGAGTCTAAAGCACCCAAGGGAGCAGCCATTGTTATTATATTAGCGCTGTACAAGTAGGGACATGAGTTCAAATCATGCAAATGATGATGCAAATCACTTCTACATACACCTTCATCAAAAAGCAAATATATATATATATATATATATATATATATATATATATATATATATATATATAGATATATATAGATATATATATATAGATATATATATATATATATATACACACAGCTATGCCAGAGAAGGTGGCTAGGCACCCCCAAATGACTAGTCACTATCCTGCTACCCCAAGTGGATGTTCTTCTTCTTCAAAGCCCAGCCCAGGGTATTGCTCTAAGGGCAACTCACCATGATCTTCTTTCCTTCACTTAGGCGTCCCCTTTGCCATTTCTAGGAGGGTGTAAATCCAAAACACAAGGTAAGTGACTAGAACAACAGAGGTACCCAACCAATCACTTTTCCAGGAAGAAAGTCCACTTGTGAATGAGTAGCACTGAGGGTGTTATCCCAGAAGTTGGAATGAACTTCAATCCCAGCAACACAGCCTGGATATCCAGATTAAAGGAAGGAGAATGGGCAGGTGCAGTGGAAGACCAGGTCCACACTGAAGGCCACTTTAGTTTAAAAAGTAATTTGTAATCCCAGGAACTATTTGATAATGGTTGTTATGAGCATGTTTATATGTCTTCAGCTAAGGGCGCTTTGACTACAAAGGGTGGCTTGAACCCAAAATGTCTAAAGATCTACAGTTGTGACCAGATGGTTATGTGATTAAGATATGCACTAGTGATGTACGGGTTGACCTGATAACTGCGGATTGGTCACACTGTTTGGGGTCACTCTTACAACCTTACTGTTCCGACTTCTGTTCCCAGCAGCCACTAGTTATAGACAGCCCCAGATTTCCCGGGCGACAGCCCCTAGGCCATGCGGTCCTATTGCCCACCAACACTAACCCCTGCGGGCACATGGAAGCGCTGGAACACTGGGGAGATGCACGTTACCAGTGCTCCCCATAGAGCAGCTGGGTGGCATGCCGTCCCTAAAAATTTGCCTCCCTAGGCCTGGGTCTTTGTGGCCTCGCCAAAAATCTAGGCCTAGGTGTAGATGTACACTTGTCCCACTCCTTTTCGTAACATCATGTGGGTTGGTGTGGGTCTATAAATAGAAGTGATGGTAGGATTTGGGTTGGGTGCGGGTTAGGAGCAGGCGGGTGTGGGTCAGGTGCAGGTCGACTTGCACATTATGAATAAGCACATAGTCAGTGTAAGGAAAAGTGCAACAAACTCCCTCGGCTCTGTGGTTTTGGTGTTTCTGGTGTTTTGTGATCCAACCATACATGTCTAGAATATGTATAGGCTTAAACCAATGGGCCACCACTTTGGGACATTGAGTTAAGGAATGGGCGCATGTGATAAAAAGCTGATCATCCAAGAATCCAGTTTGAAAAAAGTTCAAGGTTATGTAATGAGATGGTAGATAAATAAATACGCAAGGGGCGCCTTCCAATAACTGTAGCTTTGATTCTACAGTCATTCTACAGTAAGGATTTTCCATTCTTCACAATATTCCCCTATTGCCTGGGGGTTGGTGTTTATCAGACTCTCTTCCCAGTAACAGCTGAGATAGAAAGAAAGAGAAAAATAAATTACTTGCCTAGAAAATCAGAATCATGTGTAGTTAAAAGTGCGGCGGTGGCACTTAGAGCGAGGGCTTCATCTCGGCACAGAGAGACATGACAAGATCATTATTGTGCTGATAGATTAATGCCTCGCGCTCAAAGCTGCCTCATTGATAATGACTAGCGAGCACGCAATGTACCTTCAGCTCGGCCCATTATATGGGATCAGATTCAGTTTTCCCATTTGCAATTCCTGCGCAACCCAATCCTGACAAATTGTTCGGCCTTGGGCCTTTGTATAAGTATTAGATTTAAACACTTCGCCTTTCCTAAAGTGCCACACTGATGGGTAATTAATGAAATTCACACACTGAGATAAAACACAATCCTTTGTCCCTGTCACAACAAAACAGGAGCATTTCCCTAATTAAAATGAAGTAGATAAAATATAACGAGCACCAATGAGAGTTTTCTACATCAGGATACAAAGTATGAAACTCAATGGTACAGTAGGGCTGAAATGCAAATCTGGGCATGTACCCACTAATACTGATATACAGAGAAGGAATGGTCTGGCCAAACAATAATCCCCTGTGAATGAGAGCCGCTCCCCAGCTGGGGCAGCAGTGATGATGCTGATAATGATGGATCAATTTGAGACAGATCTGGATTTAGTTTCACTGGAATAACCGTGCATTCGGCATCCGTGGGAGCAAAAAGCAGAACAGTAAAAATCCAGTGATCATCAGGGATATGGAAATAGCACATTTGTATAAATACAAAGCTCAGTGTAAATAAACAGCCAACCACCATTGCACCTGGGGGCAAAACAAATGCACTCGCATGAACTGAAAATGAACTGGAGAAATTGTCTCTATCTGCCGGCATTGTCTGTGGAAATTTGTGTAAAATGAATGAAAACTGTTGTGCCTGCTGCTGGCCTGTCTTGTAGTCTGGACCTGCAGTTGTTGATGCAAAGTGTGTGGGATAGAAGGCATCATAAGCCACAATCATGTAAGCATGACAAGATGACAACATTAATACAAGATGAAGGCAGAAGGACAAGATGGAGACAGTAGGACAAGGAGGAGTCAGTAGGACAAGATGGAGACAGTAGGGCAAGATGGAGACAGTAGGGTAAGATGGGGACAGTAGGGTAAGATGGGGACAGTAGGGTAAGATGGGGACCTAAGGGCAAGATGGAGACAGCATGACAAGATGTAAATAGTAGGACTAGATGAAGACAATAGGGCAAAATGGAGACAATACGTCAAGATGAAGACAGTAGGACAAGATGGAGACAGTAGGGCAATATGGAGACAGTACGACAAGAAGGAGACAGTAGGGCAAAACGGAGACAGTAGGGCAAGATGAAGACAGTAGGCCAAGATGGAGACAGTAGGACAAGATGGAGACAGTAGGGCAAGATGGAGACAGTAGGGCAAAATGGAATCAGTAGAGCAAGATGGAGACAGTAGGGCGAGATATAGACAATAGGTCAAGTAGTATTGCACAAATGTGGGAGGGGAGCAGAAGGCAAGGGTAGTTACTATATGTTGGTCGAGCAGAAATAATTTGTAGTGATGGGCGAATTTATTCGCCAGGCGCGAATTCGCGGCGAATTTGCGCGATTCGCCGCCAGCGAATAAATTCGCAAAACTCCCGCGAAAATTCGCCGGCGTCAAAAAAGGGGAACCGGCGTCAAAAACGGGCGCCGGCGTCAAAAACGAGACACCGGCGCCGTTTCGTGAATTTTTCGGCGCAGCGAAACGGCGCAAATTCGCCCATCACTAATAATTTGAAATCCCAGGGTCCCATTGCAAAATTTTTGTAGTGCCTTCAGTTCTGTTCTAAAAATACAAGTCAACTTCCGGCATTGCTTGCTCACTGCTTTATTATTATATAATTGAACCTTAAAAACGATATGATAAGGAGCTCAGATCATTAAATGTTCCAGTAAAACATGGTTCTTGTATTTCTCGTTGTCAGAGGAACATTCAATAGCCCGGGCCCGGCGCTCGGAAGAACCCACTTGCAGTTAATGAGGCAGAGTTCCATCTGGCCTTTGTATTTGCCAAATGGAGCTTCAATCCAATCTCCATGTAAGAATTTCATTTCCACGATTGTCACTGTTTGAATAGTTAATGTACGAGAATGTCAGGGTGATCCACAGACTACGAGACTACTTTTGTGCAACCCACAGAAGCACTTGATGTAATATCTCCCTGTCTGAATTCTATTTGTGTAGAACAATTCAGGAGACCCAGAGTACAGGATATATCATGACTTAGAGCCCAGGAATTTATTGAAAGGGCATTTTCTGATTGGTTGGATCCAGTTGTACAATAGAAATGCTCAAATTACCTGAACGCCCATAGAACTTGCTCTTGTACTCAGATTCCAATTTCCATTTCATTTTCTGGGATCAACCTTATGTTTGCCAGTTTTGCTTGGGTTGTAGGATACGGAAATTCCATCATTAGACATTCAACTTGTTTCCCTCATGCTAAAGTACCGATGACAAATTGGCAAAACTGTTCTACTAAAATGGCACCAAAACACAATAAATGCTACACCTGTACAACTAACAGAGGAATGCCACTGAGTAAAGCTAGTATTTTCCATGATAAAGTAAATGACTTAGTTCTACCCCAAACTTTTTCATTATTTCAATAAGGGGTCTGCTCATTCCTCTTCCCTAGGATTTTCTATAGCAACAACTTTGTGCAGCTGGAGACAGTAGGACATGATGGAGACTGTAGGACAAGATGGAGACAGTAGGGCAAGATGAAGACAGTAGGGTAAGATGAAGACAGAAGGACATGATGGAGACAGTAGGACAAGATGGAGACTGTAGTACAAGATGGAGACAGTAGGGCAAGATGAAGACAGAAGGGCAAGATGAAGATAGTAGGACAATATGGAGACAGTGGGGCAAAATGGAGAGAGTATGGAAAGATGGAGACAGTGAGATGAAATGAAGACAGTATTACAAGATTTAGACAGTAGGCCAAAATAGAGACAGTAGAACAAGATGGAGAGAGTAGAGCAAGATGTTGACGATAGCACAAGATGGAGACAATAGGGCAATATGGAAACAGTAGGAGAGATGGAGACAGTTGGGCAAGATGGAGACAGTAGAGCAAGATGGAGACAGTAGGACAAGATATAGACAGTAGGGCAAGATGGAGTCAATAGGGCACGGTAGAGACAATAGGGCAAGATGGAGACAGTAGGGCAAGATGTAGTCAGTAGCAATGTTTGGAGTCAGTAGGGCAAGATAGGCATAATAGGGCAAAAGGGAGACAATTGGACAAGATGGAGACAGTAGAGGAAGTTTGAGACAGTATGATAAGATGGAGACAGCAGGACAAGATATAGACAGTAGGGCAAGAAGGAAACAATAGGGCACGATGGATACAATAGGGCATGATAGAGGAGACAATAGGGCAAGATGGAGACAGTAGGGCAAGATGTAGTCAGTAGGACAAGATGGAGACAGTAGGGCAAGATGTAGTCAGTAGGACAAGATGGAGACAGTAGGACAAGATGGAGACATAGAGGAAGATTGAGACAGTATGACAAGATGGAGACATTATGGCAATATGGAGACAGTAAGGCAAGAGTAAGTTTCACCGGAGCAGAGAAATTACAAGTTGGATAGTCAGACTCTATGTTATTAATCGGGCCCACAGATCCTTTTGTGGTTGATACATAAGCAAGGAGTTCTGGGATACTGAGTGCATCGGAGATGATTCTATTGTCTCGTGTTTAGTATCGGTGTTTATATACATGATGTTCAAATATAATTGTAAAAGGCAGGACAGTAGCTATGACTGCAAAGTGCTTTTATTGGGGAAAATTGCAACACAACATGTTTCGGGCGTTGGCCCTTTATCAAGTGGACACAGAATACCCCTGCACGAAAATCCACCTACAATCGAAAAGGGTGAGCTACAGTTTATCTCTATTCACACATATATATACATGATGCACTTTCCTGTGGAGTGCAATTGGGGTTTTATTGTCAGTTTCTGTTCTGCAAATAAACCTAATCATTTCTGATTTAGGGAATTTATTTCCCAGTCTTGCAGTTTTAGAGGTAAGTGCCCTTCCCACGCGCTCCTTAATGAGCTCTAAAGTGCCGGGATAAGTAACCTTGACTCATTCAATTGCCTTCAACATTGAGTCTGTTATTGGTTAGTCTTCATTCCTGAGCCTGACTCATCTCTCTCTCCATGTCAGACCATAGACACTGCTGGTTGTGACTTACAGCCATTTACCCTGAGGACAGGGTTTGAGATGTCAATGAAAATCTGCTAAATAGCATTTAGGAAAAAGAGTAAATTGGGTTGCAGGAGTAACCAGGAAACCTGTACAGTGGCATTGAATGAGCACAACATGAGCTGCACCCTCCTACTTGTCTAGGGCAAACAGCATGGCACCACCCACCTATATCAGTCCTCCCCAAGTCACCCTTTGATACTTTTCAACCATTCAGCTGGCTTCTGCTACTGTAAACTGTAATAAAGAGGTGAACCTTTATCAATAATAATAATAATGGTATTAATTAAAATTAATACAAATATGAATACAAATATACAAGATCAATGATTAAACCTTTGGATATAGTGGTTCTGAGCAATAACTTACACACACACAAGTAAAGGTAGAATTTAAAAGCATTTACTTAGCTTTGTATGACTGTAATGACAAGAATAGCCAGTTCGGCATCAAATCAGCACAATTGGGGAGCCTCACAACCTTTGGTTCATCACCTTCAGGTTCCCGATAATCAAGCGATGATCCAAATCCTGACACCCACTCATGGGTCCGAGGTGAAGCTCCTGACCCAAGGCAAAGGCTGTGCTTTTATGCCCAAATGTCTTGTTAAATACAAAACCCCAACTGCTGACATAGGCAAATTTGTTTCTAAAAAACATCAAATACTCAGCCATTGTTTTACGTACTTTTTTCTATTTCAGCCAAGTTTTAATCAAATAAATTGGGCTTGTGAGGCTGTTGTCTGCCTGGTATTATTTGGGCTGTTTGATGGGTAACAACAGGGCCGGCCTTAGGCCTATTGGACCAATTGGGCCCAATAGGGCCCGCACCTCTGGGGGCCCCGCACCACAGGGCAGCACATGATGCTGCCTGGCCTGCCCCCAACTTTGAGAGTCCAGCCCATCCCGAAATCCATAGGTCCAGCCCACCCCCAACTCTGATAAGCCAGCCTATCCTCCAACTCCATAGGTCTAGCCTGCCCCCAACTCTCATAGGCCCAGCTTTCCTCCAACCTTGATAGGCCCTGCCTGCCCCCAATCCAACCAAGCCTGCTCCCAAGCTGAATCGGCCCAGCCTGCCCCAAACTAATTGGCCCAGTCCACTCTCCTATTTCCTCCCTCTCTCTCTTACCCTGTGTGCCCCTATTATGTGCCCCTATTTCATCCCTCTCACTCTCTTACCTTGTCTGCCCCTTTCCTTTCTATTTTGTGCCTGTATGCCCTTATTTTCCTAAATACTTGCTGTGTCAGTAGCCAGCAACACTTTGTCTAGGGGCCCCGCCAACATGGTCCCAATTGGGCCCCACATTTGATAGGATCAGCCCTGGGTAACAATACCTAAGTTTACTATATAACAATAAACAATGGCTGTGACTGTTTACCCAGCAAGGCACATACAAAGCCACTGGACTCCCCTTATTCTCAGTAGGTTTCTCTCTTTGTATTTTGCAAACTGTTGTCATAAACATAGATTTCTAATTAGTCAGAGTATTAACTTTGTACAAGGCCTTATTTGTTGTCAGATAAGTTGTCTGGATAGATTCGTGTCCATCTGCTTTAACAAAGACATTGTACATTGACCATTGGACAATAGTTGTCCAAAAATCTGCTGCTTTTACCTAAACCAAGGATTTGATTCATATATCAAAGCAGATGTATATATTGTAAATCATTACCAATCAGTTATATAAAACTACTTATATTTGGGTTAATATCCCCTTTAACCCACTGAACACATGGCAGTAAAGCTGCACATTGCACTTATTTCACGCTACATTGAGAGTTCAATCTGTGGGCGCAGCACATCCCTATTGTCTGGCACAGGAGCGGCAGCGCCACGCAGAGCCCGTTTCCATCTCCCGTATTTAATGTTTGTCTTGGGAAGAAATTATATTTTTTTGTTTATTCAAATTTCAGCGGCTGCAGCAAAATGATTCACTTGTCCTAATCACTGTGTAACAGTCGCAACACCCTGGCGCTTCTGTGCCAACCAGTGCCCATATCTGAGCCGTCCATCTGCTTCTCTCAGGCTCCGCTTCACTCGGCGCCCACGGAATTCTGGGGAAGAGATTCATTGGCAAAGCATCGTTGCTGTTTATCTGATCGCAATGGTGACTGCAGCTTCCCTTGATCCATCAGGCAATGGACCTGGGGCCCAGCATTACAGGGGGTTGGACATTTCAGAGAATGCTGGGAATGAGAGATGCCCAGTGGGATTCTGGGATTTGTAGTGGATAAGTGGGGCAGAGTAAAGGAGGCTGTACTGTACATGGACCTTCTCAAGATCCAGTCAACAGCTCATAGGCTTCACGATTAGCAAATCCTTGTGACCAAGTGATTGAATCAGCCCAATTGGGCCCACTACATCTGTAACACATCTTTGATTTATATAATGTGCTCTTCCCACTGTATCAGGGCCCCCAAAATCTCTAACTTTATTCTGGCTACTCTGAATTAAAAAAAAAAGCTGTGGGAACTACAGCAGGAACGAGAGGAACCACAAGGGTTCAGCGTAATGAGGCTGGCAGACCAAAGGGGTTCCAGAAAAGGGGTCCTAGGGCCCCAAACTGAAGACCAATTAGAGTGAGATCTGGAATGGACATTTAGTTACTTTACTGCCTTGGATATTCTTGAAACCATGGCTGAATAACACAAACTATAGAGTAAATGGGGTCCCTGACCCAACATTGGAGCTCACAGGAAGGTTTAAGCTAAAAAAGCCCAACAAGCTATGGCTTGGATTCCTGGGCCCAGTGACGTTGAAGATACAAATTGGCAGCTGCGTGGGGATTATTGAGGCTATTGATGCTGGAGCTGTTAAATTGGTCTCATTGGGCAGAGTAGAACCAAAAGGTTTGGAGGGGAGGAGATTATTTGCTGAAGGCAAGACAGAGTTAGGAATGGCCAGAGTCAAATTAGGATTCCCAGGGCCAATTGAGAACCCAACTCAGGGGCCCATTCCCCATCCACTGCACTTTGTCCACTCCTGCTCCCATTCCAATACTTACTTTACCGCATCACTGGGGGCAACAATTAAAGATAACCATATGTTCTACAAAGGAATGTCCTGCCATCTACAATTTCGTATGAAGCACTGTGTATGAATACAGAGGGTTGGGGGACCCTTCTGTACCCTTGATTTTTTTCTGGGGTGAATGTGGCCCACATGGAATAACAAGCCTTCCCTCTCTGCCCTGAGTGAGTATGACTCGTCTGGCTCCCTCCCTCAACGTTAGCAAATATTATCTCCACTGCAAACAAAATCCCAAGATCCTATAGAAATGATTCATTGGGCAACAGATAAATCACAGCACAGCCATTAATATTGCCGACACCAAGCGCTCTCCAACCAGTGGCTGAGTATTAATCACTGGGCCCATTGGACTTCAGCACCAGAACTGAGAAGTTCTCTCTTCTCTACTTTATCTCATTTTTGCTATCATTAAAGACACCAATGATGTCCCGTCTCCTGTAGGGCCACATGGTAGGCATTTATTAAACCATTAAAAAAATTAAAGGTGAAATCCAAATGCAAAATGTATTGAAATTTGAATGACCTAGATTGTACCAAAGGGGCATTGTCATCAAAAAATTGCTTTTGTGCAGATCCCTGGTCTGCAGACTGTAGACACTCAAGGAAACAACTACTCAGATAGCTGCTTGACTCAGTAGACCAGTTCTAATCCCAAACTGGTACAGATAATGGTCTGATTTACCAAAATAGGTGATAAACCAGTGCAATTGCCGTAGTGATATCCTACCCACCATCAGATCTTGAACCACAAAGCCCAGAAGCCACTAAAAACTGATACATTTGCAAACTGTAATATAAATTCTAATTATAAACTTTTTTTTAATCTTCATACCACCTTAGGGGCCCCTGTGAAGCTGGGCCCCCAGGTCAATTTGCTTTATAACTCTCATCACCAATCCATTTGGGTACAACACATCTCAAACAATGGAGAAGGTGCCGTTGCTTCTATTGTGGGGAAATAACGCGCGTTCCTTAATAAGAGAAAACGTGTTGTCTGCAGAACTCTGGCGCTTCTAGGCTTGGGTCCATTGGCACCTTCCAGACAATAATTAATGGTTCCTTTGTGCTGGACCCCAGTGCAGTTATAGAGTCATGCAGTGCTGGTCCAATAGCTATTTATTTTGGCAAATGGTAAAGATATGGTTCTGGTGGACACCATGGCACTCTTCAATGTAGCTCTAACTGGGCTGTTCATAAAGCAGTGCTAACTTATTGACTTGGAGTTTGGCCCATCTTGCCTTAATATAAAGGGACAGGTTCTGCAGTTACAGAGCAGAGAAGGAGAATAACCTGGAATTATGAATGGCAGGTTCATATGCTGCTCCCTATCCATTTCTGTCTGGAACTGACCTGTTTCCTATTTGGGGCCTGAGACCTCGGCACAAGGAAGGATAAAAATTGATTATTTTGTTCCCTTTTTGCACAACACATGGCGAGTCCCAGATGCATAATGTACTGATAATAAAGTCAATATTAACAAGTAAGCCCCTGAAATAACCCACTAATAGGCAGGTTGCTATGATTTATTCTATGAGAAAGGAGAGAAGACAGGGAAACTGGGCCAATAAATCTGTAATTGCTCATTAACCAAAAATACTGTATAAAATAGGACACAGGAATGAGGTGTAACCTTAAAAAGTAATGTCAGTCAGTAACAGGAAGGTATTTTCCCTGTATTAAAAGGGTTATAGATTCTTAGGTGGAAAGTAGAGAAAGTACAGAGAAGAGCAACTAAGCTGATAAAGAGAACGGAAGGGATCAGTTATGGGGAAAGGCAAGTTGGGATTGTTACACTGGAGAAGAGATAGTTAACGGGGATATGATCACTATATATAAATATATAAGGGGATATGATCACTATATATAAATATATAAGGGGATATGATCACTATATATAAATATATAAGGGTATATGATCACTATATATAAATATATAAGGGGGATATGATCACTATATATAAATATATAAGGGGATATGATCACTATATATAAATATATAAGGGGGATATGATCACTATATATAAATATATAAGGGGGATATGATCACTATACATAAATATATAAGGGGATATGATCACTATATATAAATATATAAGGGGGATATGATCACTATACATAAATATATAAGGGGATATGATCACTATATATAAATATATAAGGGGATATGATCACTATATATAAATATATAAGGGTATATGATCACTATATATAAATATATAAGGGGGATATGATCACTATATATAAATATATAAGGGTATATGATCACTATATATAAATATATAAGGGGGATATGATCACTATATATAAATATATAAGGGGATATGATCACTATATATAAATATATAAGGGATATGATCACTATATATAAATATATAAGGGGGATATGATCACTATATATAAATATATAAGGGGATATGATCACTATATATAAATATATAAGGGGATATGATCGCTATATATAAATATATAAGGGGATATGATCACTATATATAAATATATAAGGGGGATATGATCACTATATATAAATATATAAGGGGATATGATCACTATATATATAAATATATAAGGGGATATGATCACTATATATAAATATATAAGGGGGATATGATCACTATATATAAATATATAAGGGGGATATGATCATTATATATAAATATATAAGAGGATATGATCACTATATATAAATATATAAGGGTATATGATCACTGTATATAAATATATAAGGGGGATATGATCACTATATATAAATATATAAGGGGATATGATCACTATATATAAATATATAAGGGGGATATGATCACTATATATAAATATATAAGAGGATATGATCACTATATATAAATATATAAGGGTATATGATCACTATATATAAATATATAAGGGGGATATGATCACTATATATAAATATATAAGGGGATATGATCACTATATATAAATATATAAGGGGATATGATCATTATAAATATATAAGAGGATATGATCACTATATATAAATATATAAGGGGGATTTGATCACTATATATAAATATATAAGGGTGTCACCCTGCTATAGTTCCAGGGGTACCCAGGGTACAAATAAGCACTCACCCCAAATCTCCCCCTAACTGACCTTCAGACTGGGCCCCCTTAGCTCATAACAAGGTTACAGATATATAGAAACATTGGGGTAACAGTCACCCTGCTATAGTTCCAGGGGTACCCAGGGCACAAATAAGCACTCACCCCAAATCTCCCCCTAACTGACCTTCAGACTGGGCCCCCTTAGCTCATAACAAGGTTACAGATATATAGAAACATTGGGGTGTCATCCTGCTATAGTTCCAGGGGTACCCAGGGCACAAATAAGCACTCACCCCAACTCTGGGAGTTGCTTCAATTCAGTCACAGTGATGGTGGGCACTGATGTTGGGGTTCAGGCTCACAGTTGGGGTTCCAGTTCATCCCACAGGTTCAGTTGGGTTGAGGTCTCAGTGCAGTCAGTTCTTCCCATCTCAGCAAACCCATTCTGTAGGGACCTGGCTCTGTGCATGGGGGCAATTGTGCTGAAACTGGAAAGGGCCCCCCAAACTGTTCCATAAAGTTAGAAGCACAGAATTGTCAGGAATTTCATTGTGCCCTGTAGCCTTAAGGTTTCACTGGAACCAGGGTCCAAACCATGGAAACAGCCCCAGCCCATTGGTACCATTGTCATTATACAGTCAGATGGATAGTGCTCCCCTGGAACTGCCCAACCCAGACTTGTCCATCAGACTGACAGATAGTGAGATGCCATTTATTCCTCCATAGGTCACGTCCCCACTGCTCCAGAGCCCAATGGTGGTGCCTTAACCCCACTCCAGCCGACAGTTGGCATCACACATGGGGTTATTAGGTTTCTTTGCCTCTGATCCCCATAAACACCCCAACGCTCCCTATGGATAATTCTTCTGCTGATATTTGTGCAATGGGGAAGACATGGCATTTAAGGCCCAGACATGTTTGATCAACCTGCAACATTTACTATTAAACCATTTCATTCTATGGTTGGCATCACTGCCAGGCTCTCTCGTCTGTAACATCCTAATGCCCTTGCTCCTTGTATCTGGGGCTGAAGGGATCCCCCAGTTTATTACAGACATAATTACTAGAGGGAAGGAGCCCTGGGGCAGAACTAATTGTATCCCCGTGGGAAGGAAGGGGTGTTGATGGCAGTTGGGCTGAGCTAATGGATGAGGATCAATGTGCAACTGCCACTCACCCTCTTTATGTTTGTTCTGTACCCGCCGAGCCGCTCAGGTATTTCAGGTGATTGATTGTGCGACTTCTAAAGCTTCCTGGTGGGTAATAACAAGACACTTACACACAAATGACTTAAGTACTTAATGTATTTTGTGCTGAGAAAAACACCTCTCTGTGCCTGTTCTGTGCATCACTGAGCTCTCAGGCTTTATATAGAAGCCTCCCTTATGCACCAGAATTACTCTCCCCCCGCGCACCTCCTTGACTCGTTCTCTCCCACCTGCCCTGAAAATGGCCTCAAAAACAACAAATTCTGTACAAAATTCTGTACATCTTATCAGATCAGGGCTGGGATTCAGAATAGGCCCTGGCACTTCAAGTAAAGAGAGGCTCAACCAGCCCCCCACAGCCCCAGTGTCCAGCCCCCCACCACAAAACCCCTCCTCCACTCCACCCCCCACGCATGACTTATTTTATCTTGTTGTGGGCACAATTGGGATCAGGGTGAGGTAAGAGTGCAACACCCATGGTCGAGAGCAGGTCTGGGTCGGTAGATCCCACCGGATTTCTTCCCTGTGTCCCACTGACCCAGTCCGACCCTAAGACCCTGACCCCAAGAGCCTACTTAATAGTGAGTGTCTATAGCATCTTGCAGCAACCCCCCTGGCATTGCCAGAGTCTACTGATTACCAGTCCAAGTCTGATATTATTGATTATTATATTAATGAAGATGATACTGATTTCTGAGTACGGGACAAATGGAACCAGTTCCACGGCTGAGTGAGACCTGAATTTGTACCTATAGCATCAATAGCCTCTCTCTGCTGAAGAAACCTAATTAGGGATTATTAATTAAAGGCAAAAATTTATTGAATTTGGGAGTGTCAGCTGAGAATGCAAAAACGGAATTGTTATGGAGCTCAGCAGAACAAACAGTGATGTCATATAAATTGCCTATGACATCACACTTCCTGTTCAGAGGAAGCCTGATAACAACAAGGTACATGATTTTCATTATCTCTCGGGTGCAACTTGAATATCCTGGTTCCCAATGGGATCCTTGGGGTGTATGGAAACCCCCATGCAGGTTAAATATTTAAGCAGGACCCCAGGGTAGGGGGAAAGTAAGGGTCTTGCTTGTTGCTACTGCTCCTAAGCATATATAAATAAAAGCCAGGAATATGGTTTAAAATTATGAATATTTTTGGCTTA
Source organism: Xenopus petersii (assembly GCA_038501925.1). Lineage (NCBI taxonomy): Eukaryota > Metazoa > Chordata > Amphibia > Anura > Pipidae > Xenopus > Xenopus petersii. The sequence goes on from CM076685.1 coordinate 1,081,906, forward strand.
GTGATTTGCAAAGTGTCAGTTTGGAGCAGCCATTCTGCCCCCCCCCAGAACTCTTTGCATGAATATTACTGCGTGGGTTACTATGGAGCCCATAGAGGAACCTCATTAGGGATAAATCTTCTCCTCCCGGACAAGTTCCTTTAATTTTAATATCAATTCCAAATTCTCCTTTGTCTCAAACTTGTATCTGTTTAATTGCCTCTGTTTAGTGCCCCGTGCGATAAATGCCCTCGTCTCAACTGGCAGCCCACAATGCTCGCGGCTTCCACAGAGAAAGAAAGACTCTAATTAGTGTCGTTAGCTGCTGATTGAGAAATGGCGCATTCATTTGGGATAGAGCCAGGGCTGAACCCAACCTGATGATCAGACTCACAATGCCGTTACTTGGGTTTCATTGAGTGGAAGGAGACGATAATTGAACTGAAACATTTTCATTAAAATTTGTTTTTTTTTGTTAAAAAAACTGACGTAGCATCTTGCTATAAGTGGGCTGCTGGCTTTCTGGTGAGGATCTCACCATCAGCATAGGAAGGGGTTCTTTACTGTAAGGGCAGTCAGGTTATGGGATTCCCTACCAAGAGGGGGGGGAATGAGTGATTCATTGGTGGGGAGGAAAGGAGATCTCACCATCAGTATAGGAAGGGGTTCTTTACTGTAAGGGCAGTCAGGTTATGGGATTCCCTACCAAGAGAGGGGGAATGAGTGACTCATTGGTGGGGAGGAAAGGAGATCTCACCATCAGTATAGGAAGGGGTTCTTTACTGTAAGGACAGTCAGGTTATGGGATTCCCTACCAAGAGAGGGGAATGAGTGATTCATTGGTGGGGAGGAAAGGAGATCTCACCATCAGCATAGGAAGGGGTTCTTTACTGTAAGGACAGTCAGGTTAAGGGTGTGATAGGGACCTAGGATTAGGGTGTCTTGTAGATCTCTATGGAATATATGGGCTCAATATAAATCAATAGAATCATTATAAAAGAAGAGTTCACTGTTTTTCAGCAAATATTCCGGTAAAAATATCAAGGTTGTTTTTTTTGCTGATTGGATCTGGGGCAGATAAACAGCAGATAAGGGGCAGATAAGGGGCAGATAAGGGACAGATAAGGGGTAAATAGATAGAGGGGCAGATAAGGAGTAGGTACAGGGAATTCCCAGGGAACATTTTTCTCTCTGTAACATTTTTAGAGACTAATGAAGAATATTTTCGTCATGGAATAAATCTCTGGGACAGTAATAGGGATAATTCTGCAAGAATTGTCCAATCCAATGGCCGACGAGACAGAGAAGAAACAACGGATCGTGAGGCCCAAGTACTGGACGTGTCACATGGGGGAGTGGGGGGAAGCGCAATGAGCCCACCCGGGTGTCTGTCTGGGCAGCAGGAATGGAACATTGTGTAACATTAAGTGCAGTCCGTGTACAGGGCCCGGGGCCAACAGCAAATGATCTCTGAATATTGGAAATAAAAAAACATTCATCTTAAAATGCACCGGCAGAGAATGGCAGAGAGAGAGAAATCAGCATCCAGGTCACATCACATGGAGCCGCCGAGCCGCAGACACTTTGTTCCTGATGAGACTGAATAACATCCCTAATAACTTCCCTCATAAAATCCCCAATAACATCCCTAATAACATCCCCGATAACATCCCCAATAACATCCCCAATAACATCCCTAATAACATCCCCAATAACATCCCCAATAACATCCCTAATAACATCCCCAATAACATCCCCAATAACATTCCTAATAACATCCCCAATAACATCCCCAATAACATTCCTAATAACATCCCCAATGGGGTCCCTTCCCTGGGGTCTCTCTGGCCTGGGCTGGGTCAGTGGCACCTTCCTGCGGGTTCAGCTGAGAGTTGGGTTTCCTGCTCTAATTCCTGGTACTGACCCAATACACTGACACCTGTGGGTTTGTGTGGCTCCAACAATTGGTGTTTGTTGCACTTGAGAGCAACATTCTCACTGTTTCACAGCACTACTACATCTGCTAATTCCCTGATAATTAAAGGGGCAGTGACTTACAATTAACCATTATTATATTGAGGAGGGTTCCCTGAAAATGTGGGGCTTCTGTGCCACTCTGGGGGTCCAGTGGGCTCCTTCCTTCCCAGAAAATCTGCCGCTTCTACTAGAAACACCAAAACATTTCACCGGACGCCCCTAGGGTCTAAGGTAGAAACAAAGTGTCGCCCCTGGGGTCTGAGGTGGAAAGTGCGACACTAAAGGAGCAAGGGGGCCCGTTACTTTCTGCTGCGGTTGGGGAACTTTGTGCGCAATTTTGCAGCCAATACAGAAACAATGACATTTCTGGAAAAATAAATGCATTGAATAGTGAATAGTAAAAGACATTAGTGAATTGTAATAGTGTTTGCACTTTGCCAGCAACATACAAACACATTCAAACATGAAGACCAACTGCAAACAAACACATGTTCTAGAAGAAATTCACACATTCATTAAAGTCCCCACATTTCATTCATCCGAAGTGAATATCTTTAGTCAGGGGCAGGATCATTTATGGGAACAGGGTTAATTAACTACCAGGGCCCAAGTGCCACACGGTCATTCTGTCCTTTGGCTCCAAAGGTGTCAGTTTAATAACAGGGAGGGGAATAGATATACACTAAGAAACATCATCCAATTACATTTACAGAATTAGAAGTGATGTCACAATGATTCCGCCTGCAATCTGACCAAAGCTCAACACCTGTTTTTTATACTTCACAGTTTCCTGAAGAGTTTCCTGGGAGTAGTGATGTTATTCCTACACGAAGAATTATGTATACGCAAAATATTATCCCTAAATGTTTCTATTTTCTACAGGTTGTGTGCAGGTAGTATTTCTAGAGCTATGGTAACCCATAGCAACAATGAAGCAGCTCTGCTATTGGTTAAAACACAGATGGTGCAAATAGTTCTCAGTAGACAAATAACCCTTATCTCCTGCCATATCTCGCTCCCCTCTGATCTCATTGGGGGGTTGAGGCTGGAGAGGGGGACACTGATGGGGGGTTGCAACTGAGGCAGGGGGGCCGGTGGGGAGGACCTGTGTCAGGACCACTGGTTGGCCTTGGACCATTCAGTCCTACCCTGTGTAACAAGACCAAGATAAGACAAGGCATGATGGTACCAAGACTAGGAAATGACCAAGAAACTGTACACCTGATGGAGACAAGAGAACAGTTCCCAAGACCAAGTGCAATAGTGCACAAGACTGAGTGACGTCACACACACGTCAGAGACCAGATTGGGTTGGAATGTACTCAAGGCTGACTTTGAACAATACAAGACAAGGACAGACATAAATCCAAGACAAGTGCAATAGTCGGCAAGACTACACAACAAGACTACACAAAAAGGCTTCACAACAAGACTACACAACAAGACTACACAACAAAACTACACAACAAGACTACACAACAAGATTACACAACAAGACTACACAACAAGGCTACACAACAAGACTACACAACAAAACTACACAACAAAACTACACAACAAGACTACACAACAAGACTACACAACAAGGCTACACAACAAACAATTACAACATGACAAGATCAGGTGCAATGGGACACAAGACTGGGTGGAAAGTCAAGGATACATCTGACAGTTCACAAGGCCATGGTTCATTGGATAAGGCTGAGCCCAAATACATAGAAATGTGGTTGTGAGACCAGTGATGAAGATGAAGATGAAGAGCAGTTGTTTGGCAAATTCACAGGGAGCCTAATGACAAGTCGTCATTACGTGAAGTAAAACAAATTCTCTATATAAAAATGGCCACATGTCTCATTTCTCACTTGTGTTTTAATCTCTGGAAGTTAATTGAACATTTACATTTTTATCACCTCTGACAGGAGGGAAAATGAGCCGTCGGCACGAGGAACAGGTTTATATTTCAGTTGAGCCGCACAACATCCGATATTTGCCATGTCTGGTGATCCCGTGGGCATGGAGCCTGGCGCCCGGCGTGGGTTTCTGTTATAAGAACAAACACGCTGATTGTACTTGCCTCTTGGCTAGAGATGGCGCGAACTGTTCGCCGGCGAACTTGTTCGCGCGAACATCGGGTGTTCGCGCTCGCCGGAAGTTCGCGAACGTCGCGCGACGTTCGCCATTTTGGGTTCGCCATTGTTGGCGCTTTTTTTTGCCCTCTCACCCCAGACCAGCAGGTACATGGCAGCCAATCAGGAAGCTCTCCCCTGGACCACTCCCCTTCCCTATAAAAACCGAAGCCCTGCAGCTTTTTTTCACTCTGCCTGTGTGTGCTGAAGAGATAGTGTAGGGAGAGAGCTGCTGCCTGTTAGTGATTTCAGGGACAGTTGAAAGTTTGCTGGCTAGTAATCGTTTTGATACTGCTCTGTTATTGGAGGGACAGAAGTCTGCAGGGGTTTGAGGGACATTTAAGCTTAGGTAGCTTTGCTGGCTAGTAATCTACCTTCTACTGCAGTGCTCTGTATGTAGCTGCAGTGGGCAGCTGTCCTGCTTCTGATCTCATCTGCTGACTGCTGCAATAGCAATAGTCCTTGTAAGGACTGCTTTTATTTATTTTTTTGTTCCAATACAGAGCAGTATCAAGCAGATTACTAGCCAGCAAACTTACTATCATCTGTCCCTGAAATCACTAACAGCTCTCCCCCTACACTATCTCTTCCAAGCACACACAGGCAGATTTTTCAGATACATTTTTGCCCTTGATCCCCCTCTGGCATGCCACTGTCCAGGTCGTTGCACCCTTTAAACAACTTTAAAATCATTTTTCTGGCCAGAAATGTCTTTTTTAGATGTTAAAGTTCGCCTTCCCATTGAAGTCTATGGGGTTCGCGAACCGTTCGCGAACCGCTCGCATTTTTGCGCAAGTTCGCGAATATGTTCGCGAACTTTTTTTCCGACGTTCGCTACATCCCTACTCTTGGCCTCATTATTGCCCCATTTTGTTATTCCATTGGCCGTTATGTGCACGTTTCTGTTTTATTTTCAGCCCCAAATGCCCAAGATGTTTCATGTTCAGTTTCATGTTCACTTTCCTGCAAGTGAATCTCCCCTCCCCACTCTGATTTCTTTGTGAGAATTAGAGCAAAGGAACCAAAGGAAACATTGGCAGAAGGTGTGAGTGAAGAACTTTGAGTCCAGTTACAATGAAACATCAGATAAATAAGAATGAAACAAATAATGTTTTATAAATAAACTCTCAGCACTAACTCTTAATTTGGGTTGTTTTGTTCCCCAAGCTCTAACACTGGAATAAAATGTTCCCCAAGCTCTAACACTGGAATAAAATGTTCCCCAAGCTCTAACACTGGAATAAAATGTATCTTGGGGACCGGGGAGGAGGGCTATTTCCAATGCCCAGTATGGTCAATATAAGGTCCCCTTTTAGCAGTAATAAATAATTACAGTTAATTATTTTGTGTGTCAGTGCCTAATCTAGAAGGGGGAAGACTTTCCATCATTACAAACCCCAAACATCTAAACCCTTTATTGGGAAGGGGAATGTCAGGATGATATGGCCCCTCCCCCTATTATTGTTAAGAAGAGTGGGGTCCCTATGGGGTTGAGCGGACTCTTTTGAGGTGCTATTCTGAAAATATCCCCATAAATTCCTTTTAATATCACTGGAATCAAGCCGGTAGTGATGTGCAGGTTGGCTGAAAGTCTCCTGACCCTAAGCCTAAGCACTGAACCCTAACCTGACAAGCCTCCATATTTATAGTCCTGCACCCTCTCCATTGTCATATAACAGAAGGAGTGGAATACACAGGTGCAAATCTATAAAAAGGAAAGTCTAGAGGTAAGTAAGGTCCTTAAAGTTGTATGGAAATTGGCTTGAATTCGCCCAACCTGCGGGTCCTGTTGGTGTTGGTCAAGGTCAGGGAATAATGGTGCAGGTCAGGGGCATGGTCATGCAAGCATTGGGGCCCTATTGTAAATGTTAGGGCCCAGGTGACCTTAGTTGAGGACCCTGCTAACTCATTAGTTTGGGCTCCATGATAACTAATGGCAGCCCTGACATCAAGGATGAATTTTAGTGTCTGACAGTCAATGGTAACTATGGGGGGGTTGTGGCTGCACACCTGAGGCCAATTCCAAAAAGTTTAAAGCCCTGTCTAAATAATTCAAGTAAATATGCAAGTGCATGTCATTTTGAAACAGGGTGTTTTTGTTACAAAGTTATGATCATAATATTGATAAGCCACCATACCACGTCAAGGTTAAACCCCACACCTGACTTCTACTTTTCCAAAATGGCCGTTGGTTAAGGCAGTCCCTCCCTCTTAAAAGCCGCTCAGCAGTTGGCGGGGGAGGATTTAGCACAGAGTTTGAAACCAAAGCACAGGAGATGTTTATATTAAGAATTGGTACTATACAGAGAGGTAATATTCCTTTTTTACTATGATTAGAGATGAATAAGTTAGGGACCACCATGTGGGGTTTTACCTTGACGTGGTACGGTGGCTTATCAATATTATGATCATAACTTTGTAACAAAAAAACCCTGTTTCAAAATTACATGCACTTGTATATTTACTTGAATTATTTAGACAGGGCTTTAAACTTTTTGAAATTGGCCTCAGGTGTGCATCCACAACCCCCCCCATAGTGACAGTCAATGGTCCCTAGAACAAAACTGTCACTTCCAGGCATTGGATTTTGGTTTTTGGGTGGTTGCTGGACCAGTAGTGCACCAGCTGAGGGCCAACCCCACTGCACATTTTCAAAATATTGAAGAGTTTTTCATTATTTGAAACTGTACATTTCTGGTCACTCACAGACTCTGCCCTCCCCACCCCCACACTCATTATTTAGATCTCGTTTGCTTTTCTGCTGATTCAAACCCCCCAGGAGATACAATTGTGTGCCAAGTGCCAAGATATGCTCAATAAGCAAATTTCTTTCTGAGGAAACAAAATTCTTGGAAAATCCTGCACATGCGGCAAAATCAGTTACCCTTTATCTTCCCTTTATCTTCCATTTATCTTCCCTTTATCTTCCCTTTATCTTCCATTTATCTTCCCTTTATCTTCTCTTTATCTTCTCTTTATCTTCCCTTTATCTTCCCTTTATCTTACATTTATCTTCCCTTTATCTTCCCTTTATCTTCCATTTATCTTCCCTTTATCTTCGCTTTATCTTCCCTTTATCTTCCCTTTATCTTCCCTTTATCTTCCCTTTATCTTCTCTTTATCTTCCCTTTATCTTCCATTTATCTTCCCTTTATCTTCTCTTTATCTTCTCTTTATATTCCCTTTATCTTCTCTTTATCTTGCCTTTACTGTCCATTTACTGTCCCTTTAATTTCCCTGTACTTTCCCTTTATCCTCCCTTTATCTTCCCTTTATCTTCCCTTTATTTTCCCTTTATCTTCCATTTATCTCCCCTTTATCCTCCCTTTATCTTCCCTTTATCTTCCCTTTATTTTCCCTTTATCTTCCATTTATCTTCTCTTTCTATTGCCTTTATCTTCCCTTTATCTTCTCTTTATCTTGCCTTTACTGTCCCTTTAATTTCCCAGTACTTTCCCTTTATCTTCCCTTTATTTTCCTTTTATCTTCCCTTTATCTTCTCTTTCTATTCCCTTTATCTTCCCTTTATCTTCTATTTATCTTCCTTTTATCTTCCCTTTATCTTCTCTTTATCTTGCCTTTACTGTCCATTTACTGTCCCTTTAATTTCCTTGTACTTTCCCTTTATCCTCCCTTTATCTTCCCTTTATCTTCACTTTATCTTCCCTTTATCTTCACTTTATCTTCTCTTTATCTTCCCTTTATCTTCCCTTTATCTTCCCTTTATCTTACATTTATCTTCCCTTTATCTTCCCTTTATCTTCCCTTTATCTTCCCTTTATCTTCTCTTTATCTTCCCTTTATCTTCCCTTTATCTTCTCTTTATCTTCCCTTTATCTTCCCTTTATCTTCTCTTTATCTTCTCTTTATCTTCCCTTTATCTTCCATTTATCTTCTCTTTATCTTCTCTTTATCTTCCCTTTATCTTCCATTTATCTTCCCTTTATCTTCTCTTTATCTTCCCTTTATCGTCTCTTTATTTTCCCTTTATCTTCTCTTTTTCTTCCCTTTATCTTCTCTTTATCTTCCCTTTATCTTCTCTTTATCTTCCCTTTATCTTCCCTTTATCTTCTCTTTTTCTTCCCTTTATCTTCTCTTTATCTTCCCTTTATCTTCCCTTTAATTTCTTTTTATCTTGCCTTTACTGTCCCTTTATCTTCCCTTTATTTTCCTTTTATCTTTTCATTATCTTCCCTTTATCTTCCCTTTATCTTCCCTTTAATTTCTTTTTATCTTTTCATTATCTTCCCTTTATCGTCCCTTTAATTTCCTTTTATTTTGCCTTTAATTTCCTTTTATCTTCCCTTTATTTGCCCTTTATTATCTTCTTGCAGTGCTGCTGGCTGGAGAGGGCTGTGGCTGCTTTAACTAAGAGACTGGAAGAAATGAATATTATATTTCCTTTTTATACTGTAAATATCTACCAATTATATCTTGTCCTGGGGCCCCATTGCCCAAAACGGACAAAATACAGGCCCCCCTGTCCTCCCCTGAACCCCTGTGGCCACTCAGACAATGTGTCAGGAACAAACTGTCAGTTTCCCGTGTGACTTTTAATTATGATTAATGGTTCCCAGTCAGACGGCCGGGGCGCTGGGATTGAACGTGACAACCATCAAATTGCTTTGCCAACTTCATAAATCTCACAGGCGAATGTCGTGGCTCCAGTTGCTGAAATTCCACCAGATTCTCTCAATATTCACATGAGGGGGGGGGTGGGGTTGTTGACGCTCCCTTTCCCCTAATTCTTGTCCCAAATCTCTGGTGAGACCCAACTGTGAGCGACTGATGGATTGACCCGCGTCAGAGAGAAGAAGTGGAATATGTGTCAGACCCAGACACTGTTACTAATGAGAGCGGATTAGGGGACTGACCTTGTTATCCCCCCCCCCACACATATAATCCAATATCAGATATGTACAGTCAGAGCAGGGAAATAATCAGGGGTTAATATTCATTATATCACCTGCCTCCAACCCACTTCAATCAATGTGTCATTTATTTATCTTGCAGATTCAGTCTTCTCTGATCTTCCCTTGTCATCCTGTAACCTCCATAATCATCTCTCATAGACTCACTGTAGGGTTATACTGCCCTCATGCACAGCTAACGAGGGGTTAAAGAAACCCTTCCTATGCTGATGGTGAGATCTCCTTTCCTCCCCACCAATGAATCACTCATTCCCCCTCTCTTGATAGGGAATCCCATAACCTGACTGTCCTTACAGTAAAGAACCCCTTCCTATGCTGATGGTGAAATCCTTCAATTATATTTCAGATTAAACAAACAGATACATAAACATCACAACACAGGCTTCTATGTGTCCCCTCTATAAAACAGTGGCTTATGGGACTGCAGAGAGAGAGTCTCAGACATACAACCAATCACATTCAATAGAAAAATTCACCAACTACATGGAACTAAGAATATGCTGCATTATATTATTATATGGAGTCTATTAATCCCAGGCGAGAGGTAAACCCTAAAACTGATACACAAGTGAACAGAGAGGGGGTCAAATCCTTCGGCAAACAGTGGTGATCTGTCCTTTTATACTTGTGTAAATACTCCCCCCCCCAAATATTAGGAGGGTACAGGAATTCATAGTTTAGTTACATTTATTGCTCCTGTGTTACTTTATTATAAATAATGACAAGAGTGTTTAATACTCCTCCCTCCTCCACATGCCCATTGGCTGTTCTACCCACTGCTCGTCCTGTGGGCTGGCACTTCCTATTCGTTGTCTTAACTCCCAGTGACAACAATGTCTCTGGATCCTATAACACCCCCTTTGTGACACAGATTTCTGTACTTGGATGTGAGATTTAAGATATTTGCCCAATACAAAATGTCAGGGTAACTTCAATTTCCATTGTAAATTGTTAGATAAAACGGTGTCACTTTATTCGGTATTTGTTCTGCTCCGGCTCATTTCAGCTCCAGAATATCCATTTCTGATGTTCACTAATCCAGTCCATGTTTAAGGTAGAACCACAGAAAGACAGATTTGAGAAGGTCTCCCCTTTAGTGTCGGTAAGAGCAAAGCACCCCCATGTGTTTGTGCAGAAAATTCTCTCCATCTATATCCGAGTCTCCTTTGGAGTCATTGATTATAAGATCAACCTCATGGTTAGTGCTGGTTACAATTAGTGGCCCCGCTGAGTCACCTTTGGCCCCTGGCGATGCACTTGTGTATATATAAGATCATGTAATGCCTATATCAGCTCTTTGTATCATCTCAGACCCCACTTACATCAATAGGATTAGTTTAAACAAATCTCCTTGCGGTCACAAGATTGATCCAACGTCCTACGGAAAATCCTCTCTCCTATAGATTCCTCAGTTATTGGGATTTCCAACACGACCAGGATAAATCCCAATATCCCAAAGCTCGGAAATGCCTCTGTGTCTTATCAGCAACTGTAACATGAATGTGACTGGGACCCTCATCCCTTTAACGAGCTGAATTTATCATATAATTCTCTGCAAACCCCCAGCACAGTATTTATTCTCATGTAATACAGGTACATGGGGCATATATACTTCTTATATGTCATTTGTTAATGTCCCATATTCATTAATTACCACTGATCCCTCTTCAGTACAAAGCTGAGCCCTTTTGAATGTGGCAGAGTTCATAGAATGAAAACTAAGTTAGAGAATATTAGTTATGGGGAAAGAGGCAGTTAAGGGGGATATGATCACTATATATAAATATATAAGGGGATATGATCACTATATATAAATATATAAGGGGATATGATCACTATATATAAATATATAATGGGGATATGATCACTATATATAAATATATAAGGGGATATGATCACTATATATAAATATATAATGGGGATATGATCACTATATATAAATATATAAGGGGATATGATCACTATATATAAATATATAAGGGGATATGATCACTATAGATAAATATATAAGGGGGATATGATCACTATATATAAATATATAAGGGGATATGATCACTATATATAAATATATAAGGGGGATATGATCACTATATATAAATATATAAGGGGATATGATCACTATATATAAATATATAAGGGGATATGATCACTATATATAAATATATAAGGGGGATATGATCACTATATATAAATATATAAGGGGGATATGATCACTATATATAAATATATAAGGGGATATGATCACTATATATATATAAGGGAGGACAGTAATTAAATAGAGAAAGTACAGAGAAGACAGGGGCCACAATATTCATCCACATTGAAGTCAGGGAGGATGGTTTTACTTTTTCCCTTTTCACTGGAAGAATATGACTAGATAGAACTGTATATATATATTTATGTGTGTGTGTATATATATATATATATATATATATATATATATATATATATATATATATATATATATATACTAAAAAAGACCAAAATGTGATCAAAATGAATGTATTATAAGATGCACAGCCGACTGTACATGCATCTTTTAATACATTAATTTGGATCACAATAAATACCGGTGTTGCTGGTCTTTTTTAGTACATATGGGATGCACACGGGGATGATTTCAAAGCGGAGTGCTGCCCAGATTGAAATAAATAAATACAAATATGTCTGTGTGTATATAGATTTATTTAATGTTTATTTGAGTAAATGCCCTTCCGTTAAATTCTCCGTTTATTGTTCCTCAAAGGGCTCAAAGCAAAACAGTATCTGCTCTCGGGCCCCAATGGGATTTGTATATAAAAGAGAATTTTCCATAATTACTAGTTAGTTGGTTGTCCCAGTGGGGGCGCCTCTTGCCTCTGGTTATTTAGCTGCAGCCCCTCCAGCGTTTAAGGGAAATTTTATTGGATATTTGCAGCAGAGTTTTACATGTGAGTCGTTTGTTTTCAAACTCTCTTTTCCTCCAAACAATGTTGTGTGTGCGCCAGTGACCCCCTCGTCTGTGCCGTGTACCCCCCAAGCTGGAACATTGGGTCAAACAGATGGTGTTGCCGACAGTGTTTGTGCCGATACACAATTCTCACATCTCCCAAAGGTCTCCTGCTAAAGTTATAGATGGAGAAAATGGACATAGAAATGGCAGAGATGGGCCTGGAGGGAAAGTTTCCCTTTAAATCAAGTTCCCAGACTGAAGGGGCAGATGGTACCGGTTTTTGTTGGCATCGGGTTTGGCACTGACCCTCCACTGTCTGTTCATATTACAGTATATATATATATATCAGAGTAGAAGCTGAAAGAAAGGGAAAGTAAACACTTTGTATAGAGTGACCCACATTTACCTACTGTCTGGGAAAGGCAGCCAGGATAACGCAGGGTCCGTAACAAGGAAATCTAATTGTAAGCTCTTCAGTTACAATTCCCAGCAGCCAGAGAAAAAGAGAATTCATGGAGATGTGACTGATGTGTATAAATACAGATTGGGATTTGCCATTGGAGCAACACAAATGACACATTCCCGAGAGAGACAGAGGATTTAACCACCAGCCAAGCAAAGGGGCTTTTTATGATGAATCCAATATAAAACTATTAATGTACCCAGGGTTTTCTTCAGCATTGGGTTTCAATGGTATTGAGTTTTATTATAACGTGGAGGCACCAAGTAGTAATTTATCAGTGAGCTCCCTTTTATGTTACAAAGGCTCCAGTGAAGAGACATGTCACTGTGATACCATGTTACTATGTTACTATGCTATTGTGTTACTGTAATACTCTGTTACTCTGTAACTATGCTATTGGGTCACTGTGATACTATGATACTATCTTACTATGCTATTGGGTTACTGTGATAATATGATACTATGTTACTATGCTATTGGGTTACTGTGATACTCTGTTACTCTGTAAATATGCTATCGGGTCACTGTGATACTATGATATTATTTAACTATGCTATTGGGTCACTGTGATACCATGTTACTATGATACTATGCTATTGGGTTACTGTGATACTATGATATTATTTAACTATGCTATTGGGTTACTGTGATAATATGATACTATGTTACTATGATACTATGCTATTGGGTTACTGTAATACTCTGTTACTCTGTTACTATGCTATTGGGTCACTGTGATACAATGATACTATGTTACTATGTTATTGGGTCACTAGTGATGGGCGAATTTGCGCGATTCGCCGCCAGCGAATAAATTTGCGAAACTCCCGCAAAAATTCGCGTCAAAAATTCGCCGGTGTCAAAAAAATTTTTTCGGAAAAATGGACGCTGGCGTCAAAAATGGGATGCCGGCGCAAATTCGCCCATCACTATGGGTCACTGTTACTTTATACTTTAATCTGTGTTTCTATAAAGAAATAATTCTCGTTTGCAGGAAATGACAGGGGACATTGAATAGATACCGGGACCCCTGGATAGGACAGAAAATAAGCTCCATGTCCCAGTCAGTTCTCCCACTGCCCATTCAGAAGACGCGGGTGTCCATGTCCCTCAGCCCCGCTGGTCGCACTGAACTTTAGGAAACAGATGAAAGAATTCAGGAAAGCAGAGCTTGTTCCGATGAAGCACCGATCTCACGGCTTAGATGTACAAATGAAAGTGACTCATTGCCGGCGTCACACTGAGCCCCAAACACCAGTGAAAAACATAAAGAAAAGCAGAAACAAAGCACCTCGTAGGCTTCAGATCTATCAGAGTTCTGTGTTCAATAATATATACAGTGTGATCAGCCTCACATACATGATACAGTATTCTACCGACCTATGTGATAACAAGCAGCCACAACACGGACAGGGCTTCAAAGGCATTCCCAAACTGTGCTGACTTCTCTATATGTCTATATACTGTAATATAAGAGCAGGCAGTAACCCTTCCAACACTTTCCTCTTCTCTTTGTCCCCATATAACTGACTCCTGTTGCTTACGGTAAAATTAAAGGGGTACAACAATACAAAGAGGAGACTCCGCAGCTGTTGGATTGCACAAAATTATTTTACAAAATTTTTACAAAATTCCTTTACTTCCAATCAAATTGTCTTATAAATTGAGAGATAGGAAGAGATAGGAAGAGGTGCAATTGTGGCCCCTGGTACAGATCCCCCCAATTTCTCCAGTTCTGCACTGAAATGAAACCGTGGGCAGGTAGAGGAGATAAAGGTGATATGGGTGTTGAGTACACATACAGGTGAGTCGCACACAACATGCTTTAAATAATATCCGGGTGTCCCGGGGCCTATCAGCTTCCAGCGGGAGAAGTACGGACCATGGCGGAAGTTTCGGGTAAAAGTCCAAATTCATCGGTATCCAAAAGGGGTCAGACGAAAGGGTCATTCAATTCAGGCAAAAGGTTCAAAAGTCCGGCAGCAAGAATCAGAATCAGAGTCAAAGCAGAAGTCAGGAATCCAATTTAGGAATTTAGGGAAACCAGAAACACAAGTCAGCAATTCCTATAATCAGACATCGAACCGGTGACCTGGAAGTTCTTTTATTTCCAAATTTTGTGCCGGGCGTGTGACGTCATCATGCCGGCATCAAGGCACTGGTGTTGTCCCACGTGGGTCATGGGTGCCGTCATCTTGGATGCAGTGGCGCCATCGGATGCTCCTGGTGGATTAAGGAATGTTTTTCGGTTATTCCGTGCCGTATCCATGACGCCTGTGGGGTGACCTGTGCTACATATAATTGCCCTTATTTAGATAAAGCAGCTACATCTAAAGTCTGCCCGGCGACTATTTTATCTCTTTATTTGCTGGTCTGGGCTGTGGAGAAGGAGAAAGGTGTTAACCCCTTACCTACTTTAGGTCATAACGTCTAAGTGTGGGATGTTTTTCATTTTCAGTTTAGTTTTTGATGTCAACAAAAATCTAATAGAGCAATGTGCACCCCCCCCCCCACACACACACATGCTGCACCCTGAAGTCTAATTCTTTATGGGTCATTTCATATGTGCAAGGCAGGGTGCAAAGTGCATATAATGGGTGCCATTCTACAAGCCATTACTCTGGAGTGAGGGGGGCAATATAGGGGTGTTTATATTACTTGTATAAAGTAAGACTTTCCTACCTGCTGCCTCTGAACTCCCAGTGGAATCTGAAAGGTTCTGCAGAATTTGAGGTCCTTTCCAAATTGTTCCATGAAAATGCAACTGGGACAGGAATCAATTTCTGAAACAGGAACCAATGGAGTCAGAAGGGTTATCTCCCCTTTGTGTCAAACCACGTCCCCAAATTCAGCTACAGAGACAGCAGCGCCCATTGGGGGCCCAGAATGATCAACAGGCTCAATATACATTTCTAGTTACCCCAATATTCATGTTAAAACCCCATTTTAGGCAGTTTATGTCTCACTACCCAATCACGAGCCTTATTTCTCCTACAAGAGGTGGCTAAGGGTTTCTGTCTTCTTGTTGCTACAATGTATTTATTTATATATCCCATACTGTATATATGATATATTGATAATGGCTTGAGTGCAGAGGACTTTTGTATTAGACAATACTGTATATATATATATATATATACACATGTGTATCACAAGGCAGAGGCTTACTTTGTGCAACGAGTTTAATGGGGGCCCCATTGGAGCCAATTGAAGCCCTCGCCCTGACCTTGAGCTTAAAGGGAAAGTAAATTTGCCCTTGATCTGGATCTCAGCGAGTGTGGGAAAAGGCAGCGGCGGCTGAGTGACATGTTTTATTTATAAGGATGATAAAATAGAGATTATTATCTTATCTCAGTGGATTAGAGGAAGGAGAGGCCCAGCACATCCCTGATGCCGGAACATAATGAGCCCATGGCCCCGGCGCTCATATACGAGTGTAGAACTAAATCAGCCCCTTTCTATGCAGAGCACATTGACCATGGGGTTCGTGGGTCGCAGGAAGATGAGGAGGAATAAATGGGAAGAGAATATTTTATCACTTTGCTGTTATTGTTTCTTTGTTCCCTGAATGGGGATTTACAGCTGATTGTTTGTACCGCAGCTCCGATCCCATAATAAACCCCCTTCCCATCATTAAGGACATTCTGGCCCTAAAAATGTGCCCCCGAGTCATGTGAGCAACATCAGTTTCAGGATAGACAAGAAGATCTGTGTAACAAATCCCTCACTTTCCCTAATCACCGCCTGTGTCTCATGCTTACAGATAAGTAGCGGCTCATTAATAAAGGTTTTAACTGGAAAGAACTTTGGTTCCTCCCAAATATGCTCTGAAGGACCAATGAAGTGAGATGTGGCGTAAACTGGTCTTCAGCGGCACAATGACATATAATTTGGTACCACCGACTGATAAACACAGAAGAACCTTTAGGAGGGGGGTTGTGTTATACATTTAGTGAATAGTGGACCCCCTACTGTAACATATAAGCAGGGCCGGCCTTAGGCCAATTGGACCAATTGGGCCCCGCACCTCTGGGGGCCCCGCACTGCCCCTTTCCTTTCTATTTTGTGCCTGTATGCCCTTATTTTCCTAAATACTTGCTGTGTCAGTAGCCAGCAACACTTTGTCTAGGGGCCCCGCCAACATGGTTCCAATTGGGCCCCACATTTGATAGGACCAGCCCTGCATATAAGGATGATAAAAGTCACTGAGAGCCTCGATGAGCCTATATCAGTCATAGAACTCAGAAGTGACTTCTAATACCCTCATATTCTACAATAGAGGTAAATTCGTTGTAACACATATGTTCCATTGAGTCATGTGACAGAAATTACATCACTAAGCAGCGTTTATAACGGATGACATCACTAAGCACTGTTTATAAAGATATAATAATATACAGGACATTCACATCCTCTTTGCATGGGGGGTCTTTTATTGTCTTGTATTGTCCCATCACTTACTGACCCGTGTTATACAGGGGATTTCCCAGACTGCCCAGTCAGTATCTGGCTACTATATCAGCTGAAAAGGGCTTGGTTTTGGGTTCTTGAACAAGTCAAGAGAAGCCCAGTCAGACACCAGTATCTGTATATTAAGGGGGTTTGAGTTCCTCTCCCTATGCTCAGCTTTCTTCTTCCAGTAACAATGAATGGCTCTGAAGTCTCCTATATACACACAGTCTGCAGAATACAAATAAAGGCAAAATCAGACTTTCAGTTGACCCTTAACATTTTCTTAAGCATTAAAAAGTAACAGTTTTGTTTTGCCTTTATTTATATTTTCAGCAGCCAAAACCCATGTTCCCCTGAGCCCCCGTCAGCTCCTCTCCCTCCCGGCTCACTTTGCATATTAGGAAACATTTTTGTTACACTTTAAATGCTATTGCATAGTAATTACATAATTACGGCTAATTATTCTACTATACACATTAGTTCTAAAGGAGTGTGTTTGCCAAACGTCGCTACAGGCTAATGAATTTAATTGCATCGCCCCGGCAACGGGGACAAGTGTCAGTAACATCAATTAATTAATTGTGATGCAATTCATTAATTATCCCGTTACACCTGGGAGCCGCCGCCCTGTGCGTATTTTAATGAAATTGATGGGGCACTTGATGGCCAGTTGTCCTTTTAATTACAACCCCAATTAATTATGTAACAGTGTCAGGTTCATTGGTGATTGGCCTGTGGATTAAAGGGGAAGTAATTCCTGTCGTGGGTCATGATATTGGGAAATAAGCAGGAAAGGAATCATTTCAGTAAAGGAGAAGAACTAATTGTGCCTCTCTGGGAAAAGCCATCACCTTAATATCTATGGCCCAGGGCACACGGAGGCTGCAGCCTGAGAATTCTACTATATTCCTCAACTTAAATATAATGCAGACAGAATTTTCATTTGCAAATCAGAGATGAATAATTGTTTTATTTCACTGATTGACTCATCACCCATAGCAATAAACTGGCAGGATGTATCTGGCTCATAATCAGCTATTGCTGAGAGAATTATATGTATATGGCAGGGAAGGGGTCGCTCACTTTTAAAGTAAGCAACGTGGTTTCTGCTACATTGTTTCATGAGTCAGAACCAGTAATACAGAGAATATAAACTAGGGATGCACCGAATCCAGGATTCGGTTCGAGATTCGGCCAGGATTCGGCCTTTTTCAGCAGGATTCGGATTCGGCCGAATCCTTCTACCCGGCCGAACCGAATCCTAATTTGCATATGCAAATTAGGAGCGGGGAGGGAAATTGCGTGACTTTTTGTCAGAGAACAAGGAAGTAAAAAATGTTTTCCCCTTCCCGCCCCTAATTTGCATATGCAAATTAGGGTTCGGATTCGGTTCGGTATTCGGCCAAATCTTTCACGAAGGATACAGGGGTTCGGCCGAATCCAAAAAAGTGGATTCGGTTGTATCAGGAGTCAGAGGCAGCAGTGCAGAGAAGATGTTGCAACCGCTATGTGGTTGTTAGGATAAGTTACCCCAGCAACCAGGCATTGTCCTAAGCTTCTGAATAAGCGGTGTCTGAAGAGAAAAACAGCATTAAACAAATATGTAATGGTAAAAATGTATATATTTTTTGGTTGCCGGTGTCACTGACGTTAGCAACTTTAAAAAAGAAAGATTGCGGCTTCTCTCCCAGATTCTGCTCACTACAGAACGTCTTAAGGCACGGCTGCCACTTTAACTAAGGGTTAATATCCTTCACATTTAAAATTAATTTTCTACCACTCCCTGCAGACTGCACTGTAGTTCCAACCACATCAGCAGCAACTTGCACTTTCTCACCTAGTGTGCCCTTTAAAAGAAACCAATGGCAAAGACACAGCAGCTCAGTCGTACTTTATGGCATGGAATTTAGATAATCTGTGACTTTTTAGGTCCCTGCGCTTGTAATTAAAACATGTAATCGCTATTGAAAGCAGTTTGTTCTGCCCCATTCTCTGGTTCTGACTCCTGAAACAATGTAGCTCCTCCAGATCTGTTAATTGGCTTCCTTGTGCTAAATTGTTTCAGGAGTCAGAACCATTAATGCAGATCTTATCGACATCAGTTAGTGCTGGGTTTTAGGGAAGGCAAAGTGACCAATAATTAATGATATATAATTAATTGCATTTAGCGACTCCTGTGTCCTGGTGGCAAAACGAGAGTTTAATGAGAACATTTAATCTGTTTCCGGCACGTTTGTTTGGTACAAGGTGATTAATAAGTGAACAAACAACACAAATCACTGGCAGCAGAATATTCCGGGTGATTAATCCGCAGAGAAAATCCAGGTAAATTCATCATTATCACCTGGAACTTCACCAGAACCCCGAAAACATTTCCCTTTCATTCAGGTTGTGAGATTAATAGAGAAACTCTGCACTGGACACAGTCCTGGATTTTCTGTTTGTGGCAGAAGCTAAAGGGGAAGTTCAGACTCATCAAATCAATGTGATTATTGCAGTTCCTCTTTAAGGCATTGCTTCTGTTTTATTTGTAACTGAATATTAGACATTATACCTGACACAGTGGGGAAACACTGGAATGTCTATCTTTTGGGGTTCCTAAGAAATGATTGCTTGGCACCATTAACACCGCATTCGGCCATATTTTGGGTTCAGACGGATTTATTTAATTGGGAAGTATTATAAGCAGAGGAGGGTAACACAACAGGAGGAATATGGGAAACAGCCAGAGACACAATAATGAAGCTGTTACTTTATACTGACACATAGAGACACAGACAGGGTTGTCAGAATGGAGGGGTTCCAGCCAAATTGGGCTACTAATTTAAAGTAATATAATTTGTGTTGATGGCAAAGAGATACGTAAATGTCTGGGTACTACTACAAATTAATTAATAGTTCAAAATCAAATATTAAAGTTAATCATGGAGCGTATACTATTCACCCCAGTCCTAGGGTGTAAGTCCAAGTCAACATTTCAAAGAAGGAAAATGTGAGTATCCCCAAAAATAATGAACCAATCAATAAAAAAATAGAAAAATTTATTAGGACATAAGAGCAAGACCTAACGCGTTTCGTGCCTGCTGGGGGCACTTACTCGTAGGCCTCTGTCGCTTTTTGCTTCATGGAAAAATATGCAAAACAGTGAAAATTTGAAAACGGCATATTTTCATATATATTCATTTATTTTTTAGACTTTTTTTCACTGCACATTTTGTGTTGGTTTTGGGCTGGTTTTGTAGCCGACTTTGGCTGGTTTTGAAATTACACCTGGTAACTCTGGACACAGGTATGAGACACAGGTGTGAGACACAGGTATGAGACACATGTATGAGACACAGGTGTGAGACACATGTATGAGACACAGGTATAAGACACAGGTATAAGACACAGGTATAAGACACAGGTGTGAGACACAGGTATGAGACACAGGTATAAGACACAGGTATGAGACACAGGTGTGAGACACAGGTATAAGACACAGGTGTGAGACACATGTATGAGACACAGGAGTGAGACACAGGTATGAGACACAGGTATAAGACACAGGTATAAGACACAGGAGTGAGACACAGGTATGAGACACAGGTATAAGACACAGGTATAAGACACAGGTATGAGACACAGGTATAAGACACAGGTATAAGACACAGGTGTGAGACACAGGTATGAGACACAGGTATAAGACACAGGTATGAGACACAGGTGTGAGACACAGGTATAAGACACAGGTGTGAGACACATGTATGAGACACAGGAGTGAGACACAGGTATGAGACACAGGTATAAGACACAGGTATAAGACACAGGAGTGAGACACAGGTATGAGACACAGGTATAAGACACAGGTATAAGACACAGGTATGAGACACAGGTATAAGACACAGGTATGAGACACAGGTATAAGACACAGGTATGAGACACAGGTATAAGACACAGGTATGAGACACAGGTATGAGACACAGGTATAAGACACAGGTATGAGACACAGGTATAAGACACAGGTATGAGACACAGGTATAAGACACAGGTATAAGACACAGGATTGAGACACAGGTATGAGACACAGGTATAAGACACAGGTATAAGACACAGGTATGAGACACAGGTATAAGACACAGGTATGAGACACAGGTATAAGACACAGGTATAAGACACAGGATTGAGACACAGGTATGAGACACAGGTATAAGACACAGGTATAAGACACAGGTATGAGACATAAGTATAAGACACAGGTATGAGACACAGGTATGAGACACAGGTATAAGACACAGGTATAAGACACAGGATTGAGACACAGGTATGAGACACAGGTATAAGACACAGGTGTGAGACACAGGTATGAGACACAGGTATAAGACACAGGTATAAGACACAGGTATGAGACACAGGTATAAGACACAGGTATGAGACACAGGTATAAGACACAGGTATGAGACACAGGTATAAGACACAGGTATGAGACACAGGTATAAGACACAGGTATAAGACACAGGATTGAGACACAGGTATGAGACACAGGTATAAGACACAGGTATAAGACACAGGTATGAGACACAGGTATAAGACACAGGTATGAGACACAGGTATAAGACACAGGTATAAGACACAGGATTGAGACACAGGTATGAGACACAGGTATAAGACACAGGTATAAGACACAGGTATGAGACATAAGTATAGGACACAGGTATGAGACACAGGTATGAGACATAAGTATAAGACACAGGTGTGAGACACAGGTATGAGACACAGGTATAAGACACAGGTATAAGACACAGGTATGAGACACAGGTATAAGACACAGGTATGAGACACAGGTATAAGACACAGGTATGAGACACAGGTATAAGACACAGGTATGCGACACAGGTATAAGA
The DNA here is from genome assembly GCA_038501925.1 of Xenopus petersii. Classification (NCBI taxonomy): domain Eukaryota; kingdom Metazoa; phylum Chordata; class Amphibia; order Anura; family Pipidae; genus Xenopus; species Xenopus petersii. The sequence continues at coordinate 1,103,649 of CM076685.1, forward strand.
CACAGGTATAAGACACAGGATTGAGACACAGGTATGAGACACAGGTATAAGACACAGGTATAAGACACAGGTATGAGACACAGGTATAAGACACAGGTATAAGACACAGGTATGAGACATAAGTATAAGACACAGGTATGAGACACAGGTATGAGACACAGGTATAAGACACAGGTATAAGACACAGGATTGAGACACAGGTATGAGACACAGGTATAAGACACAGGTGTGAGACACAGGTATGAGACATAAGTATAAGACACAGGTGTCAGACACAGGTATGAGACACAGGTATGAGACACAGGTGTGAGACAGAGGTATGAGACACAGGTGTGAGACATAAGTATAAGACACAGGTGTGAGACACAGGTATGAGACACAGGTATGAGACACAGGTATGAGACACAGGTATGAGACACAGGAATAAGACACAGGTACAGGGGACAAAGTCAGTTTAGGCCGCGCGGCTGTTGGGAAAGAACAAACACCAGGAATCAATAATTACTGACAAGGTACAATTGATGTTCAGCTTGAATAGAAATTCAGTCTCCTATAAATCTCCCTTTTTATATGTGGGTTCCTGAGAATTTGGGGAGAAAGTGCCAATAAAAATGTTTTCTCTGTCTCGGTTCCACGCGTCACGTTTAGCCCATCGTACGGCTGTAATTACGCCTGACCTATTGCCAACAAGGTTGCTTAGCAACTGACGATCCCTATCAAAAATGTATGAATGTGTTGGAAAACCTTATTGCGTCCAGTTCAATAAAAGAATAAAGTTGCAGCAGCAGCAGCGTGCGGGGCCCCTCGGCACATATTAGTACATAAACCAACATCCACCGAGGAGCTCACACTCCATTAGATCTTTTGTATTGGCTCCAACACAACAATCACATTCTTGCCAACCTGTCTGCTTGTGAAGCTGAACCAATGGCTTTATCTCTTGCTCCAGAGACTTTAAGAGACCCCAACCCTGTGGCCATGTGACTGCTGAGTGTGCAACAGAGGGCGGAGCCACTGCTACATTGAAAGTGGTACTTTACCTTTAAGTTAACTTTTAGTATCTTATTAATTGCCATTTTGGAGTCAGGAAGGAATTTCTCCCCCTCTGAGGCAAATTGGAGAGGCTTCAAATGTTTTTTTTTTCGCCTCCCTCTGGATCAACTGACAGTTAGGCAGGTTATATATAGACTTACGGTTGAACTTGATGGATGTGCGTTTTTTTTCAACCTCACTTACTATCAGGGCAGCCATCAGGGGGGGACAGGGGGGAGAGTTGAAGGGGGCCCCGAGGATAAAGGGGGCCCAGTCACGCCACACTTACTTCATTAGCCGGGCCCCCGCCTTTCTGAGAGCTGCTGACTTAGGGAAGGCATGGATGTTTAAGGGGCCCTGGCCACCAATTTTCTTATAATGTGGAGGGGGGCCTGGCCACCAATTTTGGCCATCAATTTTTTTTTCTCGTGTGGGATCCTAGCCAACAATATTTTTAAATGGGGGACCCTGGCCACAAATGTTTTTTTATGCGGGGCCCTGACCACCAATATCTTTTTATTTTTTATTTACATGTGGGAACACTAGCCACCAATATTTTTTTTGTTTTTTTACTGTGTGGTGGGGGCGGACCTGTAGGTGGGGCTTACGGTGGGCGCAGCCCGGGGGGCCCAGGACATTTTGTCGTATGGGGCCCTGTGATTTCTGATGATGGTCCTGCATACTATGTTACTATGTTACTATGTTACTATGTTACTATGTTACTATATTACTATGTTACTATGTTACTATGTTACTATGTTACTATGTCACTATGTCACTATGTCACTATGTCACTATGTCACTATGTTACTATGTTACTATGTTACTATGTTACTATGTTACTATGTTACTATGTCACTATGTCACTATGTCACTATGTCACTATGTCACTATGTCACTATGTCACTATGTTACTATGTTACTATGTTACTATGTTACTATGTTACTATGTTACTATGTTACTATATTACTATGTTACTATGTTACTATGTTACTATGTTACTATGTTACTATGTTACTATGTTACTATGTTACTATGTTACTATATTACTATATTACTATGTCACTATGTCACTATGTTACTATGTTACTATGTTACTATGTTACTATGTTACTATGTTACTATGTTACTATGTTACTATGTCACTTGCAAGCAACTTTTCATTTGGCCTTCATTTTTCTATTTCTTTTTTTTTTTGAATAATTTGCCTTCTTCTTCTGACTCTTTCCAGCTTTTAAATGGGGGTCATTGACCCCATCTAAAAAACAAATGCTCTGTATTCTCTGTATTGTCATTACTACATTTATGACTAATTTTTCTATTCAGGCCTCTCCTATTCATATTCCTGTCTCAAATCCATCAGTCCCTCATGGTCCCCCATTGTGATACAATAATTACCATTTTAGAAGCACTGGGGTAGTTTGTCATCCCACAATGCCCCAGTAACGTGCCACACATCACACACAAAATACACACAATAAAAACACAATACACACAGTACACACACAATACACAAACAGACTCACAATACACACAACACACATACAACACACACAATAAACAACAGTGCATACACAAAACGCAATACACAAAACACACATACTACACACATAAACCTGCATAATACACATACAAACATACACAACAAACATAATACACACACACTACCACTGCTATGCACACACAATACACACAATACACACAATACACACAATACACAGTAGCGCAGTATAAAAAGAGAAATACAGACATGGACACAGTATCAAGCTGGACTAATAGGAGGTGCAATAAGCCATTTTTAGCTGTTACTTAAGGCTCAATCAATGGGCCCCGTTATATTTAATGCATCAATTTTGCATCAATTTTGATATAATTAGAGACCCCCCGTCTCCCCTGACGTGATGCAGAAAATCAAAGCATTAAAACTATTCCCCCCCACGTTCGTTTACTTATCCATTAATTGCTTTTAATTGAGCACCTTGTGAAGATCACCGAGTGCTGCGGTGCCTGAAAGGTTAAATCTCCCAGCAGCGGTTGTAATGTTCATGTAAAACCCAGGGAAATGATCAATATCTCAAATCATTAAAAACCATGTTTTGATTGTTAATTTACATTTCAGATCATTTTGCATAAAAGTTGAGGCTTTGAAGAACTTACTCTGCAAACTCTACTCGCTGACAAATGTTATGGGGGAGCCCCTTTATTTTCATTAAAGCCTAAAATTATTTTCTGCTTTTATATCTCCTGATATTTGGGGGCCTGTCTAGTTCCCTACAGTCATGTGACCCAGTCAGTAACTAAGTCTCACCCAGGGAATTGGGTCTGATTTACCTTTGTCGGGTTGTTTAACAAACTCTCAGCCTGGTGATTGGTTTAGAGGAGATGAAACTCCAAATTCAACGAAAGTTTCCATGAAATGATTAAAGGTATTTTTATTTAACTGTGGCTGAAATACTAAATAAGAAGGGAAATAGCTGCATCCAATGATTTTATTCACCTTTCCTCATCTCTCTGGCTGTAGATTTTAGGAGACACCATTTACCCCCCTTGAGTGAGAACCAAAGGCCGAGGGGCAGAGTTTCTGTGCGTTTGCAAATGAGACAGACCCCTCTGGTATTGACTCTCCAATCAGAACGGGACCCTTTATAATTTGTGCTCTTCATTGGCCGATGCTCAGGCTTCACAGGAATTATTTTGCACCATTTGGTTTCCTTGTGACACAGAGAGAGAGAGAGTCCAGCAGGAACAGCCTCAAGCTAAAATCATTTGTATAATCACAGCCAGAGAAATAGACTTTTATACATGTCCTTCCCCGGCACATAAACTGCCCTCGTATGAGTCTTACTGAAACCTCATTTTATTTGTAGCCGAGGGATAGGGGCTCTTTAAAGTCTTTGGTTCCTCTCTCCTGCTTAGGGGCAGATTTATTAAAGGAGAACTAAACCCTAACAATAAATGTGGCTAAAAATGGCATTATTTCATATAGTGAACTTATTGCACGAGGCTAAAGTTTGAGCTTGTCAATGATCCAGGACTTCAAACTTGTCACAGGGGGTCACCATCTTGGAAAGTGTCTGTGACACTCACATGCTCAGTGGGCTCTGATTGGCTGTTGAGAAGCTAAACTTAGGGCTCGTCACTAATTATCCAGCAGAAAATGAGCTTCCCTGGCTGTAATATAAGCTGATGCTACAGGTTTGCTGATTATTCAATTCTGATGCTAATTGCACTGGTTTCTGTGCTGCCATGTAGTAATTATGTGTATTAATTACTAATCAGCCTTATATTGTGACATTTCTATTCTATGTGTACTGTATATTGTGAGTGGCTCCCTAAGCTCAGTAAGTGACAGCAGCACAGAGCATGTGAATCAGTGAATCAGCAGAAAAGAAGATGGGGAGCTACTGGGGCATCTTTGGAGACACAGATCTTTACTGCTAAAGGGCTGTGGTTGCCTTGGGCTGGTACAGAAGCACAAAACATCATGTACAACATTTCTAGCTACTTCTTTAGTTAGGCTTAAGTTCTCCTTTAAGGGTCAAATTAAAAATTAGTCAAATTTTCTATTATTTTTTATGGTCAAATCCAACTAGGAAATTATGCAAACACAATTCAAGTTTTTTAAAAAATTCGAATTTGCTCTAGCTAGCTCTTTAAGAATTTGAATTCCACTATTCGCCGCCTAAAACCTGCGGAATTGCTGTATAAGTTGATGGGAGAGGTGCAGTGACCAGTTTGGAGCCTTCCTGACATTCTAGTTTTTTTCGGAGAAGAAACTCGAATTGAGTTTGATCGAAATTTGATTCAAATTCGATTCGAATTTTTCCATTCTAGTTTTCGGGACGTTTTTAGAATACTATTATTTTTTTAGAATAATATTATTATTATTATTATTATTATTATTATTATTATTACTATTATTAAGATATTCGATTTTTTTCTTAAATAACCCCCAGTCAAATTTTTTTAAGGGAGTTTAAAAAAACTCACATGAATTCGAAATTCGACCCTTGATAAATGTGCCTCGGGCCCATGTCAGTCGTTCACTTCTTAACCTGACAGCAGTGTTTAAAGGTGCAACTTTATTGTTATCCTTTATCTATATAGCGCTATTAGAGTCTCAGAGTTTATACATCATTCCCATCAGCTTGGAGCTTACAATCTAAGGTCCCTATCCCATTACTGTCAGTACATTCCCCAGTGAGCTTACAATCTAAGGTCCCTATCCCATTACTGTCAGTACATTCCCCAGTGAGCTTACAATCTAAGGTCCCTATCCCATTACTGTCAGTACATTCCCCAGTGAGCTTACAATCTAAGGCCTTTATCACATTCCCATCAGACCCTGTCCAAGTGATCTTACAATCTGAGGTCCTTATCACATTCCCATCAGTCCCTGCCCCAGTGAGCTTATAATCTAAGGTCCCTATCACATTCCCATCAGTCTCTGTCCCAGTGAGCTTACAATCTACAGTCCCTATCACATTCCCACCAGTCCCTGTCCAGTGAGCTTACAATCTAAGGTCCCTATCACATTCCCATCAGTCCCTGCCCCAGTGAGCTTACAATCTAAGGTCCCTATCACATTCCCATCAGTCTCTGTCCCAGTGAGCTTACAATCTACAGTCCCTATCACATTCCCACCAGTCCCTGTCCAGTGAGCTTACAATCTAAGGTCCCTATCACATTCCCATCAGTCCCTGCGCCAGTGAGCTTACGATCTAAGGTCCCTATCACATTTCCCATCAGTCCCTGCACCAGTGAGCTTACGATCTAAGGCATCAATCACATTTCCCATCAGTCCCTGCACCAGTGAGCTTACGATCTAAGGCAACAATCACATTTCCCATCAGTCCCTGCCCCAGTGAGCTTACGATCTAAGGTCCCTATCACATTTCCCATCAGTCCCTGCGCCAGTGAGCTTACGATCTAAGGCATCAATCACATTTCCCATCAGTCCCTGCCCCAGTGAGCTTACGATCTAAGGTCCCTATCACATTTCCCATCAGTCCCTGCACCAGTGAGCTTACGATCTAAGGCATCAATCACATTTCCCATCAGTCCCTGCACCAGTGAGCTTACGATCTAAGGCAACAATCACATTTCCCATCAGTCCCTGCCCCAGTGAGCTTACGATCTAAGGTCCCTATCACATTTCCCATCAGTCCCTGCGCCAGTGAGCTTACGATCTAAGGCATCAATCACATTTCCCATCAGTCCCTGCCCCAGTGAGCTTACGATCTAAGGTCCCTATCACATTTCCCATCAGTCCCTGCGCCAGTGAGCTTACGATCTAAGGCATCAATCACATTTCCCATCAGTCCCTGCCCCAGTGAGCTTACGATCTAAGGTCCCTATCACATTTCCCATCAGTCCCTGCGCCAGTGAGCTTACGATCTAAGGCATCAATCACATTTCCCATCAGTCCCTGCCCCAGTGAGCTTACGATCTAAGGTCCCTATCACATTTCCCATCAGTCCCTGCGCCAGTGAGCTTACGATCTAAGGCATCAATCACATTTCCCATCAGTCCCTGCCCCAGTGAGCTTACAAACCTTTCACACACAGACACTCACACACACTCTGATCATGTTTCCACATTAATACAGCAGATAAGATACTTACACTAAAGCTCCCAAATTTCACATTGATTTCCTTTGTGCTAATCTTTAGAAATAAGCCAAATCCCTTGGCGCCGAGTCATCTGGCTCCACAAAGTTTCTGAAAACCAGAGGAAGAAATGGAATCCAATTCCCCACCTGTCGGCACATTCCTTTCATCTGGAGTGAACTGAAGCCTTTATGCAAATGGACTATGAGCAGATATAATACACTCTGAGTGATTAAAGGGAAAGTATACCTAACTGTGTCACACAGTTCTGAGGAGTATCATCACTAGATATATATATATATATATATACAGATACTAAAAAGGTACATTTAAGGAACAGCCCAGTCTGTGAAGAGAACGTTAATTATTCTTTTAATAATGTTACTGAACTGAAATTCCTTACAAATCAATATAAGGAACATCATTAAATCATTATACAATTTCGCCAGAGACTTCTCGCCCGGCCTTTAGAGCATTAAACAAGGAACCCACAGACACCCACTGGGTCTTTGGGGTGAGAACTGGTGGGGTCCAACGTCGTCAACTTTGCTTAATGGAGCAATTTCAGTAGAAAACCTCATAGATCCATCACCAACTGCCCTGAGCACATTCTGTCATGGGAAAAAAAATATTTTTCAAAATGAATGAATGGGGCTAGACATTTTGTCAATTTCCCAGCTGCCCCAAGTCATGTGACTTGTGCTCTGATAAACTTCAATCACTCTTTACTGCTGTACTGCAAGTTGGACTGATATCACCCCCTCCCTTTCCCCCCCAGCAGCCAAACAACAGAACAATGGGAAGGTAACCAGATAGCAGCTCCCTAACACAAGATAACAGCTGCCTGTAGATCACAATACTAAAATCCAGGTCCCACTGAGACACAGTCAGTTACATTGAGAAGGAAAAACAGCAGCCTGCCAGAAAGCATTTCTCTCCTGAAGTGCAGGCACAAGTCACATGACCAGGGGCAGCTGGGAAATTTTCAAAATGTCTAGCCCCATGTCAGATTTCAAAATTGAATATAAAAAAAACTGTTTGCTCTTTTGAGAAATGGATTCAGTGCAGAATTCTGCTGGAGCAGCACTATTAACTCATTCATTTTGAAAAAAATTTTTTTCCCATGACAGTATCCCTTTAATGTTACAAGACTTTTCTACTTTTTAATTAACTTTGAATGTTTGCTTATTTATTAAAAAATCCATATACACATATAGGACCTATTATCCAGAATGCTCAGGACCTGGGGTCCTGGCTCTCAAAAATGTAAGCGCCCAATGAGCAGAGGGAGGCATCTGAAAAGCTTCCTCAGGGCGGCCAAGACCCCCGAAACGATCCTGATATTTTCATAATTTGGGTCTTCATACCTTAAGTCTACTAGAAAATCATAAAAACATGAAATAAAGCCAATAGGCTGGTTTTGCCTCCAATAAGGATTAATTATGTCTTATTTGGGATCAAGTACAAGCAACTGTTTAATTGGTGATTATTTGAATAAAATGGAGTCAATGGGAGACAAACTTTCCATAATTCAGAACTTACTAAATAAGGGGTTTCCGGATAACAGATGCCAAAAAATAACTATTATTTTCAATTGGTCCATAAATTTGAAAAACTTGCATTAAAAAAATGCTTTCAATTTGCCATAGCCGCTTCCCATTGACTATAACACGATTTTACAATGAATATGATCCAGATTTAACAAATATTGTAGGTTTGAGTTTTCTGGAGCATCATTTGACTTGAGGCTTTTTAGATGACACCTCATTACCTTTCCTGCCTTCCCATCGCCATTAATGAGATTGTGCAAGAGAAAGAAATTGTTTATTAGGAGGAACCCACCCTGCTGAATCCAAATGAGAGACCGTGGATTTCTCTTCCAGTTGTGTCTGCGCATCGGGGTGAGACTGGAACTTCTGTGTCCCGGGGGGGTGGACAGAAGGAGAGAATTTAAGTAGAAAATATTAGGTTATGGTTAATTAGCTGAAAATACTGTGTTTGGCTTAATTACATTAAATACTTCATTTGAACTTTATTTTGTTCGATAGAATTAAAATAATCAAGAGAATCTAATCAGATCAAATGTATAATTGGGTTACACTTTAAACACGGAATAGTCACCACAAATGTGGGCGTTTGCCTGATTTTATAAATTTTTAAGTCTGTTACACCTAATTACTAAGGATGCACCAAATCCAGGATTCGGTTCGGGATTCGGCCTTTTTCAGCAGGATTCGGATTCGGCCAAATCCTTCTCCCTGGCCGAACCGAATCCGAAACCTAATTTGCATATGCAAATTAGGGCAGGGAGGGAAATTGTGTGACGTTTTGTCACAAAACAAGTACAAAATGTTTTCCCCTTCCCACCCCTAATTAACATATGCAAATTAGGGTTCGGATTCGGTTCGGTATTCGGCCGAATCTTTTGTGAAGGATTCAGGGGTTCGGCCGAATCCAAAATAGTGGATTTGGTGCATCCCTACTAATTATATTCCCAGGGACATTACACTAACTGCTTTGTATTAATTTGGGGGGTGTTTATTTAATTGACGAGCGAAGTGCATTTTGTCTACCAATCTCTACACACGTCTTCTGGGATCAGAAGTTTGTTTAGTTACCGGCTGGCAGTGTCGGGGTTCCAGGGGCCAAACACAAACCTTAGGCTGAGGGCCCAGTTCCCAAACTATAAACCTTCTCTACTCACTCCTTATTCTCATAGTCTCTTTTCTCTACATACTATACTCTATTGTTCCATTATTAATCCTCTTTGTTCTCATAAAGAAATAGGGAATGACCATGAAATAGGCCAAATGTTTAGAAGCAACAGGGCCCACTGACACCTGGGCCCCCCGGGACTTTTCCTGGTATCCCAGTGGGCCAGTCTGACACTGCTGGCTGGAGTATGGGGTGTTGACTTCTGTACTCCATGTACAGACTATGAACAAATTTAGGGGCTGTTCCTGCTGAATTGTGCTTAGTACAGGGGAATACCTATGTGCCATAGTTTTATGGGATCTCTCTGTACAGACTATGAGCAAACTTAGGGACTGTTCCTGCTGAATTGTGCTTAGTACAGGGAATACCTATGCTGCCATAGTTTTATGGGATCTCTCTGTACAGACTATGAGCAAACTTAGGGGACTGTTCCTGCTGAATTGTGCTTAGTACAGGGAATACCTATGTACCATAGTTTTATGGGATCTCTCTGTACAGACTATGAGCAAACTTAGGGGACTGTTCCTGCTGAATTGTGCTTAGTACAGGGAATACCTATGTACCATAGTTTTATGGGACCTCTCTGTACAGACTATGAGCAAACTTAGGGGACTGTTCCTGCTGAATTGTGCTTAGTACAGGGAATACCTATGCTGCCATAGTTTTATGGGATCTCTGTACAGACTATGAGCAAACTTAGGGACTGTTCCTGCTGAATTGTGCTTAGTACAGGGAATACCTATGTGCCATAGTTTTATGGGATCTCTCTGTACAGACTATGAGCAAACTTAGGAGCTGTTCCTGCTGAATTGTGCTTAGTACAGGGAATACCTATGTACCATAGTTTTATGGGATCTCTCTGTACAGACTATGAGCAAACTTAGGGACTGTTGCTGCTGAATTGTGCTTAGTACAGGGGATACAAATGCAGATATACTGTAGCTTTGTGGTATGTGTGTGGATTGTGTAGGATGGAAGCCATAGACTGACAGTGTAAGTGACACCTATAATGTAATTTTTATTTGTAGGAAGAGATTTTCGGCACCATTTAATATCACAGACATTACGCAGGTCACATAACAAGGTCAGTCATTAGGTACAAGCCCAGAGCGACGCTTCAGAAAAAAGAATTTATTATCCAACCTGCACAGCAAGTGTCAGAGGCCCCAATGTTTGTCATGTGATAAATCTGCAGGTAAATAACCTGCCGTCAAGGTGAACCGTGAGAAAATCAATCTTGACCCGCTGAGCAGAAACAGCGATGAGACAATTCAGTGATGTAACTGACGTGTCACACACGACCTTTGTTACTTCCTGTTCCTGAATCCTGGATACGCCCCCGAGTAATTATCCAACGGCTCAAACCCACAGAAACAGAGAGACATCCGTGCGACTCAAATAGCCGAGTTATAAATATCTGCTGTGTGACCTACATATGTCTGTATATTCACTGGTGCTATATGGCATCTCCCACTATTTGCACAAACACTAATCCCCATCCCCCAACAAGCTTCAGAGTTATAGACTTATATAAACTTATATAGACTTATAGAGTTTGCATAAACTTTCCTTTATTTGCTCTGTCTCAGCTGCTCGTCTTGTCTCTCCCATTCCCTAAATCTGTCACATGACTCCCAACCCAAACTTGCTAGGAATAAGTCTTTCTAAGGACTAGAAATAAGGCTGTAATAGGGTAAGATTGAGACAGTCGGGAGAGATAGAGACAGTCAGAAAAGACAGAGACAGTAGGGCAAGCCTATAGACTGTAGTCTATAGTTACTATAGGCACCATCTCTCCCTACTATACCTGCTATCCCACAGTCACACTCCCTTCCCAGAGACTATTATCCACTGTTACTATAGACACCATCTCTCCCTACTATACCTGCTATCCCACAGTCACATTCCCTTCCCAGAGACTATTATCCACTGTTACTATAGACACATCTCTCCCTACTATACCTGCTATCCCACAGTCACACTCCCTTCCCAGAGACTATTATCCACTGTTACTATAGACACATCTCTCCCTACTATACCTGCTATCCCACAGTCACACTCCCTTCCCAGAGACTATTATCCACTGTTACTATAGACACCATCTCTCCCTACTATACCTGCTATCCCACAGTCACATTCCCTTCCCAGAGACTATTATCCACTGTTACTATAGACACATCTCTCCCTACTATACCTGCTATCCCACAGTCACACTCCCTTCCCAGAGACTATTATCCACTGTTACTATAGGCACCATCTCTCCCTACTATACCTGCTATCCCACAGTCACACTCCCTTCCCAGAGACTATTATCCACTGTTACTATAGACACATCTCTCCCTACTATACCTGCTATCCCACAGTCACACTCCCTTCCCAGAGACTATTATCCACTGTTACTATAGACACCATCTCTCCCTACTATACCTGCTATCCCACAGTCACATTCCCTTCCCAGAGACTATTATCAACTGTTACTATAGACACCATCTCTCCCTACTATACCTGCTATCCCACAGTCACATTCCCTTCCCAGAGACTATTATCAACTGTTACTATAGGCACCATCTCTCCCTACTATACCTGCTATCCCACAGTCACACTCCCTTCCCAGAGACTATTATCCCACTGTTACTATAGGCACCATCTCTCCCTACTATACCTGCTATCCCACAGTCACACTCCCTTCCCAGAGACTATTATCCACTGTTACTATAGACACATCTCTCCCTACTATACCTGCTATCCCACAGTCACACTCCCTTCCCAGAGACTATTATCCACTGTTACTATAGGCACCATCTCTCCCTACTATACCTGCTATCCCACAGTCACACTCCCTTCCCAGAGACTATTATCCACTGTTACTATAGACACCATCTCTCCCTACTATACCTGCTATCCCACAGTCACATTCCCTTCCCAGAGACTATTATCAACTGTTACTATAGGCACCATCTCTCCCTACTATACCTGCTATCCCACAGTCACACTCCCTTCCCAGAGACTATTATCCCACTGTTACTATAGGCACCATCTCTCCCTACTATACCTGCTATCCCACAGTCACACTCCCTTCCCAGAGACTATTATCCACTGTTACTATAGACACATCTCTCCCTACTATACCTGCTATCCCACAGTCACACTCCCTTCCCAGAGACTATTATCCACTGTTACTATAGGCACCATCTCTCCCTACTATACCTGCTATCCCACAGTCACACTCCCTTCCCAGAGACTATTATCCACTGTTACTATAGACACATCTCTCCCTACTATACCTGCTATCCCACAGTCACACTCCCTTCCCAGAGACTATTATCCACTGTTACTATAGACACCATCTCTCCCTACTATACCTGCTATCCCACAGTCACACTCCCTTCCCAGAGACTATTATCCCACTGTTACTATAGGCATCATCTCTCCCTACTATACCTGCTATCCCACAGTCACACTCCCTTCCCAGAGACTATTATCCCACTGTTACTATAGGCATCATCTCTCCCTACTATACCTGCTATCCCACAGTCACACTCCCTTCCCAGAGACTATTATCCACTGTTACTATAGACACATCTCTCCCTACTATACCTGCTATCCCACAGTCACACTCCCTTCCCACAGACTATTATCCTCACCAGTGGGAAAGATTCCTCATATGTCCATGTTGTATTTTATAATATTGAATTACTCAGTAGAAATCCCACAGCAGCGAGTGCACAGACTGACAATGAGAGGAGCTGAGAGGGGGATTATTGATGCAGCTCGTGGTTAAATCACTCCGAGGGTCTCATAAATATGGAAGATGCAGATAGAAAGGAGCAGATCAAACCCATCAGTAAATGTGAATTTGTTTAGAGAGAGAAGAGAAACTGGTAATGAAACAGATTTGTTACCAGATCAGACAGAGATAAATGTAATTCTGAAGTCATTTTCCAGTCCCTGGGGGGGGGGGTGCAGGTACATTCTGTCTGATTGGTGTAATGATGAACATGATGAGCCCTGACAATAAATGGGGGAACAATACGTGTCTTTTATACAGTCAGACATTCTGTAACTGAACAAAACTGAGAATCTGGATTTATGAGTCCAACAGAGAAGATTTTCATGTGAATTTTACCCATGAAAATGTGAAACCAATCAGTATATGAAATACATTGTGATGTAGAAAACATCATCCCTACACATTGGGGGGCTATTATCATTATCCTTTATTTATATTCCACAGTGCAGAGATTATACATCAGTCCCATCAGTCCCTATCTTCCGAATTTACAGTCTCAGGTCCCTGTCACATTCACATCAGTCCCTGCCCAATTGGAATTTACAATCTATAGTCCCTATAATATTTCAATTAGTCCTAGAGGGAGGATGGGGGAGAGTAAGGCCAAACAGTTGGGGGAGAAAAGGAAAGGAGAGGGGATGAGAGACAGAAGGAGAGAAGGGAAAGGGGGTTAGGGAGTAGAGAGACAAATGGGGGAGAGGAGAAATATAGAAGGGGAGAGAAGAGGGAGGATGGGGGAGAGTAAGGCCAAACAGTTGGGGGAGAAAAGGAAAAGAGAGGGGGTGAGAGACAGAAGGAGAGAAGGGAAAGGGGGTTAGGGAGTAGAGAGACAAATGGGGGAGAGAAGAGGGAGGATGGGGGAGAGTAAGGCCAAACAGTTGGGGGAGAAAAGGAAAAGAGAGGGGGTGAGAGACAGAAGGAGAGAAGGGAAAGGGGGTTAGGGAGTAGAGAGACAAATGGGGGAGAGGAGAAATATAGAAGGGGAGAGAAGAGGGAGGATGGGGGGAGAGTAAGGCCAAACAGTTGGGGGAGAAAAGGAGAGGGGATGAGAGACAGAAGGAGAGAAGGGAAAGGGGGTTAGGGAGTAGAGAGACAAATGGGGGAGAGGAGAAATATAGAAGGGGAGAGAAGAGGGAGGATGGGGGAGAGTAAGCCCAAACAGTTGGGGGAGAAAAGGAAAGGAGAGGGGATGAGAGACAGAAGGAGAGAAGAGAAAGGGGGTTAGGGAGTAGAGAGACAAATGGGGGAGAGGAGAAATATAGAAGGGGAGAGAAGAGGGCGGATGGGGGAGAGTAAGGCAAACAGTTGGGGGAGAAAAGGAAAAGAGAGGGGATGAGAGACAGAAGGAGAGAAGGGAAAGGGGGTTAGGGAGTAGAGAGACAAATGGGGGAGAGGAGAAATATAGAAGGGGAGAGAAGAGGGAGGATGGGGGAGAGTAAGGCCAAACAGTTGGGGGAGAATAAAAGGAAAGGAGAGGGGATGAGAGACAGAAGGAGAGAATGGAAAGGGGGTTAGGGAGTAGAGAGACAAATGGGGGAGAGGAGAAATATAGAAGGGGAGAGAAGAGGGAGGATGGGGGAGAGTAAGGCCAAACAGTTGGGGGAGAAAAGGAAAGGAGAGGGGATGAGAGACAGAAGGAGAGAAGGGAAAGGGGGTTAGGGAGTAGAGAGACAAATGGGAGAGAGGAGAAATATAGAAGGACCTAGGTGGTTAGAATAGAAAAGGGAGAAGGAAGAAGAAGGGAGAAGAAGACAGAAGGATGAAAGGACATAAGAGTAAGAGAAGAGATGATGGGGGCTGATGAGAGGAGAATAGTGATTATTGGGCCCCATGTCTGAGCTTTATTATATGGGGCCCCAATTCCTGTTTTTTGAGGTTCGCAAATGAAATGAAGAAGGAACATAAATAATGATTTTGCAGTAAGTTCAGTATCTCGCGGCTGATCCCAGTCTGTAGTTACTGGAAACTAAATTCACTTCACAAACATAGGGTGTAGTGCTACACAATCAATCTCACCGCCTTTTGTAGCGTCGGGTGCCAGCTGCGACTCTATCTGCCCAGGTCCAGTACAAATTCTGATACAAATTCCAGCAGCACTCCGGTATAGTGAAAGACATTTATTTGTGCAAATGAAGCAACGTTTCGGGCATAACCAGCCCTTTATCAAACTAAATTCACAGCACAGGCGGCAAATCACCCAATAAGACGGGAGGAGGGAGGAACCAAACTGACTGAGATGTCGGACTGGGAGCAAAAAGGGAAAATGGGAAGCGATTGATGTTTTTGTTCTGATCCAGTTCTTATTAACCCTCAGTGTAAATCAGAGGAGTCAAATGGATTGAGCCTCTTGCAATAAACGAATATTAGTTGGACAGTTGCCTCCCTCTAAAGGTCCCACAACTCCCAGTCACCCTACAGACAACAAATAGTTACAGTACAGGGAATTCTAAGAGCAAAGATAATTGTAAAGTAATAAATACTATTCCTCTGTGACTCATTCATTGGTCGGACTCACTGGGGGGAGCATTAAATGCTGAAAATACTTGATTTATAGGAGCGAAATCCATTGTGTGACTGTGAATAATTTATAGATCAATATCAGCTTGAAAATAAGTGATTCCATTTTTATTCACACACCAATTAAACTATAAAATTGTTATCTTTTATTTAGTGCTGGGACATCACATTCTAACGGGAACGGTCTCTCCCCTCCCTGTTTCATTATTGTTCCATCTGGAGCCAACGCTGCACTTTCCATTGGGGGGGGATTTCTATTAAAAGGCACAGTAACCCCCATATCATATACACAACTTATTTATATAAACTATAGCAGTACTTATCTGTTATCTACTGTGTATCCTGTGCTTGAATGGCTGCCCCCATGGCTACACAGCAGCTTGTTTATATAAACTATAGTAGTACTTATCTGTTATCTACTGTGTATCCTGTGCTTGAATGGCTGCCCCCATGGCTACACAGCAGCTTGTTTATATAAACTATAGTAGTACTTATCTGTTATCTACTGTGTATCCTGTGCTTGAATGGCTGCCCCCATGGCTACACAGCAGCTTGTTTATATAAACTATAGTAGTACTTATCTGTTATCTACTGTGTATCCTGTGCTTGAATGGCTGCCCCCATGGCTACACAGCAGCTTGTTTATATAAACTATAGTAGTACTTATCTGTTATCTACTGTGTATCCTGTGCTTGAATGGCTGCCCCCATGGCTACACAGCAGCTTGTTTATATAAACTATAGTAGTACTTATCTGTTATCTACTGTGTATCCAGTGCTTGAATGGCTGCCCCCATGGCTACACAGCAGCTTGTTTATATAAACTATAGTAGTACTTATCTGTTATCTACTGTGTATCCTGTGCTTGAATGGCTGCCCCCATGGCTACACAGCAGCTTGTTTATATAAACTATAGTAGTACTTATCTGTTATCTACTGTGTATCCTGTGCTTGAATGGCTGCCCCCATGGCTACACAGCAGCTTGTTTATATAAACTATAGTAGTACTTATCTGTTATCTACTGTGTATCCTGTGCTTGAATGGCTGCCCCCATGGCTACACAGCAGCTTGTTTATATAAACTATAGTAGTACTTATCTGTTATCTACTGTGTATCCTGTGCTTGAATGGCTGCCCCCATGGCTACACAGCAGCTTGTTTATATAAACTATAGTAGTACTTATCTGTTATCTACTGTGTATCCTGTGCTTGAATGGCTGCCCCCATGGCTACACAGCAGCTTGTTTATATAAACTATAGTAGTACTTATCTGTTATCTACTGTGTATCCTGTGCTTGAATGGCTGCCCCCATGGCTACACAGCAGCTTGTTTATATAAACTATAGTAGTACTTATCTGTTATCTACTGTGTATCCTGTGCTTGAATGGCTGCCCCCATGGCTACACAGCAGCTTGTTTATATAAACTATAGTAGTACTTATCTGTTATCTACTGTGTATCCTGTGCTTGAATGGCTGCCCCCATGGCTACACAGCAGCTTGTTTATATAAACTATAGTAGTACTTATCTGTTATCTACTGTGTATCCTGTGCTTGAATGGCTGCCCCCATGGCTACACCTGAGCTTGTTTATATAAACTATAGTAGTACTTATCTGTTATCTACTGTGTATCCTGTGCTTGAATGGCTGCCCCCATGGCTACACAGCAGCTTGTTTATATAAACTATAGTAGTACTTATCTGTTATCTACTGTGTATCCTGTGCTTGAATGGCTGCCCCCATGGCTACACAGCAGCTTGTTTATATAAACTATAGTAGTACTTATCTGTTATCTACTGTGTATCCTGTGCTTGAATGGCTGCCCCCATGGCTACACAGCAGCTTGTTTATATAAACTATAGTAGTACTTATCTGTTATCTACTGTGTATCCTGTGCTTGAATGGCTGCCCCCATGGCTACACCTGAGCTTGTTTATATAAACTATAGTAGTACTTATCTGTTATCTACTGTGTATCCTGTGCTTGAATGGCTGCCCCCATGGCTACACAGCAGCTTGTTTATATAAACTATAGTAGTACTTATCTGTTATCTACTGTGTATCCTGTGCTTGAATGGCTGCCCCCATGGCTACACAGCAGCTTGTTTATATAAACTATAGTAGTACTTATCTGTTATCTACTGTGTATCCTGTGCTTGAATGGCTGCCCCCATGGCTACACAGCAGCTTGTTTATATAAACTATAGTAATACTTATCTGTTATCTATTGTGTATCCTGTGCTTGAATGGCTGCCCCCATGGCTACACAGCAGCTTGTTTATATAAACTATAGTAGTACTTATCTGTTATCTACTGTGTATCCTGTGCTTGAATGGCTGCCCCCATGGCTACACAGCAGCTTGTTTATATAAACTATAGTAGTACTTATCTGTTATCTACTGTGTATCCTGTGCTTGAATGGCTGCCCCCATGGCTACACAGCAGCTTGTTTATATAAACTATAGTAGTACTTATCTGTTATCTACTGTGTATCCTGTGCTTGAATGGCTGCCCCCATGGCTACACAGCAGCTTGTTTATATAAACTATAGTAATACTTATCTGTTATCTATTGTGTATCCTGTGCTTGAATGGCTGCCCCCATGGCTACACAGCAGCTTGTTTATATAAACTATAGTAGTACTTATCTGTTATCTACTGTGTATCCTGTGCTTGAATGGCTGCCCCCATGGCTACACAGCAGCTTGTTTATATAAACTATAGTAGTACTTATCTGTTATCTACTGTGTATCCTGTGCTTGAATGGCTGCCCCCATGGCTACACCTGAGCTTGTTTATATAAACTATAGTAGTACTTATCTGTTATCTACTGTGTATCCTGTGCTTGAATGGCTGCCCCCATGGCTACACAGCAGCTTGTTTATATAAACTATAGTAGTACTTATCTGTTATCTACTGTGTATCCTGTGCTTGAATGGCTGCCCCCATGGCTACACAGCAGCTTGTTTATATAAACTATAGTAGTACTTATCTGTTATCTACTGTGTATCCTGTGCTTGAATGGCTGCCCCCATGGCTACACAGCAGCTTGTTTATATAAACTATAGTAATACTTATCTGTTATCTATTGTGTATCCTGTGCTTGAATGGCTGCCCCCATGGCTACACAGCAGCTTGTTTATATAAACTATAGTAGTACTTATCTGTTATCTACTGTGTATCCTGTGCTTGAATGGCTGCCCCCATGGCTACACAGCAGCTTGTTTATATAAACTATAGTAGTACTTATCTGTTATCTACTGTGTATCCTGTGCTTGAATGGCTGCCCCCATGGCTACACAGCAGCTTGTTTATATAAACTATAGTAGTACTTATCTGTTATCTACTGTGTATCCTGTGCTTGAATGGCTGCCCCCATGGCTACACCTGAGCTTGTTTATATAAACTATAGTAGTACTTATCTGTTATCTACTGTGTTATCATATCACCCCTTAAGCGCCTTTTCTCCAGAGTGAACATCCCCAATTTGGCCAGTCTTTCCTCATAGCTAAGATTTTCCCTTTACCAGCTTAGTTGCCCTTCTCTGTCCCCTCTCTAATACAATAATGTCCTGTTTGAGTGATGGAGACCAAAACTGTACGGTATATAAAGAGCATTTCCCTTCACCAGCACTGAGGAACCCCAAAACCAGCTGAGATATTGTAGAAACAGGTAATAACGAGGGGATGGAGAATATTAGGGTGACTCGGCATCACCTTTATTTAGGAATAATTTGCTTTATTAAATTCAGATTTAAGTTAGCTTCCAGTATGTAAGAGAATGGCCAATTCTAAGCAACTCTTCAGTTGTTTTTTTATATAGTTTTTTTCTTCTGACTCTTTCCAACTTTCAAGTGGTGGTCACTGACCCCATCAAAAAAACAAATGCCCTATAAGGCTACACATTTATTGTTATTGCTTCGTATTTTTATTCATCTTTATATTAAGGCCTCTCCAATTCATATTCCAGTCTCTTATTGGTTGTAGGGGAATTTGGACTGAATACAAACTGGAGAGCTGCTGAATAAAAAGCTAAACTTAAAAATCACAGATAATAAAAAATGAAAACCAATTGCAAATTATCTCAGAATATCCCTCTGTACATCATACTAACAGTTAAGGGAAGCAGCCCGTTTAAGAAAAATGAAAAACCAAAATTCACCCCCATTAGCAGAAAGTGAGGTCACATCTGTCATAGAAGCTGATCCTACAGAATGAACCAGTTCTGATGCAGACTGCACTGATTTCTATGCTGTCATGTAATGTGACTCTGAATTAATGATTAATCAGCCTTGTACTGTATCTATACTGTATATTGTGTCTGTTATACTGTATATTGTGAGTGGCTCCCTAAGCTCAGTAAGTGACAGCAGCACAGAGCATGTGAATCAGTGAATCAGCAGAAAAGAAGATGGGGAGCTACTGGGGCATCTTCTGTGGCACCGATGTTCCTGGGAACTGAACTTGATGGAGAAACAATTCGGCCCCTAAATTCGGCGTTTCAGGAGTGCCAGGTCTCTGTTGCCTCCCCTGGGCAGGGGTGGTTGGAAATCAATCGGCATTTATCTGAAGGTCGGTAGTCCATGTCCCTTATCCAAGAAATGCCTTGCCACCGGCTGTTTTGCTGTCTTACTGACAGCCGACCGATGGGACATGGACTACCGACCTTCAGATAAATGCCGATTGATTTCCAACCACCCCTGCCCAGGGGAGGCAACAGAGACCTGGCACTCCTGAAACGCGAGTCCAAGTGGATATATCGTTTGGACACTGTTGCCCCCCGTGGCCTGAATGAGACCCTTCCCCTGGGCTGTTTTCTATAATGATTCCCAATTGTAATGGACATATATGTGCTTATTAATATGATGATCACTGTGATGTGTCATGCTCATATGTTTATGGACGTTTACAATGCCAGTGTTACATAACAAACTAATTGCACAATATTTATGGTGCTATGATGTAATGTCATTTATCCGTTGGCAGAGATTGTGTCTCCCCCTATGCTCCTCTTTTCCAGACTTACTTCTATTTCTCATATGGCTCATCGACCATGTCAATTACCAGTAGCCCCGGTAACCAGGCATGACAGGCTTGAATTACCCGGTGACGGTCATACGTGGGGTTGGACGGAACTACACTACTGTCTCTGTTTATCGCTCTAAGAAATGTACGTGACGCCTATAATGCACTATTTGTGGTGAGATAACACGGCTGGCTAACGGCGCTAACCAGACTTCCGGACACTTTGCAGTAATCGAATATGTTGCTCCTGGCACAGGAGACTGCTGCCCATGAATACATTTACCTATGGCGTTTGGATTGCGCCGCACATGTTCGCCGCTGTGCCCCACTGTTGCTAGGACTCATTGGCGTAGGAGACCATGTACTGAAGTCCAGTCACACCCACCTCTATACCGCATACGGATTGGGCAGGCAGACCCGACTCGCTCCTCTGATTGGCCGGTTCATTATGGGCTGAATTGGTGGATTTAATTTGACACGATGAGCCATTCTTGCTCTTTTCTACCGATTCTTTGGCGTACTAAAACGCTAGGGCTGCCTTAGCCTAGATATGCCAATGGGTTCTGTTGTATTTACCACATATATGTTTGTACTACGTGTATTGAGCACTGGTGAGCGTTTGGGTTGCCATGGCAACCTATGTTTGGCGCCAAATAAGGGTTTAAAATGTATGGGTTTGTGGGGACTCTGTTTGTTCATTTGTTTTCTCCTGACGAAGAGCCCTGTGTGGGCCCAAAACGTCGAGTTCAATAAAAAACTTTTATTTGCACTAAGAAACCCTGTGAGTGCCGCTATTTTGCAAAGCTCTATCGACCCTCATTGCTGAGCACCCCGGTACTGCCTTGGTCTACGGAGTGCACCTTTGGACTTGGACATATAGATATATATATATATATACACACACATACACACATATACATATATACAGTATATACACACATACACACATATAT
Organism: Xenopus petersii; assembly: GCA_038501925.1. Taxonomy (NCBI): domain Eukaryota; kingdom Metazoa; phylum Chordata; class Amphibia; order Anura; family Pipidae; genus Xenopus; species Xenopus petersii. The sequence continues at coordinate 1,125,287 of CM076685.1, forward strand.
ATATATATACACACACACATACACATACACAAACCTGGGACAAACATAAACTGCGTCCAGGACTTTCCCAGGTCTCAGCCATTCAGTTCCATTATATTTTCTATTGAAGATTATGGGATCATTTGCATTTGAAGCAGCAGATCAGATTTCAATGATTGGAATAAAAGTGCAGATGGCCCCCAAAAAGATTATATCGACCTGAGGAACAACAAAAAAGAAATATTCATGTTCCATTCTATTGATTGTTATTATAGAGATTCCATTACAATTAGGGGAGAGTCGCCCCTTCCATTGGCTCAGTGGGGAACTAATAGTCTTTAGTCAGTTGGAAATGAGATATTTGTGTAGATCGGAGAGTCTGAGGCCGGAACAAGCGACTGGATTTTACACATCGGGACCTCGCTGGGTTCTTTTATGGGTCTCGCAGGGTTCTGCAAGTACAGACAGAAATTTGTAGAAAATCTAAAGAAAAAAAAACCTCCTGCAAAGAAAGGAAGAGCCCAGGGCACCAGAACATTAATTCCCAACATTTGTATCTTCATCGATTCCTTCTGCCTCACACAACTGCGGCCTCACCATTGAGTCTCACTAAGGGCCCTGCACAGCAACTCACTTTAAATCAATTGCTTCAGGCCTGGCGGTGGATTCAATATATTCTATAGATACTCTGCTTTGTCATCAAAGCAAATACATCTTTTACTTTATGGATATATATATATATATACATTCCATGCACGGCCGGGGGCACTAGCCAATCACACGGCTCACTGGCTGCCAAATCTGCGTGGGAAATCGCTTATACCCAGAAATCGACCGCCAAAGCTGCAGAGCAGATAACAAGGGGACATTTTTCATGCAAAAAAGTATTTGTGCTCATTAGAACATAAGGAACGGAAGGGAGAATCATAGAACAAGCAGTTTGCCTTATCCACAGAGTAAAAGTGCATTTTTGAAAGGAGACTTTGACTCTTCAGAATTTCGACTCTCGATACTTTGGCTCTTCGGAACTTCAGCTGTTCGGGACCTCGGTGGTTTGGGACTAGGGATGTAGCGAACTAGTTCGCGCGAACTTTGACTGTTCGCGTCCGCCGCAAGTTCGCGAACGTCGCGCGACGTTTGCCAATAGGCGTTCGTGTCAAAATCGTTCAACCATTCGATCGCTAAAATCGAACGATTTTTGTTCGAATCGAACGATCGAAGCCATTGGATTGAATGAAATCATTCGATCCAATGGCTTCGATCGTTCGTTTCGAACGAAAAGCGTTCGATCGAACGATTAAAATCCTTCGATCGTTCGAATCGAACGATTTTCGGATGTTCGAAGTTCGCAAACTGTTCGCGAACTGTTCACATTTTTTGCCGGTGTTCGCGAACGGCGTTCGCGAACACATACACGGCAGTTCGCTACATCCCTATTTGGGACGACAGCAGATGCGGCTTAGTAGTCAAGGTGGGCCCGGCTATTTTGAAAGGTGCAGCACAGCCGGGCCCCCTTTAGGCCGGGCCAGGTCCAGTAATACCCCTTGTGCCCCCCTGATGGCAGCCCTGCACTAAAGAAAGCTTTCAAACTAAGAGAAAGAAAGTGACAGATTAACAGGAATCTTGTGGGAAAACCTAGAGAGTCATTTGGATCCTTCCCAGTCCTGATCCAAAGCTCCTTCTGCCCTGACTCAGGCCTGTGCTCCCCACTCTATAGGCTTTTATAAGGAAAGATATTTATTTTTGAGTTTATATCCCCTTTAACGTAACCAAACAGTGTCGGACTGGACCACCAGGATACCAGGAAAACTCCCGGTGGGCCCTCCTGCTTCTAAGCATTTGTAACAATTTCATGTTCATTCCCTAATTCTGTATGGAACAAAGGGGTTAAATAGATGGACAATAGAGACTATCATTTAAAGAAAAACTACTAAGAAATTAAGAAGGTTGAGTGAGAAGTGGAAGAAGATGAGTTTGGAGAATGGGCCCATGGTCTTAGGTTTTCTGCTGGGCCCCAGGCATCTCAGTCCAACACTGGAACAAAAACACAGGTTATTGTGCCAAGATTTCTGCGTCCGGGATCTGATCTCCGTTAGTTAAAAGAGTCGCTGCCACAGCAACGTGGTGAGTGAATTCTGTAATGACTGATAAGGTTGTGAGCTTGGTCCTTATTTCACTAATACACAAACACTCACAACAAACACAAGTCAATCACGTGCACATTCCACAATCCCTACAGCACAACCAGATTCCTATTCATTTCAGGGAAAGTCACCTTAGTAATTACTGTTCTGCCTCTCCAGTCTAAGCACTACAATGTGATCTCGTCTTAACTCACGGTTGTGTTGAGATGTCTATAACTGCAGTCTTAGGTAGATTGGCGGACAGTGACTCGATCCAATGACACCTTGAAGATCATGAAGAAGTTTATTTAAAACTGTGTTGATCAAATACTGATGAACAAATGGATAGGTCAAAAAATCATAGTGTGAACAGCTAACAGAGCATGTAACTGAATGCAGGTTGAAGCTGGAATGAGCTAGAGTGAGAAGTAGGGGAGGAGACAAGAGATGAGAGGAGGCTAAGGGAAGAGAGATGAGACACACATAAGAAAAAGGCAAACAATGCATGTGTAACATGACACTCCCCGTCGGAATCTGTGATTTCTAATAACAATAATAACTTTAGTTCAAGTCCGGGTATAAGATATTTTTCTGCTTGGAAGACCTGCAACAGAAGAAACGACAAAGAGCAACAGGAAACATTACTACAATACTTGTAGAAGTACTTTTTCAAGTGTGGACACCGGACTTCAGAGGGGAAGGCAGCAACAGCACCAATCCTTCTTACCTCCCTTTGCATCAGGTCGGTGTTGGGAGTCTATCTTCCTGTTTGGGCAGAAGCAGTACCAGTTCTGATATGGGTCTGAAGTAGTGTCTTGCAGAACCTTCTTTCATTACTTTGACTTCTGCTTTCCGCACCTTGCCATCGTTACTTGGAACAGTTTTTGTGACAAGACCGATAGGCCAATTGTTACGATGAGTGTCTTTTTCTTTGAGGAGAACAACGTCCCCAACTTGCAGGTCAGGTTTACAGATTTGCCATTTTCTGCGACTTTGAAGGTTGCAAAGGTACTCCATCTTCCAACGGCTCCAAAATGCGTTAGCAAGATGTTGAACCCGTTTCCATTGTTGTTTGTAAACATTGGTACAATCGAAAGCCTGAGGTGGAATAATATCTATCCCAATCTTTTGTGTTAGGAGGGTGGCTGGAGTTAGCAAAACTGGAGACTCTGGATCTGAGGAAATGGGAACAAGAGGTCTTGCATTGATTATGGCAGACACCTCGGCAAGGAAGGTGACCAAGACTTCATGTGTGAGATGAGAATATTTGTGGTCCAGCAGCATAGAGTCCAGGATTTTCCTCGAAATCCCGATCATGCGTTCCCAAGAGCCTCCCATATGTGAAGAATGAGGCGGGTTGAATTCCCACTTACACTTGTTGATATAGAAGAAGTTCTCTATCTTCTCTGCTCCAGTAAAATTTGTCCCGCAATCGGATCTGAGTAACTTAACAGGCCCACGAATGGAAACAAATCTTCTGAAGGCGTTAATGAAGCAAGAAGAGTCCATTGATTCTATAACTTCAATGTGCACTGCGCGAATACTCAAACAGGTGAATAGCACAGCCCATCGCTTATTATTGACGACTCCGCCACGAGTCTTACGTGTAACTATGCTCCAGGGGCCGAAGACATCAATACCGACATTGGTGAAAGGTGGCTCGGTACTCAATCTGTCTGTTGGAAGCTCTGCCATCTGTTGATTTAGATGCTTTCCCCTTAGTCTTTGACACTTGACGCACTTATGAAGTATGGAGGATATACATCTTTTCATCCCGATTATCCAGAAACCAGCAGCCCTCACTGCTCCTTCTGTGAAGTGCCGACCTTGGTGTTGGACTTGCTCGTGGTAATGTCTGACTATCAGAGCAGTAATGTGGTGGCGGCCTGAGATGATGAGAGGATTTTGCTCTTTGCTAAGCACATCAGACCTTGCAATGCGACCACCAACTCGAAGTAGTTTGTTCGGATCAATTATTGGATTCAACTGGTATAGAGGGCTATGTTTGGATAGATTGAGTCCTTTCGACAAGTTGTGGATCTCTTGCGAATATACTTCATGTTGGACACATTGGATGATGACTCTCTCTGCTTGAGCAACCTCTGCAATGATGGGGGGCCCTTTACAGATGTGCCACTTACGAAGACTCTACCGGACTTGAGAAGAATTCTTTGTTCAAGAGCACTGGTGGGTATATCCATGATATATTCAGAAAGGCGGCAGCAGGCCTTGCACGGCTGCCTAGGTCGGCAGGGTTAAGGTCGGTGGGTACGTAGTGCCATTGTTCTGACTTGGAGAATTTCCTAATACGATCCACACGATTGCCAACATACACATGGAACTGTCTCGTTCGATTGTGTAGGTAACCTAGCACTATTTTGCTGTCTGTGTAAAAATCAAAGGAATCAATGTCAAAGTCCGTTTCGTGCTCAATAAGCTCAGCAATTTCAACAGCTAACGTGGCTGCACAGAGTTCGAGCCTTGGGATGGTATGTGCAGGCTTTGGAGTTAACTTAGTTTTTCCCATGACGAATCCTGCATCTATTTCACCATTGGAGTGAACAACTCGGAGATAAGCTACTGCAGCTATGGCTTCCATGGATGCATCAGAAAAGACATGGATCTCCAGTTTGGTAGCATTCTTCAAGGAAGCAGGAATATAAGAGCGTGGTATCTTAAACTGTTGCAACGCCTGGAGAGACTGCTTCCAGGATTCCCACCTTTGTTGTTTTTCTTTGGATAAAGGGGTATCCCAGTCAGTGTTCTCTGTAGTGAGTTGTCTGAGTAATATCTTACCCTGAATGGTAAAGGGTGCTATGAATCCCAAGGGATCGTAGATGCTGTTCACTGCAGACAAAACTCCTCTTTTTGTGAAGGGCTTCTCGCAGGCTGATGTTTGAAATGTGAACGTGTCTTGTTTCACATCCCACAGCAACCCAAGGCTGCGTTGTGTGAGGGAAAGGTCAGATTCTAGTCGGAACTCCTTAGCACTGACAGCATGATCATCAAGGGGAAATGCTCCCATTACCTCATTGCTGTTGGAGATGATTTTGTGTAGTCTGAGATTGGCAGTAGCGAGCATATTCTGAGTTCTGGTGAGAAGGTCAATGGCCTCTTCTTCCGTTGGCAGAGACTTAAGACCGTCATCCACATAGAAATTCCTTTCGACAAACTGACGTGCATCCGTCCCAAACTCTTGTTCACCCTCTTGGGCTGTTTTTCTCAGTCCGTAAATGGCAACTGCTGGGGAAGGGCTATTCCCGAAAACGTGAACCTTCATTCGATAGTCAATGACCTCATTGTTGACATCATTGTTGCGATACCATCGGAATCTGAGGAAGTTTCTGTTATCTTCACGGACGATGAAACAATGGAACATTTGTTGAATGTCGGCCATAATGGCAACTGGCTCTTGTCTAAAGCGGAGTAGGACTCCTAGGAGGTTGTTGTTCAGGTTAGGTCCAGAGAGAAGGTTGTCATTGAGAGAAACACCTTCTTGACGAGCACTTGAGTCAAAGACCACTCTAATCTGGTCAGGCTTGCGAGGATGGTAGACACCAAAACATGGAAGGTACCAGCATTCTTCTCCATGTGAAAGAGGGGGTGCTGGTTCCGCATGATCTCTCTCGAACACCTTCTGCATAAATTCAACAAAATGTTTCTTCATTTCCGGTTTCCGGTTCAGGGTGCGCTCTAAGGAGATGAACCGCAAATCTGCCTGTTGTCTATTATTTGGCATTCTCTTCCTTGGAGTGCGGAATGGTAGCGGTGCCACCCAGCTGTTGGAATCATCTTGATAGAACTCTTTACTCATGGTTCTCAAGAATTCTTTGTCTTCCATTGTGGCTGCTAACTCATTGTCTTTTGTGGTTACCTCAAACACTGTGTTACCAATGTTGTCATCCCGAAAGATGAATGCTTTCCCATCCTCTAGTATGATGCTCTCTTGTGTACCATTGCTACACAGCTTTTCTTTCACACTATAGTGATGTTGTTGTCGTGGAAAGCAAGTGGTACGTCCATTGGGCAGGATGTGTGTTTTGAAGGATGAAACAGAGAGAGGTTTCCCGGCATTGCTAAGACAGACGTTGCCTATAATGACCCAGCCAAGATCCAGACGCTGGGCGTAAGGTGCATCGTGTGGGCCGCTGATTTGACGGCGCACCTTGTGCACCCTTAGAATGTCTCTCCCGAGTAGCAACAGGATATCAGCATTTTCATCAAAAGCTGGTATTTGTTCAGCTATGTCCTTCAAGTGAGCATGGTGCAAGGCAGATTCAGGAGTGGGAATCTCATCCTTGTTGGTTGGGATCTGATTACACTCAATGATAGTAGGCAAGGGTATTTCCAAGTTGCTATTGAGAGGAGTAACTACAAGGCCACTGGCTCTTCTACCCAAGACTTCTGTAATGCCTGCACAAGTACCTAGGGTATAAGGTAGAGCATCTCCTGCAATGCCTAAGAGATCAAAGAACCTTGTACTTGCGAGAGATCGGTTGCTCTGATCGTCCAGAATGGTGTACAGTCTTATGGCCTTTTCAGGTTGGCCCTTTGTGTATACATGAACCAAGCATATCTTAGCGCAGGATTTCTCACAAAGTCCTTCTCCACAGACTTCAGTGCATGTTGAGGACACTAGTGTGGAGGTAGTTATTTGTTCGACGTGCTCCCCGCCAAGCTTTCCCCTGGGGAAAATGTCTGTGAGTGGAGTAGTGCTGTTTTGGTACAGATGAAGGGCTTGTACGTGGTTGTCACTCCCGCAATCCTTGCATTTAATGATGGCCTTACAGTCCTTTGCAAGGTGTTCTGTGGAGGCACAGCATCTGAAACAAACTCCAAATTCCTTTAAAAGTTCCTTACGTTCTTGTAGAGGTTTCTTTCTGAAGCCGATGCACTTATTAAGTGGGTGTGGCTTTTTATGTATGGGGCATTGACGATTTGGATCCTCTAGTTTCTGGTTTTGTCTAGTTCCTTGAAGAACTGTAGCAGGAGCAGGTTGAACATCGGTCCTTTTTACTGATACTGGGCCCCTGCGGTCTCTGTGTGTTGTGCGTGTGTTTGCAAGTCCTGGAGATGGTGGACTGAGAAGATTACAGTCACCGTAGAAGAAACTTGGGTCGTTCTTAGAATCTGCAATTTCTTTTATGAAGTTAGAGAAATAGGAAAAGGGAGGAAAGGCAACTCCGTACTTTTTCTTGTAAGTGGATCCCTGACTAACCCATTTTTCTTGGATGCCATAAGGTAGCTTAAGGACAATAGGGTTGATGCCACGAGGGGTGTCAAGGTAACTAAGCCCCGGTAGGCAGGTGTCTGCTTTAGCTAGTTGGAGCTCTAGTAGAAGATCACTGAGTTCTTGAAGCTTTAGATTGTCTTTAGCTGTAATCCTTGGAAAACCTTGCAACCTTTTGAGTAGGGCATCTTCGATGGCTTCAGAACTGCCAAAACTACGTTCAAGTCTGTCCCATGCAGCGTCAAGACCTGTAGCAGGATTGGAAGTGTAAACTGTTTTAAGTCTCTTGATGCGTTCAGCAGACTGGGGACCTAGCCACCTGATGAGTAGATCCAGTTCCTCTGCAGGAGTAATATCTAACTCGCTGATAGTGGCTTTAAAGGTGTATTTCCAGCCTCTGTAATTTTCCGGTTTGTCATCGAACATGGTGAGGCCTGTCCTGGTGAGTTCTCTGCGAAGGATATACTTAGCAAACTGTGACATGTCTGTGTTTTCAGACTTTGGGTATTCGATCGCAGGCGGAACAGAGTTGATTGTAGTGGCAGGTACATTGATGTTGAGTGGCTTGGGAACATAAGATGGTGCCAAGGCGTTTAACACCGGAGCTGGGGTACAGTCCAAGGGTGTGTGGGTTTGTAGCTGTAAATTAGTGGGTTGGTTAGTAGGTGGCAGGTTACTGTGATATTGAGGTAGACGGTCTTTTCGACCCATACTTGTTTCTGTCGCTTGTGAAGGAGCAGTAAATGGAAAGAGAACACCTTGGTTAAGTGCTTTGGCTGCTATGACAGTGTGATGGAGTTTCGATGAGGTCTGTGATGAAACTGATGCATAGGATTTAACAGAGTGATTGCTACTGATGCCTCTTTCATTGTCACTTACAGCTTGTTCTAAGACTCTTAATCTTGCCATGTCTTTGGCGTGCTCACATTGTTTCTCCAAAACTTCCATCTGCGCGTTTTTCCACGCAGCCTCAGCTTCCATCTCTGCCTTCTTTTGGGCAGCAACAGCTTCCATCTCTGCCTTCTTCTGTGCTTTCTCTTGGGCGAAGGCTGCCTGGATTTTAGAAGCTTCGGCATCAGCTCGGGCTTTGATGAGTTGTTGACTGAGAGTAGAAGATGTTGATCTTAAGGATTTGGAAGATCGTGTGGAGCGCTTAGAAGTTGTGGAGAGATGGGATCTGAAGTCATAGAGATGTGTGATTTTTACATCTGTTTTTGCCCTTGTTTGTATTACTAAATCATCTCTTTCAAGATTGAGTTCATTCAATTCCTTTAGTTCTTGTAAGGAATTGTCTGTGTTGTGCCGCTTTAAGAGATCAGCATATTTGTCAGACAGTCTTTGATAGTTCTCATAAGCAGCATTCAATAGCTTAACAGCGCCCTCTAGGTGCAATACCTCATGAGTTGGTTGTGACAGAGCTGACATGCATTCAATAGTCTTAGACCATAAGTGGCTGATGTTTCTCAGCAGCTCCTCCTTGTCAGCCTCATAGTTCTCTTGAACTTTCCATGTTGGTTTCATCAAACGTTTTTGTTTTATGTGGCTTTGAGGATCTGACCCTTGAGCTGTAAGAAGTTCAGGTTCTTGCTGTGTATTAGGTTGTACATTGTCTTGCTGGTGCATTGTGTCAGGCAGAGGGTAGAATCACAAGCACGGAGTGTTTACATAGAAATGTATCAATCTTCTGCCTCAGGGAGATGGTTTCCTAGGCAACCAGTGGGAGGGGGAGCGAGGGACTAGCTTAGCAATGGCAGTGCAAGTTAACTTTGAATGCACAGAGATTTTAGATTCACTTGCAGACAGAATGAATATGGTGTATTCTAGGAGCACATGAAATGACAGTTGCATGAAGTTTCTTCATTTATCTGTGCAGAAAACTGATGAATCATATGTTGAGGTTTGCTTGCTGCCTGGAGTATGCAGACTTGCACATATATTCTGCTATAATCCAGTGTCTTTATGCATCTCACTACACATGCAAGCTGGTAAGGATCCTTTGAAAGATATTAGCTGATCTTTAAAGATCCTTTCACAGATTTTTTGACTGTTCTGCCTCTCCAGTCTAAGCACTACAATGTGATCTCGTCTTAACTCACGGTTGTGTTGAGATGTCTATAACTGCAGTCTTAGGTAGATTGGCGGACAGTGACTCGATCCAATGACACCTTGAAGATCATGAAGAAGTTTATTTAAAACTGTGTAGATCAAATACCGATGAACAAATGGATAGGTCAAAAAATCATAGTGTGAACAGCTAACAGAGCATGTAACTGAATGCAGGATGAAGCTGGAATGAGCTAGAGTGAGAAGTAGGGGAGGAGACAAGAGATGAGAGGAAGCTAAGGGAAGAGAGATGAGACACACATAAGAAAAAGGCAAACAATGCATGTGTAACATGACAATTACACTGGGCCTAATAATGTGCATTACAGTTGGGCTCATGTACTGATACCGACTACACCGGGACCAACAGAATTCCAACACCGAACATTTATTGCCCTCGGGATCCGCCGTACAAAGAGCGATTGCTGCAAAGTATCAACGTAACTTCCATTGTAACATTCATTGGACTCATTGTAACCAGTCCCTTCCCTATTCAGCGGCTTCCGGGGCAGGAGGGAAAGTGTTAATATACATGGGTTACTGGTTCTGATCAGATACATATTTCCTTATTAACCCTTCTAGGCACTGATACTGCCTCGTAATAGAACTAACTCTATTGTGTGTGCCATAGGGAAATTAGATTGTAAGCTCTGTTGGGGTAAATTGCAGCGTTATTTCAGGAGGCGAGGGGCAATTTAGGGGGCCAACAGCATAATTATCATATATATATATATATTCATTATAATTCATTATTTTATGACTGTCCTAAATTTGTACAATAAGCATTTTTTTATAAACATATAATGAAACTGCTTATCAGCCAGTCCTAGGGCTGATCCTTCTTTAGTTAAACCGCTGCCCTGTAGCCCCATGCGATTGTACTGAAACTCCCAGCACCCTCTGGCAGCCGGGGGTTTAGATCATTTTCAAATTAAGACGAGGCGACAGCGCAGAGAGTGAATGTCAGACGGCAGTTTTCTCACTAATATAAAAGTACAGTTTCCATGAACAAACAGCTTTTAGGATCAGACGTTGGCACAAGTGATGCCGTTGGGTAATTCAATATATTCTCCCCCCATTATAATCCCAAGTAGCGCCGGTCCCTAAGGTTCATCGTATCGATTAGGGCGAGTCCTGTGGCCTCAGCAAATAAGCGCAGATATTGTACAGTAAGGGAATTCTGGATGTGCTGAATGGGTGGATCAAGAAACTTTCAATTTTTTTCCTTTCTGGTGCTTTTTTTTACAATAGTTTAGAAATATTTAATTTATTGTACAGTCAGTCAGAACTAAAAGCTGCCTTGGTTTTCCTATGCCTTGTGGCACTTACTCACTTTATATCGGGGTATAGGGGCAAAGATCTAGGGGGAAAATCAGGTCGAGATTTTCGATGAGGCCACAAAAGCCCAGGCTTAGGGCAGCGAGATTTAAGGGGCAGCCTGTCACCCGGCCATAGTCTAAGGGGCGTAAGCACCGGCAAAGTGGGGACACACAGCTCCCCATAAAGCGGTTGGGCATCAAGCCGTCCCTAATTTTTTGCCACTCTAGTCCCTCCACAACAAATCTGGACCTGCCTGTGAGTGTGAGCAGGGGACAAGCTCTCAAGGGTGTCCGGCACTCGGACCCCGCAGCCTTTAGGCACTCAAGGCCAAAATCCAGGCCTGGGCAAATTACAACTACTGGACTCAAAGTTGCCTCAACCCATTACATTCCCTTATACCCCCTACTGCATTGTATAAGGCACAAGGTTACAGTAACCCTTCCAACACTTTCCTCCTTTGCAGATTCGCAGTCGTGTAATGTGACGTGAGCAGAAATGCAGGGTGCTGGGAGTCACTTCTGCACCACATTGGCCTCTTCAATTAACATCTCCTCTTTATTTAATCAGTGTTGTTGTTACTCAGTGATTGTCACAGCCCATTAATTATTCTGTTGTTCTTAGAACACTGGGAAGTTTCCATTCTGCAATGTTGGATTTTTGGCATTTCTAAGGGTTTCTGTCACTTACCCAAAGCTTTGGAAAGAAACAGCAATTGTATGAGGCTCTTTCGGAAAATCTTACAGTGCGTACGGTATATAGAATTCAATCCATGTAATTTAACATCCGGTGTTGTTTGTAAGTCAAATTCATATCAGAATAATGAAGAGAAGAGCTCTCCAGCCCAAGGTCATGAAGCCCTGAACTCCCTGCAATGATCATCTCAACCCACTTCAGCTCCGACCCCCTCGTGGTTCTGAATGATTGAACTCAGGTGGCGCCATGGAAACGGGTCCCTTTGTGCCTCTGTAGTTTGTCATTAATGAGAGAATGAAGTGACACTTCAGGGAGAGACTATAAGAGTAGTAAGTGCAGCCCCCATAGGACAAGTCTTACCATGCGGCTCTATCAGCAGGTAATGAGTATGTTTCATTGACCCCAGCTGGGATTTCTATGTGTAAAATTCTTTCCTTTAAGGTTAAAATGCCCAGAACACGTAACAGAGCCACAGAATTTATACTAAATTCCCAGCCATGTGTAACATGTACAAATATCTCATTAGACACAATGCTGGGGTCTGGGGGGAATTAATTCAGGAAGAAAGAATTCCCATTAAATGGTCTACATGGGAAACAACTCAACATATTCCCTATAGAAGCAAAGTCACACGGGCCCAAGACCACCCAGAACTCACCCAACTTAGCACTGGGACCTTGGGGTTTGAGCTCAAATCAAGAAAAACATGTGGACGAGGGCCAAGTCCTAATCAAGACTGAGTCTGGGAAGGGTCTAAGTACCCTGGAGACCAAATGCAGACAAAAACAAGAGATGATGCTTAGAATTGTACATAGATTTTATTCTTTTCATTATTACTCTTTCAAAAGAAGACCAAGTGCAACATTGCAAAAGGCCAAGCGAAGACCAAGTGCAACAGTGCCCAAGGCCAAGGGAAGACCAATTGCAACAGTGACAAGGCCAAGCGAAGACCAAGTGCAACAGTGACAAGGCCAAGCGAAGACCAAGTGCAACAGTGCCCAAGGCCAAGCAAAGACCAAGTGCAACAGTGCCCAAGGCCAAGCGAAGACCAAGTGCAACAGTGCCCAAGGCCAAGGGAAGACCAATTGCAACAGTGACAAGGCCAAGCGAAGACCAAGTGCAACAGTGACAAGGCCAAGGGAAGACCAAGTGCAACAGTGACAAGGCCAAGCGAAGACCAAGTGCAACAGTGCCCAAGGCCAAGGGAAGACCAAGTGCAACAGTGACAAGGCCAAGCGAAGACCAAGTGCAACAGTGACAAGGCCAAGCGAAGACCAAGTGCAACAGTGACAAGGCCAAGCGAAGACCAAGTGCAACAGTGCCCAAGACCAAGCGAAGACCAAGTGCAACAGTGACAAGGCCAAGCGAAGACCAAGTGCAACAGTGACAAGGCCAAGCGAAGACCAAGTGCAACAGTGACAAGGCCAAGCGAAGACCAAGTGCAACAGTGCCCAAGGCCAAGGGAAGACCAAGTGCAACAGTGACAAGGCCAAGCGAAGACCAAGTGCAACAGTGACAAGGCCAAGCAAAGACCAAGTGCAACAGTGCCCAAGGCCAAGGGAAGACCAAGTGCAACAGTGACAAGGCCAAGCGAAGACCAAGTGCAACAGTGACAAGGCCAAGCGAAGACCAAGTGCAACAGTGACAAGGCCAAGCGAAGACCAAGTGCAACAGTGACAAGGCCAAGCGAAGACCAAGTGCAACAGTGACAAGGCCAAGCGAAGACCAAGTGCAACAGTGATAAGGCCAAGCAAAGACCAAGTGCAACAGTGACAAGGCCAAGCGAAGACCAAGTGCAACAGTGCCCAAGGCCAAGGGAAGACCAAGTGCAACAGTGACAAGGCCAAGCGAAGACCAAGTGCAACAGTGACAAGGCCAAGCGAAGACCAAGTGCAACAGTGACAAGGCCAAGCGAAGACCAAGTGCAACAGTGCCCAAGGCCAAGGGAAGACCAAGTGCAACAGTGACAAGGCCAAGTGAAGACCAAGTGCAACAGTGACAAGGCCAAGTGAAGACCAAGTGCAACAGTGACAAGGCCAAGTGAAGACCAAGTGCAACAGTGATAAGGCCAAGGGAAGACCAAGTGCAACAGTGACAAGGAAATGGGAGACTATGAGGTCAGCAGACATGACCTGGAAGAAATCTGTTTCTGTGACATGTTGGACATCATTGGATATTGTTACTACTTTGTTTGTGATTCATGAAAAATGTCTCATTATATCATCCACAAAAGACAGACCAACTGCAGGTTGTGCTTACATCAATGATAATTATGAAGTCCCCTTTAGTGGTATCACATCAGACATCTTGCATCTCATCTTGGGGAGCGACAGAGGACCCAATAAACGAAAACGACTGTATTAGGAGTAGTATTAAGACATATTTGTGTAGCGCTAACATACTCTGGAGCGCTGTGCAGTAGAAGGCTGCATACACCACACATACAGTTATATACAAACACCAACACAGGAGGGCTCTGCTCATGAGAGCTTACAATCTAAAGTGCAATGGAGTATTAGACACAAATCTAGACCAACTGCAATTTGATATTAAGTAAGAAATGAGCCAATCCTGATAATGTTTTTTAGAGCAGTGCAGCCCAACTGGAGATCCTAAACTTGGCCCCAAATGAGAATTGCATGGCCCCCGGCATGTCCAAGATCTCCCCTTTGTATGACTTTTTACTTTATAATATAATCGGGCCCCAAACATGTTAAAACATGTAAATTAGCACATGATGAGCCCAGAGCATGGAAATCTCCTTCTATTCCATATTCGTCCCCTAGGGGTCAGAGTGGAACATCCCAGGCAGGATCACTGGACATTGAAGCAGAACCAGCCAATAGAAATACCAGGACAAAGTCCACATTAGTTGTACATGGGAAACATTGATCCGTCCTGCGCCGCTGCTGCTGTGTGAGCTCCAAGGTCACTGGAAACTGCAGAAATTTGAAGGTGACAGGAGACGTCTCTGGGGTCACCCCTAATCTGCTGGATTCTTTATCAGGACAAAAACTGGCGGAATGAGTGCAGCTGCATGATGGAAAAGATCTGGTTCCTTCCCCACCCCCCACTTCTAATCATATTCTCCATGTCCAATTATTATTCAGTCAGATTCATGCTGCAGACTGCACTGGTTCTTAATAAGCCACGGGGGCTGCTGCCTCTACACTGACCCCATATAAAATCTACTGGGTGAGCAGCTAATTATTCCCCCTCCCAGGGGTTAAAGAGAACCCTTTTACCGACTGGAAATGCAATGGGGTATGTGAGTTATTGCCCCTCCTCAGACTGGAGCCAATGGCTGGAGCTGGAGTCGGATCAGCAGTGCAGATTCTTTGTGTCAAAGTCATTAGCAGGAATTCGCCAAGTGATTTGTAAATGTAATAGCTGTTGAAAGCTGTTTACAGTCTCTGCACTGCAGGTTCTGACTCCTGAAACAATGTAGCCAAATCCAGCTTATTGAGTTCCTTAAATACCTTAAGGGCTCTTACAGACGAGTGTTTTTACCTGGGCTCCCCTGCGTTCCGTTTTTTCTGCATTCAGCCGCAGGGGAGCTCAGGAATAGACGCATTACATATTTTCCAATGGGGCTGTACTCACACAGGCGCGTGTAGGTGCCGAACGCAGGAAAAATGCAGCATGTTGCGTCTCAACCTGCATTCCGCACCTACACGCGCCTGTGTGAGTACAGCCCCATTGGAAAATGTAATGCGTCTATTCCTGCGCTCCCCTGCGGCTGAACGCAGAAAAATGGAACGCAGGAGCGCAGGTAAAAAGGCTCGTCAGTAAGAGCCCTAAAACCGCTTAAGTCAATCAGAATACCTGGTCCGTTCTCCTAAAGATTCACAAGTGCCGCCCGATGGTTCCCTCGTTCTCTGGCTGACACTTTCCAGCCTGTGGGGGTTTAAGGGGAGAGAAAAGAGTCGGATGGATTTATGAGACAATGAATGGGCTGCACTGCTGTACAAGCTGCAACTTCGGGGAAAGAGATTGAGTCAGGGCCCCGCTCTCTGCCCAGAGCCAAGGAATTGGGAAGAGAAATATTTGTGAAGCCCTGGCACATTCACTTGTTATCAGTGATATCAGCGCCCAGACTGGCACTCGCGGGGTCCTCACCCCAATTACTGCCACCCCTAAGAATTGGTTCAAGAAGTTCTAATTGTCTGAACCAGCAAATCTAAATATCCCACACATTATTCAACCCTCCTGCTGAGTAGTACTGGGAGGGATATTTTGTTTCCAGTGATCCTGCAGATTGCAAGCTCTTGTGAGCAAGGCACATATTTTTATTCTTTAACTCCCCGTTTGTTACGAACGAATGTAAAACTCTGCGTAACCTGCTGACACTATAGATGACTGATGATGAGGAGAAGAAGGAGGATGATGAGGAGGCGGATAATGAAGATGAGGAGCAGGAGGAGGAGGAGCAGGAGGATGTGGAGCAGGAGGAGGAGGGGATGAGGAAGAGGAGGAGGAAGAGGAAGAGGAGGAGGATGATGATGAGGAGGAGGATGATGATGTCCTCATCATCATCCTCCTCCTCCTCATCATGGGGATGATGGGGAAGAGGAGGAGGAGGATGAGGAAGAGGAGGAGGAGGAGGAGGATGATGATGATGATGATGATGATGAGGAGGAGGAGGAGGATGAGGAAGAGGAGGAGGAAGAGGAGGAGGAGGAGGATGATGATGATGATGATGATGAGGAGGAGGAGGAGGAGGATGAGGAGGAGGATGAGGAAGAGGAGGAGGAGGAGGATGATGAGGAAGAGGAGGAGGAGGAGGAAGAGGAGGAGGATGAGGAGGAAGAGGAGGAGGAGGATGAGGAGGAAGAGGAGGAGGAGGAGGAGGAGGAGGAGGATGAGGAAGAGGAGGAGGAGGAGGATGATGAGGAAGAGGAGGAGGAGGAGGAAGAGGAGGAGGATGAGGAGGAAGAGGAGGAGGAGGATGAGGAGGAAGAGGAGGAGGAGGAAGAGGAGGAGGAGGAGGAGGATGTACAACTTGAGAGCAGTTTAGCTGTCAGTGGGGAAGGATATAATAAGTGAGTGAGACACAAACACAAGAGGATTTTACTGGTGTAACTGGATATTACTGGGCCCCACAGCAAATTGTTTTTTAGGTCCCCAAAATGTCTAGAGATTGACTTGTTTTAGGGGGCCCCTATACCCCCTGGTCCCCCCACAGCCACAGGGTCTGCTTCCTCTGTAGTGACATTTAATTATTAATATCCATTTAACCCCACGAGGGCACTCCTCGTGGCAACCAATCAGTGCAGCCGGTGCCTGTAATCACCAGAGCCGGTTTCTAGGGGCCCCAGAACACTCAGCACCTGCATTAGGGGCCCCAGAACACTCAGCACCTGCATTAGGGGCCCCAGAACACTCAGCACCTGCATTAGGGGCCCCAGAACACTCAGCACCTGCATTGCCGACAGCAACTGGTTCCAATGTAACAATAAACATCTACAGCTGAACTGTAACCCCCAGACTTGTACTTGTGGCCAATCTCTAACTCCAGGGGCCCCACAAGTCTCAATAAACACAGATTTTCTGTTTCTATTTATTGTGGGTCTCTAATAAGAACTTGGAGATGAGCGAGTTGATTGGTTATTGGTGTTGCTAATGAAGCGTCAGCTCTGCAATTAGCGGGGGACATTGGCTGCATTTTTTCTGATTGATGGAGAGAAGCACTTAAGTGCCCCCCCAGCCCCCCAGGGACATGGCAATTAGTCGCTGTGTAAATAGAAGACACAGAAATAACTTTATTTACATTGAGTTTCTGTGTGAATTGCCCCCGGCGGAAGCGCAAGGATTATATCCTTATATCCATCATGGCTCCCGGGGGTTCCAGCCTGGGGTGGGAAACGTCTCGCTGGTTAATGACCGAGGGCACGAGAAGCCCCCCAAGTGTAAATGTTTATTGGCCTCAGGGAATTCAGACTGGGGGATCAGTGACATGAGGAAGAGGAGTCAGCGAGGTGGTGGGTGAGGGGCACAGGGAACACTAGAAAGGGTTAAACAAGTGAATTCTCCCAAATTCTCTTTATTATCATCAGTGATTATTGTTGGTCCTTCAGCTGCTTCTCCCACCAGACATCGTCTGATTTACACTTTATTCTCAACTCCATTGTCAGAGTCAATCCTTATCCTCCCCCCACTGGTGCTGCAGATGTGACCCCAAAATCCACGTCCCTCACCCACTTTCCTCCACCTTCTTCCCTCTCTCATAATTATCTTATTCCGGCAACTTTCACCTGCTCACATGGATGGGCCACACTTCCTACTCTGATCACATTGATGTTCTACTCACTTCCTACTCATCCCTTATCTACTCACACTACTGAGACTTACTTACTACTCATCCCTTACCTACTCACACTACTGAGACTTATTTACTACTCATCCCTTACCTACTCACACTACTGGGACTTATTTACTACTCATCCCTTACCTACTCACACTACTGAGACTTATTTACTACTCATCCCTTACCTACTCACACTACTGAGACTTATTTACTACTCATCCCTTACCTACTCACACTCACACTACTGAGACATATTTACTACTCATCCCTTACTTACTCACACTACTGAGACATATTTACTACTCATCCCTTACCTACTCACACTGCTGAAACAGATTTCCTACTAATTCACTCTTACACTACTGAGACTGGACCTGTAGTCATCCCTTACCTACTCACAATACTGGGACTAGCTACCTAGTCACTCTTACACTACTGCGATTATACCTCTACTCACCCCTTTTCACATTACTGAGACAGATTTCCTACTCATCCCCTACTTACTGACACTACTGAGACTGGACTTCTACTCACCCTATATCAATCACACTACTAAGACTGGCTACCTACTCAAACTCACACTATTGAGACTGAACCTCTACTTACCCCTTATCTTCTCACACTGCTGAGACAGACGTCCTACTCATCTCTTTCCTACTCAAATTCACACTACTGAGATTGGACCACTACTCACCCCCTACCTACTCCCACCACTGAGACCAAATTGCTACTCACTTGTAGAGAGACGTCAGGCTACACTGATGCGACTCATGAGCAAAGGTAAATGAGCAGATAAAGTTCTCAGTTCATCACATAAAGGCCCTGGACTCTGAATTAATTGTTCAGTGAAATGAAATAAAGTGTTTGGATAAAGCCCCCGCGGAGTAATTGTGCGACTGCTCATTATCTATGGTGGGAGTTGGTCTGTGTGGGGCTGAGGGGAGAAGTTAAATGAACAAACAGTCGGATTATTCTGGATTTTCTGTATCGTATCATGTAACCACTCATTCCCCTTTTATTAACCAGTATTGTCAGAGGGTTGCTAGGGTGAGTGACTATGGCTGGCAACCAACAGAAAATTGACAGAGTCCAGATTTGTACTTGGAAATTGCCTTTCTCTTCCCGCTTGCTCCCACCTTCCCTCTGACCAGGGGCCCCTCTAAATCCAAATCTCTGCAGCAACAAGAAACATCACTCAAAATCCACCAAACACAAAGAATCTCTGAGAATCTCTATGATCCTTCTGGAACTACAACTCTCAGCAGCACCGCTACCAGCCATTCTCACTTACACTCTATCAATTTAGGGATGGGCCAATTTCACCCATTTTGTTTTGCCAAAAATTCGCCGCCGGTGGAATGTTGCTGACGCCGGGCATGTCTGCTACTTGTTACTCGTTACTCTCTTTTTTCTGCTACGTGTTACTCATTACTCTCTTTTTCTGCTACTTCTTACTCATCATTCTCTTTTTTCTGCTACTTGTTACTTATTACTTTCTTTTGTCTGCTACGTTACTCATTACTCTCTTTTTTCTGCTACTTGTTACTCATCATTCTCTTTTTTCTGCTACTTGTTACTTGTTACTCTCTTTTTCTGCTACTTCTTACTCATTACTCTCTTTTTTCTGCTACTTGTTATTCGTTACTGCTGCTCTTCACTTTCTTCTGCTGCTCGTTACTGTCTTTTGCTGCTGCACTTTCATCTTCTTTCATCTCGTCACTTTCTTTTCATTCTGTTTAGAAGTCTCTTTTCATTCTGCTCATTACTTTCTTTCTCTGCTGTTTGTTGCTTTATTTTTGCTGCTGCCTAATTTCATGTATTGTTTTCCATACTCTGTGTTTCCTGCTGCTCATTACTCTCTTCTGTCTTTTCCTGCTGCTGCTCATTACTCTGCTTTGCTTTTTTGGGTGCCATGTGTCCCATGAAAATGATCAATCCCCAGGCAAAGCCTAAAGTTGGCCATATGTGGACAAATTTAAGCTGCCAATTTGGGTCCCTTCAACAGAATCGGCATCTTATCTGTCCATGTATGGGGCCTCCCCAACCAGGGCTGGGGTTCAGCTCACAAGCAGAGCCAGAGTCACATGGTGGGACTTATTCTGACATAAATTCCAAAGTTCTGGCCTCACCTCCATCTGCCCAGACCACACTCCCTGGTCTTTATTATCACAAAATATTTGAAACCATTGCACACAAGGGATGGGTGTGGGTAATGCCGGCATCTCTCTGGCACTGGGAGGGTTAAGAGCTGCCAGACACAAGAAGGTTTAGTTAAAGGTTAATGTATAAACGAGTTAGAAAATCGTTACATATCCGATTCCTGGGCCTGATAGCACTGGGCATGGGGCACATTAACCCAAGAGTCAGTGGCCAATCCATAATGAAACTTCCGCTGCAGGAAAATAAAATTCAGTTTGACCCTTAAAGGGGAAATGTGCCAACAAGCAATTAGTTGCAGCTGTAGGTTGTGCCCAGGACAAATGTCTGTTACTCAGTCGCATTCTCATCTCAAACCGATTCTGCCCAGCGGCTTCATTTCCAGCAATGACTTTGGCTGCAGGTTTTATAGTCGCCTGTAATAACCAAATAACCAGCCTGGCACCGGCACCGCTCATAGAATCTGGTTCTGCCCATGAACCATCTGTTCCCCATAACCCCCAGCTGCTCTTTGTAAATATTCACATTATAGCAACTGTCATTCCCATAAACCTTCAGGCAGTTATTCCTCTTCACAAACATGGAAAATGCTGAATATGAGAAGAAAATATTACATCTTAATCCTGTTAAAGCCATTTAATCTGCAGTTTTGTATAAAGACCTAGAGGAAAAGACGGAATTTGTTGTATTTTAGCCAAGGAATTGCTACAAGTGTTGCCCCAATAACGACCTGAAACGCCCCACCTGCCTCTCCAGTCTGCTCCCCAGATTTCTCACTTACAGTAGCTACAATCTCAGCTGCCATAAAGCAGGACAGGACTGCTGCTTACAATGGGGATCAGATAGGATCTGTGCAGCCACTGGGACAGAATGTTCTGTTATACAGATAGCTAGAATCTCAGCTGCCATAAAGCAGGGCAGGACTGCTGCTTCCAATGGGGATCAATTAGGATCTGTGCAGTCACTGGGACAGAATGTTCTGTTATACAGAAAGCTAGAATCTCAACTGCCATAAAGCAGGACAGGACTGCTGCTTACAATGGGGATCAGATAGGATCTGTGCAGCCACTGGGACAGAATGTTCTGTTATACAGATAGCTAGAATCTCAGCTGCCATAAAGCAGGACAGGACTGCTGCTTACAATTGGGATCAGATAGGATCTGTGCAGCCACTGGGACAGAATGTTCTGTTATACAGATAGCTAGAATCTCAGCTGCCATAAAGCAGGACAGGACTGTTGCTTACAATGGGGATCAGATAAGATCTGTGCAGCCACTGGGACAGAATGTTCTGTTATACAGATAGCTAGAATCTCAGCTGCCATAAAGCAGGACAGGACTGCTGCTTACAATGGGGATCAGATAGGATCTGTGCAGCCACTGGGACAGAATGTTCTGTTATACAGATAGCTAGAATCTCAGCTGCCATAAAGCAGGACAGGACTGCTGCTTACAATGGGGATCAGATAGGATCTGTGCAGCCACTGGGACAGAATGTTCTGTTATACAGATAGCTAGAATCTCAGCTGCCATAAAGCAGGACAGGACTGCTGCTTACAATGGGGATCAGATAGGATCTGTGCCAGTTAGAGACAGAAGACAATGTATTTATCACTTACCTAAACCAAAGACTAGAGAATAAACAGATCTGCACAAGTTATTTAGTTGGAAAGTACAAATGGCCGATAGATTGAGTCACTTGGTTCATCCCTAGTAAATATCTGATGCTCAAGAGTCGGGACGAGCAATAGAGTTGGGGGTAACTAAGCCAAAGAGTAAATTTCCCAGTATCACATCCGATATTGTTCCACTATTGGGCATCACTGTACAATGGAGGGGGGGGGGTTACAGAAAATATTATGAAAACTTGTGAATAATCAGTAGAATCCGGACCCTCCGCACCCATCTCTGTGCCCCTTTGCCCCGGCTCATGTATAACCAATAAATCAGTCTCTGTTACACTTTCCCCTCAATTACTATAAATATTGCCCTAAACAGACACAGACTATGACTAAATCCACAATGAACCAGATTAAAGGGAAAGTTAAGGATATAATAAAGTTCAGATAATATTTTTTATACCCACACTGGAACCCTCCCCCCCTCATAGAAAGAGTTAAGAGCAGGCAGTAACCCTTCCATTTCCACTGCAGAAATAGCAGTTGGTACCAGAGACACATAATGACAATAAGTCCAGTTCTGGTTCTGCCCCAGATTAAGGTGACGGTGCTGATCCATGGGGGGGAGGGGGTCACAATGACTGACCAATCATTTCTCTTGAGCTGAGACCCAGTGAGTCCAATAAGCAGAACCAGATGGTACATCCCCGGGGGCCGCGGGTGCAGGTGCTGTTTGTTTGTTATGAGCAGCTGGTGTTACGGGGGAGGAACAGATGCACCAATCACCTGCCTTTATTGGCACATTTGGGTTTCACTAAGCTGCTTAACCCCTAGATGGCAACGATGCAGGATTTTATTCCCAGGTTTCCTTATGGCAAGCATGGCTGCATAGAAATAACTGCAGTCTGCACCCTCTATATACAGGCAGCATATGTATTTAAAGAGAAGAGGCAGAAATAAAAATGAACTCATTAAATGATAAATTGCACAATGGACACGCTGAGACTGACTCTCCGGGGAAAATGTGTTTTCAGCATATAAATAGTTAATGATGCCCAGAGATCAGGGGTTAATCAGGCAGTTTATGGGCTTTGCTATGGGAGAGAAACCTGATCTGGAGGCCAGAGGAGGAGAGAATACACAGTACAACTAGTACACAGGCAGAACCATCAGTGCCACGGGCACATTGAGAATTAAAGGGAAACTAAGCCATGGGAATCTGATATGACTATAAAGGGCTTGTTCTAATGCTGTCGCTTATAAAGTGCCCAGTGTGTCATTGCCCCAGTTACAAAGCACAATGTGGGGTTCAGCCAGGTGGATCTGTGGGTGACGGACGTGACATCATTGAGGGAAGGTTCCATCGTACCCCGAGCCTTGAATTCATGTTGCCTTGGAAATTTATATGAGCGTCTGAAAGACTGACCCCTGCCGACTACACACTGGCCAAATACAGAGGGAGACACACAATTAAGCCTCTTAATGGGAAAGAACACCCTCTGACCAAATAAAGAGTTAATATGCCCAAACTCTGCTGAGTACTTTGGAATTATTGGGGAAAGGAAAAGTTATAAATTGGAAATAAAACACCGACAGGTCTAAATGCTTTGCACATAATTAGTATTGATGTATCTGTGTATATTCGCCTCACTGCTGGTTCTGACACCTGAAAAAATGTAGCAGAAGCCTGACAACTATCAGTCCTGGAGAAGAACTGACTTCTGCTACTTTGTGTTAATGGACAGACACAATGACAGTTACACAGAACTATAAACCCAGTGAGAATGAGGAATGAATGGATATTGGGAAGTTGTATCAGGAGTCAGAAGCAGCAGTGCAGAGAAAGGGACAGACACAATGACAGTTACACAGAACTATAAACCCAGTGAGAATGAGGAATGAATGGATATTGGGAAGTTGTATCAGGAGTCAGAAGCAGCAGTGCAGAGAAAGGGACAGACACAATGACAGTTACACAGAACTATAAACCCAGTGAGAATGAGGAATGAATGGATATTGGGAAGTTGTATCAGGAGTCAGAAGCAGCAGTGCAGAGAAGAGAAAGGGACAGACACAATGACAGTTACACAGAACTATAAACCCAGTGAGAATGAGGAATGAATGGATATTGGGAAGTTGTATCAGGAGTCAGAAGCAGCAGAGAAGAGAAAGGGACAGACACAATGACAGTTACACAGAACTATAAACCCAGTGAGAATGAGGAATGAATGGATATTGGGAAGTTGTATCAGGAGTCAGAAGCAGCAGTGCAGAGAAGAGAAAGGGACAGACACAATGACAGTTACACAGAACTATAAACCCAGTGAGAATGAGGAATGAATGGATATTGGGAAGTTGTATCAGGAGTCAGAAGCAGCAGTGCAGAGAAAGGGACAGACACAATGACAGTTACACAGAACTATAAACCCAGTGAGAATGAGGAATGAATGGATATTGGGAAGTTGTATCAGGAGTCAGAAGCAGCAGTGCAGAGAAAGGGACAGACACAATGACAGTTACACCGAAGTATAAACCCAGTGAGAATGAGGAATGAATGGATATGGGGAAGTTGTATCAGGAGTCAGAAGCAGCAGTGCAGAGAAGAGAAAGGGACAGACACAATGACAGTTACACAGAACTATAAACCCAGTGAGAATGAGGAATGAATGGATATTGGGAAGTTGTATCAGGAGTCAGAAGCAGCAGTGCAGAGAAGAGAAAGGGACAGACACAATGACAGTTACACAGAACTATAAACCCAGTGAGAATGAGGAATGAATGGATATTGGGAAGTTGTATCAGGAGTCAGAAGCAGCAGTGCAGAGAAGAGAAAGGGACAGACACAATGACAGTTACACAGAAGTTGAACTATAAACCCAGTGAGAATGAGGAATGAATGGATATTGGGAAGTTCTATCAGGAGTCAGAAGCAGCAGTGCAGAGAAAGGGACAGACACAATGACAGTTACACAGAACTATAAACCCAGTGAGAATGAGGAATGAATGGATATTGGGAAGTTGTATCAGGAGTCAGAAGCAGCAGTGCAGAGAAGAGAAAGGGACAGACACAATGACAGTTACACAGAACTATAAACCCAGTGAGAATGAGGAATGAATGGATATTGGGAAGTTGTATCAGGAGTCGGGGGCAGCAGTGCAGAGAAAGGGACAGACACAATGACAGTTACACAGAACTATAAACCCAGTGAGAATGAGGAATGAATGGATATTGGGAAGTTGTATCAGGAGTCAGAAGCAGCAGTGCAGAGAAAGGGACAGACACAATGACAGTTACACAGAACTATAAACCCAGTGAGAATGAGGAATGAATGGATATTGGGAAGTTGTATCAGGAGTCAGAAGCAGCAGTGCAGAGAAAGGGACAGACACAATGACAGTTACACAGAACTATAAACCCAGTGAGAATGAGGAATGAATGGATATTGGGAAGTTGTATCAGGAGTCAGAAGCAGCAGTGCAGAGAAAGGGACAGACACAATGACAGTTACACCTCAGCTGAAAGGTGGATTATTTTCCCTGCACTTTTGAGTTTCCTGCTTTAATGTGATGACAGTGGGAACATTGCTTTGACGAAATCGAAGCAGCTATGCATTTGGTCTTTGTTTTTAACATGTAGGCCCTTTTATATAATAAGTTTGCCAGTACCCATAACAACCAATTAGATATTTGCTTTTAAACAGGTGAACAGTAAATGCTAGCTGCTGATTGGTTGCTATGGGTAACTGCACCCCACCACACATCAACATGATCCATGACAGGACCCCTAACTGTTCGAATTCATTCAGAACACTGTAATAGAAATGTACGGGGGGAGGGGCTGGAAGTCTGTGACTCAAGCAGTGGGTGGGACTAAGGCATCAGATAAAATAACCACAAATAATAATAATATACATAAAAATAAACTGTTCACCTTTAAGACAAAATCAGAACCAAAAGTGGGCGGTCACAGCAGTCAATGAGTAGAGTGGGCGGAGCCACAGGCAGGTTGTTCTCACCTGTTCTCTCTACTGCACAGCCTGGAATATGGAAATGAGTCTGACACAGGGAAAGTCGTTGTTCCATTAGCACCTCCCTATGTCCGTCCTTATGTACACACGGCCCAGAGTCTGTCTATTTAACTCACTAATGACACCCCAGTGTTTATCAGCCCAATTAACAGAATCACTGCAAAATGAGGATCCTTTTGTTTCCTTAGTTTCATCAGCAGATTTACATATGATTGACTTGATTCGTTTTAACCCTTGCTGCCTCTCCAGGAACCACACAATGAGTCATGTATTAATGAGCCCCTCCCTTCTCTCTGCTTTACAGATAAGGTGGAGTTCATTCTGCAGGGAGGGTCCCTGGAACTAATAATTCTACTTGAATTCTACTCAGCCTCTAAATCTATATTTATATTTAACTGCTCAACACTGGAGCATATTGTCCCTTTAAAGAGCCACGATTAACGGGATATTTCAAAATGTTCATGTATTTGGTCTTATCTCTTTAATTGAATCACTAATTAATTCAATGACTAATTGTAGAGACACTGACAGACTCCGCTTATAATAAATAATTACCCCTGGGAATAAGCTGAGAGTCTGTTCAGCTCTGCGGGTCAGTTTGGGCAAATTGCTCAGCTGAATAATGGCCACCGAGGGCCCCCGGGGTAGTGGCCACTTTATATTCCAGTTGAAGTCGCGTTCCCTGCACCCACTGTAGTTACAGCTCAAATTGCAATTGGTTGTCATTTTTTATTTGTGGTTTTTGAGATTTTATTCAGCAATTTCAGCAATCCTGTTGCTAGGGTCCAAATTCCCCTAGCAACCATGCACTGATTTTTGTAGCCTTACAGAGCATTTGTTTTTAGCGACCCCCTATTTGAAAGTTGGAAAGAGTCAGAAGACAAACCTATGAAAAAAGTAAAAGAAATGAAAAGTTGCTGAGAATTAGCCATTCTGTAACAAACTATAAGTTCTCTTAAAGGCGAAGCAGTTGTTTAAAGTCACATCTTGGCAGGTGTAGGCTGGGGAGCAGTTATGGGAGGGGGTTAATGATGCGTCTAATATACAGTATATACCTGCATATAATTAAGGGCAAGTCATTTATAGACTGAAGCATTTTCCATTGGAATGCATTTACCCTTTCCTTGCCCTGTTTATCCCATTGGTGCAGAATTAGAGCTGCAAGGGGAAAGTTTTTATCGTTATTTATTAACCGGCCCCTGGGGCCCCAGATGGATCCTATTCGCAGCTCTGATTATTCCCCATCTGTTAATTAGGCACATTCCTGGGCGCCACCCCTATGGATTGGGAATGGATCGTCCCAAGCTGCCTATTAATGAGAGTCGCTTGGTTTGGTCAGGGATTTTAGCTTTGGCCTCGTCTGTGGAACGGGCTCTTTAATGTCAGATTGAATTGTCAGCTCTCACTTGCAGGAAGATTTGTTACTTACATTTATTTGATTATTTATCTAGAGCAGTGGCACTGGCAGATACATTAGATGACTTTAAGGAAGGGTTGGATGCCTTTTTTACAAGGGAGAGACTACAGGGCCCTGATCAAATCCCTTGTGGGGTACGGGGAGACCAGTGGGGACTGGGGAGCAGTGAAGGACTTCAAGGCAAAATAAGCCGTATTGGCATGGACACAGTTGGGTGGGAGCTGCCATAGGTAATAATATCTAGGGATGCACCAAATCCACTATTTTGGATTCAGCTGAACCCCCGAATCCTTGACAAAAAGTCACGTGATTTCCTTCCCCGCCCCTAATTTATATATGCAAATTAGGATTCGGATTCGGTTCAGCCAGGCAGAAGGATCTGGCCAAATGCTGCTGAAGAAGGCTGAATCCTGGTCAAATACTGAACCAAATCCTGGATTCATCCCTAATAATAATCCATGAAGATTTCCACATTGGGACAGGTTGAGGGAGTGGCGCAGTGAGGACGCTGGGGGTTGTAGTTCAGCCGAGTGCTACACGTGTGTCTGATGTGGGAGGGGGACACATAATAGAATTAGGACCCAGAGGAAACACCTGACGTCCCTTTCTGTTTCCAGTTCTAATTCTAATGGATTTGCTAATGGGACCTGCCCGGTCTTGAACTCGCTGCTCTGGGAAGTTCCCCCCTCCCCCGGCAATGACAGGCCCCAGATATTAAAGTGTCAGCACTTTATCCAAGTGCCCTCCTGCTGCTCTGGGAACCCCCCCCCCCACTGAGCTTAATGTCCTGGGAAACAAACCAGAGCCCCGAATGTACAAAGTGACTAAGCGCAAACTGCTGAAATGTAGTGGCCCCTTTGTCTCTACTCTTGGCCCCACTAATTATAGGGCAAGAAGCCCCAACAAACTTGTCCTTATAATAAAGGGAAATTGGGAGGGGCGCACACTCCCCCTGCCTCTCATGTGCCTCAGTTTTATATTGTCCCCCATCAACTGGGCCACGAGGCAATGGCTCCGGCTCTGAGACCCCCAGAAATGGAAGAAGATGATTTTCTATTCATTTGTAGCTGTTCTGCGGGCAAATCCCCAACACAATGGGGAAGGAGGGGGCAGCAGAGAACCTCACAAGTATGACGTGTCACTGGCATTGAAGAGGTTAATTTGGGCTCTGGTTTGGATTAATGTCGGACCTGGGAAATGTCCAATGTGGCCCCTGTCAGTGTAATAAGGGCCCAGGGCGACACCTCTCTCTCCTTCTTCCCATCAGCCCCTGGTACAGATTTGATTTCATTTGTCGCCAGTTATAGAGAAGGAACAGGGCGTGGCCTCACTGGGGATTCTTATTAGTAAATAATAATTGGTGGGGAGGAAAGGAGATCTCACCATCAGCATAGGAAGGGGTTCTTTACTGTAAGGACAGTCAGGTTATGGGATTCCCTACCAAGAGAGGGGGAATGAGTGATTCATTGGTGGGGAGGAAAGGAGATCTCACCATCAGCATAGGAAGGGGTTCTTTACTGTAAGGGCAGTCAGGTTATGGGATTCCCTACCAAGAGAGGGGAATGAGTGATTCATTGGTGGGGAGGAAAGGAGATCTCACCATCAGCATAGGAAGGGGTTCTTTACTGTAAGGGCAGTCAGGTTATGGGATTCCCTACCAAGAGAGGGGAATGAGTGATTCATTGGTGGGGAGGAAAGGAGATCTCACCATCAGCATAGGAAGGGGTTCTTTACTGTAAGGACAGTCAGGTTATGGGATTCCCTACCAAGAGAGGGGAATGAGTGATTCATTGGTGGGGAGGAAAGGAGATCTCACCATCAGCATAGGAAGGGGTTCTTTACTGTAAGGACAGTCAGGTTATGGGATTCCCTACCAAGAGAGGGGAATGAGTGATTCATTGGTGGGGAGGAAAGGAGATCTCACCATCAGCATAGGAAGGGGTTCTTTACTGTAAGGGCAGTCAGGTTATGGGATTTATTTGGGCTGGATTATGTAGTTATGACTATTAATGTTAAAACCAGTGGTACCTGAGTAATTAGTTATGACTGGTTGGGGCCCGACATTAGGATGTATTGGCCCCTGGCCTGAAAATAATCTTAAAATAATCTTTAGCTTGAGTGAGTGACAAGAGACACAGAACGCTCTGCAGAAGTGCAAGTAGTTCAGGGGCAGAAAGGGAAGTCGAGGGGTAGAGACAGCAGTGCAGGGGCAGAAATCAGTACCTGGGGCAGAATTAGTGAAATACACAATTACACTAACTGGGAAGGTGGAAAAATCACTACAGAGTCTCCAATATTTTTTAGTTACCAGGATCCCAGAGAGAGGGAGGGAAATCTGGGAAAGGCCAATAATTAGCAGACAGGGAGCAGAGAGGGTTAATGACTAAGGACTCCACAAAGCACAGGGGCCACTTCAGTGGTGAAAAGAAATGAACATGAAAGAGACACAATGTTGTCTGCACCAGCAGTGCAAAGGTTAAACAAGGGTTATTCTGCTACAAAGGCTTAAGGAATAGTCTGTTACAGTGGTGCAAAGGTTAAAGAAGGGTTAATCTGTCAGACACTGCTAGCGTAAAGACAAGTCTGCTCCAGTAATGTATGGGTTAAACAAGGAACAGTCTGTTGCAGTGGTGCCGGGGTTAAACAAGGGCACATCTTGCCATATAGAAATATTGCCCTTGGGCCCCATGGAACAGTCAATGTAAAAAACCCTTTCCCTTGTCTCTATTATATCAGGTTATGGGGGAGCAGAGAGGCAGTTACTGTACCACTAAGGGTTAACTGGGTCACTTGCTGAGCAGGGGGAGCTGCATCGTATTCTTACCCCCAGTTCTGTGCAGTAAGGATCAGAGTCAGACAGTCTGCAGCCCTTTAGCTCTTGTTCAACTACAACTCCCAGAATCCTCGACTATTTCTCAACATATTTCTTATGTCAGATCTGAGGTGAGTGGGAAATACGACCTTTTAAGATGATTCGCCAGGGGCACCAGAGAGAGATCACTATTGGTGCAAAATGTAGGAGGGGTTTGTACCAAATCCAATGATCCACCAATGAGAGATGAGATGTATCCGGTGACACTTTCATCCTGCGGGAAATAAACTTAATGTGGTGCCAAATGCTGTAAATCTGGGCCCCAGACCTGGGCAAGACATGGGGCAAAGGACTGGACTACAATATTGTGTATTGGGCCCCCAAACCAACACCAATGAATTACCTACAAATAATGGGATGGGGTATTATACATGGAATTGACACTGTATTTATCTGCTGTGTGTTCTGGGGTATTATACATGGAATTGGCCCTGTATTTATCTGCTGTGTGTTCTGGGGTATTATACATAGAATTGGTCCTGTATTTATCTGCTGTGTGTTCTGGGGTATTATACATGGAATTGGCCCTGTATTTATCTGCTGTGTGTTCTGGGGTATTATACATGGAATTGGCCCTGTATTTATCTGCTGTGTGTTCTGGGGTATTATACATGGAATTGGCACTGTATTTATCTGCTGTGTGTTCTGGGGTATTATACATGGAATTGGCACTGTATTTATCTGCTGTGTGTTCTGGGGTATTATACATAGAATTGGTCCTGTATTTATCTGCTGTGTGTTCTGGGGTATTATACATGGAATTGGTCCTGTATTTATCTGCTGTGTGTTCTGGGTATTATACATGGAATTGGCCCTGTATTTATCTGCTGTGTGTTCTGGGGTATTATACATGGAATTGGCCCTGTATTTATCTGCTGTATGTTCTGGGTATTATACATGGAATTGGCCCTGTATTTATCTGCTGTGTGTTCTGGGGTATTATACATGGAATTGGCCCTGTATTTATCTGCTGTGTGTTCTGGGGTCTTATACATGGAATTGGTCCTGTATTTATCTGCTGTGTGTTCTGGGTATTATACATGGAATTGGCCCTGTATTTATCTGCTGTGTGTTCTGGGGTATTATACATGGAATTGGCCCTGTATTTATCTGCTGTGTGTTCTGGGGTATTATACATGGAATTGGTCCTGTATTTATCTGCTGTGTGTTCTGGGGTATTATACATGGAATTGGCCCTGTATTTATCTGCTGTGTGTTCTGGGGTATTATACATGGAATTGGCCCTGTATTTATCTGCTGTGTGTTCTGGGGTATTATACATGGAATTGGCCCTGTATTTATCTGCTGTGTGTTCTGGGGTATTATACATGGAATTGGCCCTGTATTTATCTGCTGTGTGTTCTGGGGTATTATACATAGAATTGGTCCTGTATTTATCTGCTGTGTGTTCTGGGGTATTATACATAGAATTGGTCCTGTATTTATCTGCTGTGTGTTCTGGGGTATTATACATGGAATTGACCCTGTATTTATCTGCTGTGTGTTCTGGGGTATTATACATGGAATTGGCCCTGTATTTATCTGCTGTGTGTTCTGGGGTATTATACATGGAATTGACCCTGTATTTATCTGCTGTGTGTTCTGGGGTATTATACATGGAATTGGTCCTGTATTTATCTGCTGTGTGTTCTGGGGTATTATACATGGAATTGACCCTGTATTTATCTGCTGTGTGTTCTGGGGTATTATACATGGAATTGGCCCTGTATTTATCTGCTGTGTGTTCTGGGGTATTATACATGGAATTGACACTGTATTTATCCTGCTGTGGGTTCTGGGGTATTATACATGGAATTGACACTGTATTTATCTGCTGTGGGTTCTGGGGTATTATACATGGAATTGGCCCTGTATTTATCTGCTGTGTGTTCTGGGGTATTATACATGGAATTGGCCCTGTATTTATCTGCTGTGTGTTCTGGGGTATTATACATGGAATTGGCCTGTATTTATCTGCTGTGTGTTCTGGGGTATTATACATGGAATTGGCCCTGTATTTATCTGCTGTGTGTTCTGGGGTATTATACATGGAATTGGTCCTGTATTTATCTGCTGTGTGTTCTGGGGTATTATACATGGAATTGGCCCTGTATTTATCTGCTGTGTGTTCTGGGGTATTATACATGGAATTGGCCTGTATTTATCTGCTGTGTGTTCTGGGGTATTATACATGGAATTGGCCCTGTATTTATCTGCTGTGTGTTCTGGGGTATTATACATGGAATTGGTCCTGTATTTATCTGCTGTGTGTTCTGGGGTATTATACATGGAATTGGCCCTGTATTTATCTGCTGTGTGTTCTGGGGTATTATACATGGAATTGGCACTGTATTTATCTGCTGTGTGTTCTGGGGTATTATACATGGAATTGGCACTGTATTTATCTGCTGTGTGTTCTGGGGTATTATACATAGAATTGGTCCTGTATTTATCTGCTGTGTGTTCTGGGGTATTATACATGGAATTGGTCCTGTATTTATCTGCTGTGTGTTCTGGGTATTATACATGGAATTGGCCCTGTATTTATCTGCTGTGTGTTCTGGGGTATTATACATGGAATTGGCCCTGTATTTATCTGCTGTGTGTTCTGGGTATTATACATGGAATTGGCCCTGTATTTATCTGCTGTGTGTTCTGGGGTATTATACATGGAATTGGCCCTGTATTTATCTGCTGTGTGTTCTGGGGTCTTATACATGGAATTGGTCCTGTATTTATCTGCTGTGTGTTCTGGGTATTATACATGGAATTGGCCCTGTATTTATCTGCTGTGTGTTCTGGGGTATTATACATGGAATTGGCCCTGTATTTATCTGCTGTGTGTTCTGGGGTATTATACATGGAATTGGTCCTGTATTTATCTGCTGTGTGTTCTGGGGTATTATACATGGAATTGGCCCTGTATTTATCTGCTGTGTGTTCTGGGGTATTATACATGGAATTGGCCCTGTATTTATCTGCTGTGTGTTCTGGGGTATTATACATGGAATTGGCACTGTATTTATCTGCTGTGTGTTCTGGGGTATTATACATGGAATTGGCCCTGTATTTATCTGCTGTGTGTTCTGGGGTATTATACATAGAATTGGTCCTGTATTTATCTGCTGTGTGTTCTGGGGTATTATACATGGAATTGGCCCTGTATTTATCTGCTGTGTGTTCTGGGGTATTATACATGGAATTGACCCTGTATTTATCTGCTGTGTGTTCTGGGGTATTATACATGGAATTGGCCCTGTATTTATCTGCTGTGTGTTCTGGGGTATTATACATGGAATTGACCCTGTATTTATCTGCTGTGTGTTCTGGGGTATTATACATGGAATTGGTCCTGTATTTATCTGCTGTGTGTTCTGGGGTATTATACATGGAATTGACCCTGTATTTATCTGCTGTGTGTTCTGGGGTATTATACATGGAATTGGCCCTGTATTTATCTGCTGTGTGTTCTGGGGTATTATACATGGAATTGACACTGTATTTATCCTGCTGTGGGTTCTGGGGTATTATACATGGAATTGACACTGTATTTATCTGCTGTGTGTTCTGGGGTATTATACATGGAATTGGCCCTGTATTTATCTGCTGTGTGTTCTGGGGTATTATACATGGAATTGGCCCTGTATTTATCTGCTGTGTGTTCTGGGGTATTATACATGGAATTGGCCCTGTATTTATCTGCTGTGTGTTCTGGGTATTATACATGGAATTGGCCCTGTATTTATCTGCTGTGTGTTCTGGGGTATTATACATGGAATTGGCCCTGTATTTATCTGCTGTGTGTTCTGGGGTATTATACATAGAATTGACCCTGTATTTATCTGCTGTGTGTTCTGGGGTATTATACATGGAATTGGCCCTGTATTTATCTGCTGTGTGTTCTGGGGTATTATACATGGAATTGGCCCTGTATTTATCCTGCTGTGTGTTCTGGGGTATTATACATGGAATTGGCACTGTATTTATCTGCTGTGTGTTCTGGGGTATTATACATGGAATTGGCCCTGTATTTATCTGCTGTGTGTTCTGGGGTATTATACATGGAATTGGCCCTGTATTTATCTGCTGTGTGTTCTGGGTATTATACATGGAATTGGCCTGTATTTATCTGCTGTGGGTTCTGGGGTATTATACATGGAATTGGCACTGTATTTATCCTGCTGTGGGTTCTGGGGTATTATACATGGAATTGGCTCTGTATTTATCTGCTGTGGGTTCTGGGGTATTATACATGGAATTGGCACTGTATTTATCCTGCTGTGGGTTCTGGGGTATTATACATGGAATTGGTCCTGTATTTATCTGCTGTGTGTTCTGGGTATTATACATGGAATTGGCACTGTATTTATCCTGCTGTGGGTTCTGGGGTATTATACATGGAATTGGTCTTGTATTTATCTGCTGTGTGTTCTGGGGTATTATACATGGAATTGGCCCTGTATTTATCTGCTGTGTGTTCTGGGTATTATACATGGAATTGGCCCTGTATTTATCTGCTGAGTGTTCTGGGGTATTATACATGGAATTGGTCCTGTATTTATCTGCTGTGTGTTCTGGGGTATTATACATGGAATTGGTCCTGTATTTATCTGCTGTGTGTTCTGGGTATTATACATGGAATTGGCCCTGTATTTATCTGCTGTGTGTTCTGGGGTATTATACATGGAATTGGCCCTGTATTTATCTGCTGTGTGTTCTGGGGTATTATACATGGAATTGGTCCTGTATTTATCTGCTGTGTGTTCTGGGTATTATACATGGAATTGGCCCTGTATTTATCTGCTGTGTGTTCTGGGGTATTATACATGGAATTGGCCCTGTATTTATCTGCTGTGTGTTCTGGGGTATTATACATGGAATTGGCCCTGTATTTATCTGCTGTGTGTTCTGGGGTATTATACATGGAATTGGCCCTGTATTTATCTGCTGTGTGTTCTGGGGTATTATACATGGAATTGGCCCTGTATTTATCTGCTGTGTGTTCTGGGGTATTATACATGGAATTGGCCCTGTATTTATCTGCTGTGTGTTCTGGGGTATTATACATAGAATTGGCCCTGTATTTATCTGCTGTGTGTTCTGGGGTATTATACATGGAATTGGCCCTGTATTTATCTGCTGTGAGTTCTGGGGTATTATACATGGAATTGGCACTGTATTTATCTGCTGTGAGTTCTGGGGTATTATACATGGAATTGGCCCTGTATTTATCTGCTGTGTGTTCTGGGGTATTATACATGGAATTGGCCCTGTATTTATCTGCTGTGGGTTCTGGGGTATTATACATGGAATTGGCCCTGTATTTATCTGCTGTGAGTTCTGGGGTATTATACATGGAATTGGCACTGTATTTATCTGCTGTGTGTTCTGGGGTATTATACATGGAATTGGCCCTGTATTTATCTGCTGTGTGTTCTGGGGTATTATACATGGAATTGGTCCTGTATTTATCTGCTGTGTGTTCTGGGTATTATACATGGAATTGGCCCTGTATTTATCTGCTGTGTGTTCTGGGGTATTATACATGGAATTGGCCCTGTATTTATCTGCTGAGTGTTCTGGGGTATTATACATGGAATTGGCCCTGTATTTATCTGCTGTGTGTTCTGGGGTATTATACATGGAATTGGCTTCTATTTCTCCTACTGGAAATACCATATAATATTACAATATAATATCAATTACACTATAAAGGAATCTGTATAGAAAATGTCTTTATTACCCACCTCTGATACAGAAGACTGTGGGTAGTAGTAGAGGCAGTGCTGGGAAGTTGGGCAGTGGCAGTAGGAGACACATGGGACGAGGGAGAGAGACATGAGCACTTACCTCCCTCCCTGTATTTCAGTTCAAACAGAGAAACATCCTGGAACAAAACAGGAGGGGGGGGGTTGTACATTTGGGCAGGGGCACTAGTCATAGTCCAGAGCAGGAGGCAGGGTCAGTACCAAGTATAATACCCAGGACTGGATACAGAATAGTCTATAGATCTCAAAGGGACTGGCGTCATCATATTGGAGGTGTCACTGAGAGCCCCCCTGGTCCCCAACTTTCCTTGATGTCGCCCTTTTACCCATAGAGACTGACTTGGCACCCAGTATATCTCTGCCAACTTACCCTACACACTGACTACTTACTGACTATATGCTGACTACATACTGACTACTAACTACTGACTATATACTGACTACTGATTACATACTGACTACTAACTACATACTGACTACTAACTACTGACTACATACTGACTACATACTGACTACATACTGACTACTGACTATATACTGACTATACACTGACTATATACTGACTATACACTGACTACATACTGACTACTGACTACTTACTGACTACTGACTATATACTGACTATACACTGACTACATATTGACTACTGACTACTTACTGACTACTGAATATATACTGACTACTGACTGACTACATACTGACTACTGGCTACTAACTACTGAATATATACTGACTACGTGCCCCTGTACAAGGGTTGCCCACTGGTCCTGTTACACTGGTACATTAGAATGAGAAACTGTGTGTGACAGTGTGGAAACCAGTTCAGTCTGCAGCATATTTCTATATTAATCATTAATATGTGCCCAATGCAGCGCAATCCATACGTGGCCCCTGTACTGCCAGGGCCAAATCCTTGTTCCCATGTTTTCCCCTGTTTGGCAGTTGGTCTGTGCAAGGGTTAACAGCTCTGCATCCCTGTACAGCAACATTAACCTGTTCTGTGCTGATACTAGTGTCAGCATTGTGCCCTTCCTTTATGCAGAGAAACACTGACCTTTTCACTGCTGGAACCCACTGTTACTGTTTATTCGCTGTGCTCCCCTGTACATAAAACTAACCCATTCACTGCCAGAACCCACTGTTACAGGGCTAGACACTTCCTCAGCATTTGTGCACAGTAACATTAACCTGTTAATGACTGAATTCGAGTCAAGGCATTGTCCTCATCTTCTATAGATCTGTGGGAAAATACATTAACCTGTTCATTGCTGTATCCTAGCATCACAACATTGTCAACATTAACCTTTTCACCACAGGATTTCAGTATTACTGATTGCTATACCGGTGCAAAACATTAACCTATTCTGTGCTGTATCTTAGTATCCCAGTATTGTGCCCATTCTCTGTATATCTATGCCAAAAATGTAACCTTTTCATGCTCAAACCCACTGTTACTGATTTGTTCCTTCACTCTGCATCCCTGTACAGCAGCGTTAACCCATTCAGTGATGGAACCTATGGGAACTGCTTTGGCCTTTCACCCTGCATCCTTGTACATCAACATTAACCCGTTTACTGCTGGAACCTGCATCCTTGTACAACCTGTTGCCACCTCCATAATCTGTACAATAGGAATTAACCTAATCAGTGCTGAAAGCAACAACACAGCAATTCCTCCTGGAATAGAGAGAGTTAAACACTTTGCACTTTAGATGGAGCAGAGCATTAAAGTCTCCAGCAGAGATAAGAGAATAGGGAAGGGAGAAATATGCAGGAGGAACTATGGAAATCAGCCCTCCAGCTTTTAATGAAATGGATGTCAGAGCTGTACAATCAATAGGCCAGTTCTTTACAGGCAGTTGTGGGTCAGAGAGGGTTAATGTGTCTATACAGCAGGGGGTCGAGACTAGGGGACAGGGGTGCCTTTATATATGAAACTCTGTGAACTATACAAATAATAATACAGAATGAGACTTTAGTAATAAAATATATTTCAGCATTCGTGTTGTTTGTTACAAAATGAAGTCAGACAGGTCAATGCAAAGATGTGACAGTTAGTCGTCTATAATACAAGCCCCCCCCAAATACTGTCCCTGATGGGGTTAATAAACAAGTCTGTCTCATGGACGGGGGGTGATCTGTAAGATCCATTCAGAGAGGGGGTCCCAAGTCAGACAATCCGTTTGCGCTCCCCCTTGCACAGAATCTTTTTGAAGGATCTCCTAAAGTCTTGGTTGAAGATGGTGTAAATGACGGGGTTCAGGGAGCTGTTGCAGTAACCGAACCAAAAGAAGAATTTAAAGAGGGGGACAGGGACGTAGCAGCTCTTCCACACAGCAGTGAGGGTGTAGGTGAAGAAGAAGGGGAACCAGCAGATGACAAACACCCCAATAACCACAGCCAGGACAAAGGTGAACCTCTTCTCTCGGTTCTGCCTCCCTTTCCACCTGGACACTTTGGGGTCCCTCTCTTCTTCCCTCCTAGGGATACTGTCCCCTGGTTTGATCTGGCTCAGCTTGGTTTTGCCCTTCCCTCTTGAAAGCTTGTCCTGTTTTTTCTTGGCTGGATACGGATTGTCCTCCTGGTGCTCAGAAGAAGAGGAATCATCCATGTCAACCCCATTGGCCTCCCCCTCTTTCCCATGGTCTCCCCCAGACCCCCCAGCTTTTTCCCCATTTAATTTGACAGGTAAGTCTTTGTCGGTCAAGCCGTTGTGCTGTTTTGCCTCCACGTCGGCCGCGTTGCTCCTCTTGCCGGGTGGGATCCTGGTCCTGCTCTTGGCAATCTGGTAGATTCGGATGTAGACCAGGACCATGATGAGACAAGGGGCAAAGAAGGAGCCAATGCTGGAGTAGATAATGTACCACTTTTCATCGTTGATTTTGCAGATGGGCATCTCCACTTTGCCACTTTCCTTCTCGATGGTTATGAGAGGTGGGAAGGAGATGACGGCAGAGATGACCCAGACGATGAAGATGATGCACTTGATCCTACGAGGGGTGCGTTTGAGGTTGTACTCTATGGCTTGGGTGATGGACCAATAACGGTCCAAGCTGATGGCGCACAGGTGAACTATGGAAGAGGTGCAGAAAAGTACGTCCAACGCCAGGTAGATCTCACACCAAACCTTCCCAAAGTACCAGTAGCCCATCACCTCATTGGATAAAGAGAAAGGGATGACCAGGGTGGCCACCAGGATGTCTGCTGAAGCCAACGAGACCAGGAACAGGTTCTGGGGGGCTTTTAGGGCTCTGCTGGTGAACACGGCGATAATAACCAGGACGTTCCCAAAGACAGTGAAAAGCATGAGAAGGGCCACCAGGGTGATGAGGGCCAGGGTGACCTCCAAGGAGTAAGGGGGTCCTCCTTCCCAGGTGCCATTGCCATTAGTGAAGGTGCTGTTACTGCAGTTCTCCAGGCACTCCATAGGGGACAGTCCCCCCTTTATCTCTGTGGGGTTCTCAAAGTTAATCATGAAATTCTGGGGTGACAGGTTCTCTGATTCGCTGGTTGGGATCATGGGGTTCAGCATTAAACCCAAACTGTGAGCTCAGGGGTAGTAAGGGGACCCCATTGTCCTACTCGGTGACTTCACTGGGTTTTCTCCCAACAAATCCACAAACCTGTCGGGGTTCAGTCGCTGCGATTAAATCCAGATCCTCTGACGACAGAATCGCAGGTCCCTCGGGCTGGAGCCGAA
Source organism: Xenopus petersii (assembly GCA_038501925.1). Classification (NCBI taxonomy): domain Eukaryota; kingdom Metazoa; phylum Chordata; class Amphibia; order Anura; family Pipidae; genus Xenopus; species Xenopus petersii. The sequence goes on from CM076685.1 coordinate 1,164,603, forward strand.
TAGAAACTTTACTGATCCGATCTTGTCCCGAAGTCCAACGATTCTGCTGTCGGTACCGGGAGACATTTGTCTGTTGCTTCTGATGGATCCGAACCTCAAGTCCCGGTGTCGCTCATTTACTCGGAGTCTGAACGAGACTGAGACCCGGGGCCGCCGACCCTTCCCGGAGACTGAGAATTCGCTTCTGTTTCTTCCTTTTATACCGCAATGAACTGGAGATCCCGCGGCCAACGCCTCCCCCACGTGGCACCAACCAGCGCTGCAGCCACAGCTCAGCCCGACCCCTCAATCACCGACCCCAACCCTCCTTATATACAGGGGCCTGCCTAAATATTCCTTATACACAGGCACCGACCCCAACTCTCCTTATACACAGGCACCAACCCCAACTCTCTTAATACACAGGCACCGACCCCAACTCTCCTTATACACAGGCACCGACCCCAACTCTCCTTATATAGAGGCACCGACCCCAACTCTTTTTATACACAGGCACCGACCCCAACTCTCCTTATATAGAGGCACCGACCCCAACTCTTTTTATACACAGGCACCGACCCCAACTCTCCTTATACACAGGCACCGACCCCAGCTCTCTTTATACACAGGCACCGACCCCAAGTCTCCTTATATAGAGGCACCGACCCCAACTCTTTTTATACACAGGCACCGACCCCAACTCTCCTTATACACGGGCACCGACCCCAACTCTCTTTATACACAGACACCTCTCATAATACAGATACTCCTTATACACAGACATTGGCTTGAAACCTCAATATAGAGAGAGTCGCCAATATAACCAGACCCTCTGTATAAAGTGATACCGACCTGCCTCCCAATATAGAGATCACTGGCTTCAGTATAAACAGATACTGAATGTAATAAAGTCTCAATGTACAACAATATCAGCCCTAGGGGAATGGAATAAAAAACACTAAGTTGTTGGACACTGCTCCTGAGCAAACTAATTAGTGACTTTAATTACATATGGGGGATATTGTTTTATTTACCAATAGCTCCTCCCAGGGACACAAGGTCCCCCATTCCGATTAGAAGAAAAGAGGTTCCAGCTAAATATTGGGAAGGGGTTTGTTACAGTGAGAGCTGTGAAGATGTGGAATTCTCTCCCTGAATCAGTTGTACAGGCTGATACATTAGATAGGTACAAGGAAGGGTCGGATGCTTTATTCACCAGTAGCTCCTCCCAGCAGACAGGAGGGAGCCAATGAGATTAGAGGAGGGAAAGGGGTGTTACAGGGAGAGCTGGGAAGTGAATCAGGGGTACAGGCTGATACATTAGATAGGTACAAGGAAGGGTCGGATGCTTTATTCACCAGTAGCTCCTCCCAGCAGACAGGAGGGAGCCAATGAGATTAGAGGAGGGAAAGGGGTGTTACAGGGAGAGCTGGGAAGTGAATCAGGGGTACAGGCTGATACATTAGATAGGTACAAGGAAGGGTCGGATGCTTTATTCACCAGTAGCTCCTCCCAGCAGACAGGAGGGAGCCAATGAGATTAGAGGAGGGAAAGGGGTGTTACAGGGAGAGCTGGGAAGTGAATCAGGGGTACAGGCTGATACATTAGATAGGTACAAGGAAGGGTCGGATGCTTTATTCACCAGTAGCTCCTCCCAGCAGACAGGAGGGAGCCAATGAGATTAGAGGAGGGAAAGGGGTGTTACAGGGAGAGCTGGGAAGTGAATCAGGGGTACAGGCTGATACATTAGATAGGTACAAGGAAGGGTCGGATGCTTTATTCACCAGTAGCTCCTCCCAGCAGACAGGAGGGAGCCAATGAGATTAGAGGAGGGAAAGGGGTGTTACAGGGAGAGCTGGGAAGTGAATCAGTGGTACAGGCTGATACATTAGATAGGTACAAGGAAGGGTCGGATGCTTTATTCACCAGTAGCTCCTCCCAGCAGACAGGAGGGAGCCAATGAGATTAGAGGAGGGAAAGGGGTGTTACAGGGAGAGCTGGGAAGTGAATCAGTGGTACAGGCTGATACATTAGATAGGTACAAGGAAGGGTCGGATGCTTTATTCACCAGTAGCTCCTCCCAGCAGACAGGAGGGAGCCAATGAGATTAGAGGAGGGAAAGGGGTGTTACAGGGAGAGCTGGGAAGTGAATCAGGGGTACAGGCTGATACATTAGATAGGTATAAGAAGGGGTTGGATGGTGTTTAGCAAGTGAGGGAATACAGGGATATGGAAGATAGCTCATAGTACAAGTGAGGGAATACAGGGATATGGGAGATACAGTAGCTCATAGTACAAGTGAGGGAATACAGGGATATGGGAAATAGCTCATAGTACAAGTTGATCCAGGGACTGGCAGGTATATCACAGTGACTGACAAGTTCAGCAGCGAATGGCAGCCCAGATAGAAGAGGATCCAGGCCCAGTGCTATCCTATAGGTTCAGAGTGACTGACAGGTGCTGCACCATCATTTACAGCATTTGGGACCACCTTACCTCTGATTTTTCCTACAAATAGTGTTTCTTAAGTATAGGTGCAGAACTACAACTCCCAGCAAGCTTGAAACCCTGGCTGTGCATTTGTTATGATACAACCCCCAGCAGATATTGACTTTTAGAGACACAGTGAGACTTGTTGGGTTCAGGGTTTCTTTGGGCAGAATTAGATCAATTCCAGAACAGGAACTATTGGGTCACTGACACAGAACAATCACATGACATTCCCATATCTACAAATATAGTGACCCCTGAATGTCTATGGGCCCTGGTACAGCTGATCCCTTTGAGTGAATATTATATATATATATATATGTACTGTATATATCTACTCATTCTAAATGTACTGCACAACCCACAAGTACCTTTCACACATTAACTGGACCCACTTCCCAATTGTGTCACATTGACCTGTATATCAGCAGAGACTGGGGGTTCACTAAGCACTGGATCAGCACCATGGACAGAACAATAAACTAGTGACACCTACTGGCCAGTCCTGTTCCTGCAATTCATCCCAATATCATAGGGACACGAGACATAGACACACATTCTTCTCTCCTCTTCATATTCACAACTCAACCAGTAACCACAGATGGGCCCTGCTGAGCGGTCTATAAAGGATGAATAACTACAGCGGCATCTTTCTACAACAACAACAACAATATTTGTGTCCATAAAATGGTTCAGGGGCCAGAGGAATTACATGATAATTACAGAAAGGAGATCTCACCATCAGCATAGAAAGGGGTTCTTTACTGTAAGGACAGTCAGGTTATGGGATTCCCTACCAAGAGAGGGGGAATGAGTGATTCATTGGTGGGGAGGAAAGGAGATCTCACCATCAGCATAGGAAGGGGTTCTTTACTGTAAGGACAGTCAGGTTATGGGATTCCCTACCAAGAGAGGGGAATGAGTGATTCATTGGTGGGGAGGAAAGGAGATCTCACCATCAGCATAGGAAGGGGTTCTTTACTGTAAGGACAGTCAGGTTATCGGATTCCCTACCAAGAGAGGGGAATGAGTGATTCATTGGTGGGGAGGAAAGGAGATCTCACCATCAGCATAGGAAGGGAGTGCTTTGTCATTGAGGATCAGAACATAATGGATCATTGTAGAGCCTCTTCCTATAAAGCTCTGAGTGCAGCTCTGGTTCAGAGGCAGAATTTGGGACAGAGGTACCAGACATTGCTGAAATTTTGACCTTAGATTGTCTGAAAGCAAATAGTCGCCGTCCTGAGTCGCTGATTATCTCTGCACCACTAATTGGACTGTGCCACCCCCAATTCAGACTTACAGGGAATTTAATCAGCAAGTTTCTCCCAACTTGTAATTCTGAAATCTGATTCCTCTGATCCCTGATTTCAAATGAATAATTTGCAATTATTTGCATTGAAAGAATTCTATGTACAATATGACTTTTCAAACACTCCCTGTATCTGTTATTTATATACACATACCCCCAACTGTAAATGATAAGGATATTAGAAGTCACTGAGGGGTTGTTCTGTGACCATATAAAGGCACAAGGCTGCAGGCTGAGTTATACAGGGAACTCTGAGTATCACTCATGTATTATAAGGGAAAATGTACCCCCTACTGTAAATGATAAGGATATTAGAAGTCACTGAGGGGTTGTTCTGTGACCATATTAAGTCACAAGGCTGCAGGCTGAGTTATACAGGGAACTCTGAGTATCACTCATGTATTATAAGGGATAATGTACCCCCTACTGTAAATGATAAGGATATTAGAAGTCACTGAGGGGTTGTTCTGTGACCATATAAAGGCACAAGGCTGCAGGCTGAGTTATACAGGGAACTCTGAGTATCACTCATGTATTATAAGAGATAATGTACCCCCTACTGTAAATGATAAGGATATTAGAAGTCACTGAGGGATTGTTCTGTGACCATATAAAGGCACAAGGCTGCAGGCTGAGTTATACAGGGAACTCTGAGTATCACTCATGTATTATAAGGGATAATGTACCCCCTACTGTAAATGATAAGGATATTAGAAGTCACTGAGGGGTCGTGAGACCATATATATATATACAGTATATCAGTCAAACACAAATCAGAACCTGAGCAGAAAGGAGACGGGGCACAGTTTGACAAAGTGTTTAATGTGACACTCGCTGACACTGATATTTACAATGATACAGAGGAAACTAAAAAAAAGTGCAACATCTGCCAAAAAAAATACAGGTAAGAATATCTGGTGTAAGAATCAGTTACCCAAGATGCATCATTGTGCCTGCAGATTCCACAAAGTGCCCCCCTTCCGCTCTCACAAGGCCATTTCTTAAACCACTGCTCCTCGGGGGTGGGGCTTTTATTTAGAAGGTATATATATATATATATAAATTATATACAGAGACAAAGCAAAGAAACAGCGGCGAGTTTATTATTGCGACATTGATATAACGCACTGCTCTGGGCGCAGAATGGCGGCAACATTAAAGGGGTTAAACAGACATTTGCATATGACACATAATTAGGGCTCAATATGCAAATTATTTGCAGCAGAAAACGTTCTTCCCACACATTGCAATCAAATGGGTCATTAAATTAACATTTAGCCATTTCATTAAGGGCCAACCAATTTGGAGTCTCCAGCTCTGGCTAAACTACAACTCCCTGCAACCTTGCAAAGGAATTTCGTTCAAAAATGATTAATGATGATGTCACAGACTAAAACCTCCTCATTTTACACTTCTGAAAACATTTCCAGTGTTTGACCCTGTTGAATCTCATGTTGGAGGGAAATCACTTGATTAGAAGGAAAACAAACAGCCAATTATCTGCGGATCTCAGTGTGGTACATTAGAGTGTGGGCGTGGGCGGACATTAGGGTGTGGGCGGGGCCTCGCTTTATAATAAGGCTGATGCCATAGGAATGAATGCAGCGCCGCTCACTTTATATATAAAAGGCAGAATATAATGCACGGTGGAGGTAAATCCGTATGAGTCTGCAGCAGAACCGTCAGTACATGGGCCACGATGTGCCCGAGAGGGTCAGCATTGCGGAGACAGTACCAATAATATACATTCAGGATGCCTGGCACCCTACACCCCACCACACACACAGGAACAAAGACAAATGATACAAAATATACACAAGTGCTTAAAGGGAAAATGCACACAAGTGGTTGTACTTGCAGTTCAGTCTGTGAGCAGTGGGGGAGCCCTTGTACATATAACTCAATCCTACACTCAATGGCCTTTTCCTATGGTTTCAGCTACTTGTGTCCCTCGTTGTGGCGGTGCCAAGAGAAGTGCAATCAGGAGTTGAGTGAACATTAGAATAAATGAGGTTTGGATAAGGAAACCCCACACTATAATGAACTGGGCCTAAAACTCAAGTAGAAACAAAGGCCGGGCCTCAGATAAAAGCCCATAGTGTCACTTTTGTGATTGGACCACGACCAGTTGTTACAGGAGGAGACAAACGAGCTGCACTGCTTCCAACCCTTCCAACAACAAGTAGCTGGGACTGGGGTATTTAGGGTTCCAATGGCAGAACAAAGTAGAACTAAAGTTGCCCATACAGGGGCCCCCGACAGACCAAGCAGGCAGCTTAATGGCCCACAGGGCAATTCTCGCCCCAACTCGACCCAGTACACGGGTGCCCAAACAGCTGCTCAGTATTTTCTCTTTTTCTTGGTGGTGAGCCCCAAAAACATTATGGTGCCCAATTAACAAACAAAAATGATGTGTGGCAAGTAGGGATGCACCGAATCTAGGATTCAGTTCGGGATTCAGCCTTTTTCAGCAGGATTCAGCCGAATCCTTCTGCCCGGCCGAACCGAATTTGCATATGCAAATTAGGGGCGGGGAGGGCAATCGCGTGACTGTCACACAACAAGGGAGTAAAAAATGTTTTCCCCTTCCAACCCCTAATTTGCATATGCAAATTAGGGTTCGGATTCGGTATTCGGCCGAATCTTTCAGGAAGGATTCGGGGGTTCGGCCCAATCCAAAATAGTGGATTCGGTGCATCCCTAGTGGCAAGTAGTGGGTGGCCCTAAAGTAACTAAATATTCTGTCTTTCCACATGAAATATGATTTGTGTGCACTGGACATTAAGTGTAGACTTAGCAGAGACACTATCAAAGCCCTCGAGTTGTGTCCAATCAGCAGTGAGCAACTCCCTTGCACCCGCACAACTCTGGCTTAACCATAATAATAATAGGCATATTCTGGGGGCAAAAAGATAAAACCCTGTCCTTGCCCAGGTAACCAAATAGCAGCCACCTAGAGAGCGAGCACATCACTGGGGAGGCAACAAGGCACAGAAATCTGTGGGTGCCACTGACTGCAGCTGAGTAGCCACTAGGAACAAGCACTGAACAATACACTGAACAATGCGTGCTGTAGAGCTTGCAATCTATTATTTGCTTTCAGTTATATTTCATTTAGAAAAAAATAAACAAAATCCGTGTTGCGTCTTAGATAAAAAGTATGGATGCACCAAATCCACAATTTGGCCTTTTTCAGCAGGATTCGGCAAAATCCTTCTGCCTGGACAAACTGAAATACGGATCCTAATTTGCATATGCAAATTAGGGGCGGGGAAGGAAATTGTGTGACTTTTTATTACAAAACAAGGAAGTAAACAATGTTTTCCCTTCCCATCCCTAATTTGAATATGTAAATTAGAATTCGGTTTGGTATTCGGCCGAATCTTTCGCTAAGGATTCGGCCGAATCTTTCGCTAAGGATTCGGCCGAATCCAAAATAGTGGATTTGTGCATCCCTAATAAAAAATATAATGATTGGGGGCCCGCTCTGTCCCCACATGAGTGATGGGGTACAAGACTTTAAGGCCAGTGAGTGGTCCCACTAAAAACACTGGCCGCTTATCCAGTTGTGGCAGGTACAAGTGCTTTCCTTGGTGCCCAAGTTGCCGTTTTCATAGCAGTGAGTTTGCTTTCAGCAACGCGCGGGCAGCCATCTTTATTTTGCCGTGTACATGGCCCCGCCCTGACCCCTTCCATAGTGCCATAAAGAAACAACCAGGATTTCTATATAAAAGAGACAAATATGCAGTATAAATTCATTTTTTTTCATGGTTTCTGTTTAAAAAGCTGCTAAAACCCATCAAAATCCTTTTTCCGTGCGGGTTTTCCCAGGGGTCCGTGCCTGGCACAACTCATGTGACATCACAACAACCTCTAGCAATTAGCACGGTTACCGGTTACATAGCATTTGGCATAGGTTTCAGTTGAATACAAAATTTGGGGGGCTAATGAGTTTAGGGTCAGTGTCAATGACAGGGATTCCCAAACTGTGGGGCTGGCCCCTTGGGGCCACAGGGCGGGGAGCTGCCTCCTATGAGCTCTAGATACCCCCAGGATGCGAAGTCTAATTAAGAGTAAGATTTGGGGTGAACAGTTATTTGCTTCCTGGAACCAGTGGTTTAACTTGAATACACAGCAGACCCCACAAGCACAGAGGGGGGGCTTGACTTGTATTCTACTTTCCCTGCCCCTCCCACCAGAACCTGTTCCATGGGGTACTCACAGCTGCAGGAGGAGTTAATGCTCAGCTCCCATGTGCACCAACACCAAGTAGTATGTACAAGCACAGATACAGCACAATCTGTTCAGCCACCGTGCAACATGCCATAAAGCAAAACCTTATATCTTCAATCAGCAAGGCAACAGTAACAACCAATGGGATTTGGCGAGAGACACTTGTGGCACGAGGAAAGGCAGAGAGAGAGGGGGTCGCGGTTGGCAAAGAAGCCACACAAAAAAGGTCACAGGTCTGGGGGAGCAGCGGTGACGGCAGTTTGAGAACTGCTTTACAGCCTTGCTGCTCTCAGAGCAACTGCCCCAGCTGGTAACACATATTTACAGTCAGAACAATTGCCAGTCAACTGAATCAAATGGATCTGGTGGTTTGAGGGAGCAGAGGAGAATGGGGCCACACTCGGTTCTAGGCCACAAAGTATAGAGACGTATGATGAGTTGCTGATGGCTCACCGAACACTGAATCATTTAAAGGAAAACTATACCCCCAAAATGAACACTTAAGCAACAGATAGTTTACATCATATTAAGTGGCATATTAAAGAATCTTACCAAACTGGAATATATATTTAAGTAAATCTTGTCCTTTTACATCTCTTACCTTGAGCCAACATTTTGTGATGGTCTGTGTTCTGCCTCAGAGATCACCTGACCAGAAATACTGCAGCTCTAACTGTAACAGGAAGAGATCACCTGACCAGAAATACTGCAGCTCTAACTGTAACAGGAAGAGATCACCTGACCAGAAATACTGCAGCTCTAACTGTAACAGGAAGACATCACCTGACCAGAAATACTGCAGCTCTAACTGTAACAGGAAGAGATCACCTGACCTGAAATACTGCAGCTCTAACTGTAACAGGAAGAGATCACCTGACCAGAAATACTGCAGCTCTAACTGTAACAGGAAGAGATCACTTGACCAGAAATACTGCAGCTCTAACTGTAACAGGAAGAGATCACCTGACCTGAAATACTACAACTGTAACAGGAAGAGATCACCTGACCAGAAATACTGCAGCTCTAACTGTAACAGGAAGAAGTGTTGAAGCAAAAGACACAATTCTGTTATTTGGCTCATGTGACCAAACAAGTATGGTTTGTTGGTATGTTTCTGAATCGTACTATCCCAGGGGGCGGCCCTTATTTTTTAAAATGGCAATTTTCTACTTATGATTACCCAATGGCACATACTACTAAAAAAGTATATTATTATGATAATGGTTTATTTACATGAAGCAGGATTTTACATAGGAGCTGTTTAAAGCAATATATCTTTATAGAGACCTATGTTGTTCGGGGTTATAGTTTTCCTTTAAGAGTTAGTATATACAAAAATATAACCAAAAATACCACGTGATATGTACTGGCTGGTGTGAATGCCCAGTCTGTGGCACTGGCTTCGGTCAAACTACAACACCCATCAGCCCCCAACACACAGTGGTTTCACTCCTGCTGGAAACTGTACTGTCTCCCAACCCCCCTTGGACTACAAGCTTCCGTCAAACTACAACACCCATCAGCCCCGCAACACACAGTGGTTTCATTCCAGCTGGAAACTGTACTCTTCCCTCCCCTGGGAGTACAAGAGCTGGCACCATGGATTTCATACAAGTCCAGCGACTGTTCCATTAAGCTGACATTTTACATTGGTGGTTGGGCTTCTGTCCCACCGTAAGTATAAACGTGTGTAAGTCATTAAAACAGAGCAAATCCAGTGCCAGGAACACAGTGATTCACCCTGAGTGTAAACAATATATAAACATTTTAAAAAAAAGTTCCAAAAAAGGAAAAAAAAAAAAAAAAATAAGTTAAGATGATGAAAATTTGGGCAAATGAAAGTCTGGGTAGGAAGTGCAGATATGGACGCCTGGCGACAGAAATACGTTGGCAAATGGTTTGAACTGAACTGGCATTTCATTATAGGGGAACCAAATTCTGACCGAGTTACGCAACACATTCAACAAAAATTTTTAAAAAAAAAACAACCTTTTTTTTGTACGTAATAAAAAAAAACCTAAATGGCTAGGATTCCTCTATGAGCAAAATGTAGTGGAAATAAATCTGCCTTTTCCTTACATATATATATATATATATTACTGATATATCCGCATCCCAGGGGAGGCGCATATACATATATAATATATATCTTAACACAACGGGGTGCTTTTTGTACAGTGTATGGAACGGGGGGAGGGGGTTGGATCAGACCATGGCACGATAAGGACCTTGCATTTTCAAGAACTGAATGATGAATGACGGGCCCCCAGCGACAATCTGGGGGGGAAGGTGGCTGAGCGGACAGTTCTCAATACTCATGATGGACAGTTTGCTGCACAGAGCGAGCTCAAAGGGGAGGCTGTGTAAATTGGGGTTATCGTTCAGATAGAGCTCCTCCAAATTCTCCAGTGTACCTGCAGGAAAGGGAACAATATTACAGCCACATTATCAGATCCAAATATTACACTGTAAAAAATGTTTGAATCCTGTTTCCTTCTGTCTGGGAATTAATAATTATAGCAAGCAGGATTGTTGTTACATTTCACTTACAATTCACTCTACATATAACTATAATCTTGACCATAAACCACACTTCTTTTTGGCACAGATACAGACAGGCATTGTAAGCAGCAGTCCTGTGCTGCTTTATGGCAGCTGAGATTCTAGCTATCTGTATAACAGAACATTCTGTCCCAGTGGCTGCACAGATCCTATCTGATCCCCATTGTAAGCAGCAGTCCTGTCCTGCTTTATGGCAGCTGAGATTCTAGCTATCTGTATAACAGAACATTCTGTCCCAGTGGCTGCACAGATCCTATCTGATCCCCATTGTAAGCAGCAGTCCTGTCCTGCTTTATGGCAGCTGAGATTCTAGCTATCTGTATAACAGAACATTCTGTCCCAGTGGCTGCACAGATCCTATCTGATCCCCATTGTAAGCAGCAGTCCTGTCCTGCTTTATGGCAGCTGAGATTCTAGCTATCTGTATAACAGAACATTCTGTCCCAGTGGCTGCACAGAACCTATCTGATTCCCCATTGGAAGCAGCAGTCGTGCCCTGCTTTATGGCTGAGATTCTAGCCTGCATTATAGCCTCCATGTAATGCTGGAAAAAGTTGATAAGAGATATACTGACTGTTATATTTTGCCTTTCTTGGGGCACTTGGCACTTCATTAAATTAGGACTCCTATGCTCTCTCTGTTTAAGAGCGACACTTAAATAAGTCATAGGTCAGAATGGGATACCCACCTATTTCTTCTGGAAGATGGGTGAGGAGGTTTTCCCCAAGGCCAAGGTGCGTGAGATTGGTGAGGTGCCCGATTCCTCTGGGTAACGTGGTTAACTGGTTATTAGTGAGGACCAATTTCTTTACGTAAAAGAAGGAAACAGAAAAGAGGACATAGTGACTGAAGGAACGTGAAAGACAATACACGAGTAGACAACACAATGCCTATGCCTGGGTATGGGAGCCATTATGAGCAAAGGACAGGAGGGTTTACATTCTGGAATGGCCCCTGGGAATTGCATTGGGAGTTAATGTTTGTAATGGCGTACACTGTATTTAATAATCACAATATTCTCCTACAGGCACAAAGCTCTAATGCACAAAGTCTTCCCCATCCCTGTGGTACCTGCAGATCCTTGAGATAGGCAATTTCATTAGGCAGGGACTCCAGCTTGTTCTCTTCAAGGTCCAGTTCTCTCAGCTTGCGCAGGTTCCCAATACCGTGTGGCAGCTTCTTCAGGAGGTTGTTGGAGAGAATGAGAACCTGAACATAAGAAAAAAGAAGAGAATTGGCTGATGCCATTGAGTTTTGTACCAAGTATAGTTCTAACACTAGTTTCCATAAAATGATTTAGGGAGAAAGACAGTGGCATCCCCCGAAATTGTTCTGATTACGACTATTCTGTTGGTTTGATGCCAAGGTGCCAGTCTTACCTCTATAGAGACAAGGCCAGATACATCCTCTGGAATCTTTGTTAATTGATTAGTAGCCAGATTTAATTCCACCATACTTGTCCAGGTTCCAAAATCCAGGGGGAGAGAAGTCAGCTGATTGTCCTGAAATAGGAATAGTAAATAGTGATAAATATAAAGACAAGTGGGGAGGCAAATTGGAGAGACCACTTTTTGGAACTCATTAAGCAAAGAAAAATCAGTGATGCTATGGCAAGGAGACTCACCTTCATGTTCAGCTTACTCAATACTTTCGCTCTTGAAAAGATTCCAAATGGGATCTTGTTGATGCGATTATGCTCCATGTTGAGGGAGTAAATAGTAGAGAACTGGGAGGGCCCCCCCACTGGGTAAGACTGGAAACAGTTTCGGGCCAGGGTTAAGCTGTTCACTTTCACTAGGCTGGAGAGAAGCCCCTAGAGGGGAAATGCACATGGTAAGGACAGACTCCAATGGAAATGAGGATTCATGCATAAACCAATGAGAATGACTATATTATATATGTGCCAGCTATTGTTGTACTGCTGTTGATCAAACTTACAAGGGCCACCCTGGAAATATCCCATCAAAATTGTGTTGTTTCTCTTAATCATTTTACGGACTTTCATACGTTCAATAATTGCTTTACTTTAGTAAAGATATGAAAATCAATTTTTAACCTATTAACTTGTCCTGCATATGTCTCCCCCCAAACGACTAGCCTGATTCTTAGATTTACCCAACAATGCACAGCAAACTGTATTTAAACTGCATTTAATCCAACAGATCTGCCATGGACAACTACACTATATGGTGGAAAATAGTGAAACCCCCTGTGTGCCCATCTCATTTCCAGCCCTAGGGGGTTAATAAGCAGTTGCCCCTCTCTTTGCTGCTATAACTGCCCTGGTGCTTCTGGGAAGGGTCCCACTAGATCTGTGATCCCCAACCAGTAGCTCATGAGTAACATGCTGCTCTCCAACCCCTTGGATGTTGCTCCCAGTGGCCTCAAAGCAGGAGCTTATTCTTGAATTCCAGGCTTGGAGGCAAGTTTTGGTTGTATAAAAACCAGGTGCACTGCCAAACAGAGTCTCAATGTGGTTTGACAATCCACATTGGGGCTACTAAATGGCCAATCGCAGCACTTATTTGGCACCCCAGAAACATTTTTCATTCTAGTGTTGCTCCCAAACTCCTTTTACTTCTGAATGTTGCTCACCGGTTCTAAAGGTTGGGGATCCCTGTTGGAACATTGTTGCTGGGAGTTTCCTCCAGTCAGCCACAAAAGCATTAGTGAGGTTGGACACTGATATTGGGAATCAGGCCGACAGTTGGGGTTCCAGTTCATCCCACAGGGGTTCAGTTGGGTTGAGGTCTCAGTGCAGTCAGGTTCTTCCCATCTCAGCAAACCCATTCTGTAGGGACCTGGCTCTGTGCATGGGGGGCATTATTGTGCATGAGGGCATTATGCTGCATATGTCAGGATATAGTGGGGTGCTACACTTTGGTAACAAGAATGTGGCCATAGAGAGACTGTGTTTATTTGGCATGCTCTGTATTGGTTGTCTGTCTATTCAGGACTCTTGTAATTATCCTGCATGTTTGCTCAAACAAGTACCTGGTTTCTACGCTTGGTTAACCGAGATTAGAGAGAGTTACACCACTGAGCACTGGTATAGAAAGGCAAACTTAGATAATGAGGCACAATTTATTGAAACACATTCAATTCTGCGTTACTATCTGTCACTGTGGCAAACGCTATCTTTCTGTTGGATGAGCTTAGGATAGTTCAGGTTTATTTGCCCTAGAAATAAGGTTTGGTGCCATTCCAAACAGATATTTTGTAAACTCACACTTTGGCTTCATATGATATAAAAACATTAATTGGCAGATTAGCATGAAGGTCATTAAACCATCATAGGACACATTACATGGCAGCTGAGGGTGATGAGGTCTACAAGAAGTCCAAAATCCCATTCCCTAAATAAATGCAGGGAAAGCCGTCATATAAAATATGTATCCACATGCCCCCCCCAACTACACATGTAACCCCACCTAGAACCAAAACTTAGTAGTTTAACTTTTACTCGGGAACATGTCTAATCATACAAATTGTTCTATTTACAGTAAACAGTGATTACTGCAAGCAGAACTTGCCAATTAGGGACCCAAAACTATTTAACAGGGCATTTGTGGGCACTAAGAGCATCAGGTTGATGGGAATGAACCAGACATCACCAGGACATATGTATGGTGCAAAACAGTCTAAGAGCCCTAAAAACTGGGTATGACAGCAAATAAATGAAGGAACAGCCTCAGTCAGTTGCTTACACTCAGCCGCAGTCAGCTATTTGAGCATTCACACTCACTGCTACTACGTCAGTATTAGCATGGCAACTCATCACCAGCTGTGCCAGGTGCCGCACACTTCTTTTACCCCACCATTAACATTGAACTAAACAACCCGGACTGGGAATTGAACCTGGGTCTCTAGTGTCACAGTCCCATCAATTAACCTGTGAGCTAAGCCCTTCTCTATTCAAAGAATAAAGAGTTTGTCATGGCCTGTCCTTTGCTAATTGGAATAACAATGACAGGGCCCTCTGTAATACACATTTATCTTGTGTACACATGGGCAAACAAGAAGTTTGTGGTTCCAATGTGGGATCTATAAAACCTCGGGGGCATGTACAATATAAAGGGGTGCTGGAATATTTGTACACGAGTATAGAACATTTTGCAGCTGGAAGCGCTATTGTACTAAAGCTCCCAGAGTGATGCCCAATTCTTACCTCTGGCAAAGTGGAAATATTGTTATTTTCCAGATTGAGCTCGTCCAGCTCGCTGCACTTCGATAAGGATCGGGGTACGGCAGACAGTCTGTTATAGCGCAGGCCGAGACGACTCAGGCTGGACAGGTTTCCTATAGGATGGAAAGTCAGGGGGTTATATTGCTGCATCATAACACATACAAACAGAACAGATTGGGGGTAGCTACACTGATATTCAATATCCGCACATGCTATACCGACTAATACAACAGCACCCCCATGGCCAAAGCAGTTACTCCTATACAACAGATATAACTTGACTGTGTGCCCGTCAGATTAGAAGCAGGTACATATGTGCTGGAGGATCGCTTGGGTAGATGTTGGTTAGTTATAGCACTTGGCAGACATCTGCATTCAGCACTTATTAAATATGAACGAGTCGGCCAGGGAATA
This sequence comes from Xenopus petersii, assembly GCA_038501925.1. Taxonomy (NCBI): domain Eukaryota; kingdom Metazoa; phylum Chordata; class Amphibia; order Anura; family Pipidae; genus Xenopus; species Xenopus petersii. The sequence goes on from CM076685.1 coordinate 1,179,779, forward strand.
GATTAATGGTGTGAAACACTTAAGTCACCAGACGGTCTCAGACATGAAGTAAGGCCAAGCCTCCCCATGGAACTGACATCAGCCTCTATCATCTCAGTGCAGGGAGTAAATCTGCTCTAAATATCTGAGTTGGGAGTAGTGAGCACTAATGGGTTTCCTGCTCTCTATCAAATCTCTCAGTTTTGTGCACTAGAAAAGCTCATATATAGTGTATATTGTCCCTGCCCGTCATGTGTCTGTGCTGTACTGAATACTGGGCATACACAATGCAGTCCTCAGAATCCAGAAAGGGCACACACTTGTTTCTACCAAAGCGTGACCAGCAAGCTTCCCAACACTGGGCTCTGAAGTTTCTCATCCCCTTTGTTACTGTAAACGAGTGGGCAACCCTTAGAGTAGTACCCTATGATAGATGCTTGGGCGGCAGTACAGTGGGTGTCCCCCCCCCCGGGTACTTCGTTACAGGTAGGTTAATTAGCTCCTAATATAACTGACACTAGTGTGTGTGTGACTGTGATAGGGACCTTAGATTGTAAACTCACTGGGGCAAGGACTGATAGGAAATGGCATAGGAAGATTAAATTAGAAGGTGACTGGGGCTGATGGGAATAGGATAGGGACCTTAGATTATAAGCTCACTGGGGCAGGGCTGATGGGAATGTAACAGGGACCTTAGATTGTAAGCTCACTGGGGCAGGGCCGATGGGAATGATGTATAATACCTGTAGAGCACTGCAGAATGTTGGAGCTATATAAACTATAGTGGTGTGTATGGAGGTTCTGTTTATCTGGGACACGATATACCAGGGGTCCCCAACTTTTCTTTACCAGTGAGCCACATTCAAACATAAAAAGAGTTGGGGAGCAACACAAGCATGAAAAAGTTCCTGGGGTGCCAAATAAATGCTATGATTGGCAATTTGGTAAACCCTATGTGGACTGGCAGCTACAGGCGGCTCTGTTTGGCAGTTTTATGCACCAAAACTTGCCAGGACTTCAATAAGCACCTGCATTGTGGTCACTGGAAACAACATCCATGGGGTTGGTGAGGAACATGTTGCCCGTGAGCCATTGGTTGGGGATCACTGTGATACCGAGTACCTACAAGTGAGAAGTGCAAAGAACTGGATTGGCTGGGAAGAATACTGATGAGAGCTGAACAGGAGCAGAGGGTAAGTGCTGAGAGCAGATGCAGAGAAAATCTCAACATTTGCTCATTCTCAGCCCTCTGGAGTCTAATCACCCAACATGTTCCTCCTCCTTAACTGGGCCTGACAGGCTCATTGAGCTCAAGCACTTGATGATGTGACTGCGACTGCTGTACAAATCCCTCAATCGCTTGGGTAAATCCCTCACTGGTCTCATATATATATATATATATATATATATATATATATATATATATATATATATATATATATATATATATATATATATATATATATATTTTGTATTTCCTTAATGTATAGACTAGCACACCAGGTTTTCAAGTGTTCAAATTTCCTTTATTTCCATAACACTCGTGCATCCAACGTTTCGGCCCGCATTGGGGCCTTTATCAAGGATAAAGGCTCCTGGTGTGCTGGTCCATTTTGAAGGATATATATATATATATATATATATATATATATTTCTGCAGGTAATAGTGACGCTGGTTTCACTATCTTACAAACAACGGCCTGTTGTGTAGGGACAGTTCTTTAAAACAGGAGGGAACATTCCGACAGTCTCGATGCTGTGTCTTAGCATTGGGGGCTCACTTTGGCAACTGCCCTAAATGCCCCTTTAGCAGTTTGATGCATGACACTCTTGCCCCCCTAGCACATTACCTATTGTGTCTGGCAGGTCCAGGAGCTCATTGTGCTGCAGGTCGAGGTTGGTGATCTGGGTGCAGTTGCCGATCTCCTTGGGAAGGTGCTCGAGCTGATTGTGAGCCACATCCAGTGTAATCAGGTTACACAACTCCCCTAGAAAAACCACAAAGAAATTAATAAACCACAAGCACACAATGGCCTGTCACAAAATGGCTGTTTCTGTAGCTGGGCGTGTTCTCCAATGCTGCATCATTGTGATATTTGTGGGTTTGACCCCCCCCCCAAGCACCATATGAGAGGTACAGGGACCCACAGCCCGATAACACTCATAGAAAAGCTAAGTCTGTGCCTCAAATCAGAGATTAAATCTCAAATAAAAAGATCAAGGATTATTGTCAGTAATAATAATCTGTTAATATCATCTTCATCGCATAATAATGTTTCCTCTCTCTGCCCATCTGTCAGGGTGATCAGCAAAGCTTGGGAATCCCTGCACAGCGTCACTTAGTTCTGTCAATAAATATAATGTGCTCCCCCTTTATACAGCAGGGTACCACATGGTGCCACATCCCTTCGCTTTACCCTGTGCCTCTGGCCAGCAGAATAAAGGGAAAAAATAAATCTCACAATAATGTATGAATGTAAGTGGGTGCCTAGGGAGTCCCCAATTCTTTTCTGCTCCACATTAAAAATGCTTGAGCGACTTTAGGACAAGCTTTGTTTTATGATGCTCTATAGGCAAATTTATAGACAACAGACCGCACAAGGGAAGACAACCTGGGTCATCATGAGCTGGAAATAGAGGGGTTTCTACCTATGAATAGACAATAGAATGCAGTCCTGAGATTCTGAGCCTCTCTGGAAGCAAAGAGTTGCAGTAATGACAGATTTGATGGCACCGCTCTGTGTCCCTAACTGCTGAATAAGAGACTGTGAGAGCGTCAGACCTTTGTAGCAGGCAGTACCATGTATCACCCAGGAATGGGCAATACCTGCACCTCTGTAGCCTGGGCAGACTGTAGCTGTGTTGCAGCCAGTACGGAGGCTTCTTGGTGCTCTTTCCATGATTCCCTGCACTACTAATGAGCACTTCTAACCCTATGGCTGCTCCAGACAGAACACAGACAGGTAACTGCCAAACAGTTACAGTGGTTTTTTTGTTGTTGTTTTCAAAAGAATACAGGGAACTGGATCTGCCACATAGTTTAGTGGTGGCGGCACCTTGGAGCTAAGAAAACAGGCTGGGAGTCTTTCATCAGGTGATCCACAGGCTTTAGCACCCGAAATGTCTTATTCACATAGAACCTTCCATTCCGGCTGGCACCTTACATAAACAAGCACTGCCTTCCTGCCCAAACTAGTCACCAGCCTGGCAGACACCCAATGTCACTATACAGGAGAATAAAGGCTATGGGTACATGGGACTATACAGCAAGGGAGGGGCTTCACTCCAACCTATTTACTCCTAATATCCCACATGCAGCCAGCACCTACTACATGTGCCAGGAAATAACTGGGCACCATTATGCACTAGATCCCATCTATATGTTACGTTAATGGTCTCCCTGGGGATTGCTCCAAAGAGCGTTTATTGGGGAATTCAAAAATGAACAGACAGCACAGAAGGAGATGAATGGGTCAGCCAGCATCTTGTTTGGGGTGCTGGAAGTGGAAAGAGTTACAAATAAACTCCATATCTGTACAGAATGCAGGTGGGGGTTGTTTATATGGAGTTCACTATTTGTAAGGTATGTATAGGCTTATTCTGCCCCTTTAACTGTAAGCAAATTTTTTTTCCCCCAGCTGAAAAAAGAATGATAAGATATAGGGAAGGCTTTCCTAATGAAAGTATTGAGGTGCCAGAAGGTACAGCAAGCCCTCGCTATTGAAGGGCCACAGAATGTACGGTGCAGATTAAAGGGCCAGTTCTGCTTACCAATTTCCGCAGGCAGGTGTTTGATCTTGTTCTCCCGTATGCTCAACATGGTGAGCTTCGGCAGCATTTTGATGTCCTTCTCCACCGCGGTAATGCGGTTGAACCGTAAAAACAGCGTGGTGAGAGAACTCAGCCTGTAGACGACGGGAGGGATCTCCCGCAACTTGTTGTGCCGCAAGTCCAGCATGCACAGCTTCTTTAAGTTATCCAGGGAGTCGGGAAGGCTAGTCAGGGAGTTCTCGCTAAGAGCCAACTTGACCAAGTTCACAAGGCAGCCCACCTCGGCCGGCAGGGACTGCAGCTTGTTTCCGTATAAATACAGTTCCGTGATCTGCGTCAGGTCTTTAATGGAAACTGGAAGCATGTGTATGGACTTCTTGGCCAGATCCAAGCGAGTGGAGTTCTCCTCCCGGCACTTGCTCAGTTCTTTGATCACCTCGGCGTTGCTGGCTTTTTTACGCATCCCTGACGCAGGGTTTGCCCGTTTAATGGTATTGTCCAGTGAAAATGCCACGCCTGCCTGGGCTCCAATGGGGTCTCGCTTACCCTCTTTGGCATCTTTCACTTTGCTCTTAAGGTCCTTGTCTTTATTCTCCTTCACCGGCCCCACGGCTTTGGCTTCCTTCTCTCTCTCTTTAGTGCCAGAGCTCACCTTGGGCTCCTTATCTTTTCCTGCGCTACTGCTCATGGTGACAGCCGGCAAGTCAGGTACCTCATGAACTCTGTCCCAATTCAGTGTTAGACCCAACAGATCCAAAATCCTTTTCCACTGGAAATTTGACTTTCGCTACATAGTGGTCCGATGTGGCCTTCTGCAACCCACAAACTGTCATCAGGGCCAGTGGCAATTGTGCCTCATTAGTGATCCTGCACAGAGCAAAGGGAAAGAGTTAGAATGCAAACAGCAAAACTATTGGGGTCTCGTGCACTTTATCACTAAAGGGGAACTAAGACTAAGCACAATGAAAGGGGGGACACAGTCATACACCCCTATGTTAAAAGTGGCCCTGCCCAGGGGGTCTGTTATTTCAGTGGGCACAGACAGCACTGCCATTGACTTGAAGGGCCATGCCAGAAATGACCGGTGGCACCAGTGGGGGGGGGGGTTGCTAAACAATGAAAGATCTTTACAAGTACAAAATAAACATTAGTTCCTTGTTGCCCTGGTGTAAATAAAGTCACCATGTTTCTGGGAATAGCTGAGCGTTTGACATAAATCATTTCTGTGATACAAGTCTCGCCGCTCCCTCTGGTATTTACACCCTAACACTGCCGCCTGCACCCACCCTGATTATACAAAACACGGCTAAAGGGTAATTAGGAGGGTGAGTGTAAATAAGTGCAAGGAGCTGCACCAAACCAGAACGGGCAAAGCCCAGGAATCAGAAACATGTTGCCTAAACCAACAAGACGAGCCCCCCCCCCCCCACCCCAGGCTGCACCCAAACAGGCACAGTAACAGGGGCCCACGAGGGATCCAGCACTCCTTGCTCAGCACAGAGGAAACAGCTGCCTGCCGCAGCCTGCAGGACTTTCAGCTCGTTCCGCAAAGGAATTCAGAATGCAATTTAAGGAGCTCGGCTGGAAACCTTGCGCTGTTCTACGTTACTCTTCCTTATAGAAAGACATAGGGGTGCACCATATTAGCCCACCATAGGGGGCGCACTTCTATGCACTAAAAACCCCGTTCCAGTAAAGAAACAGATCATATAATCACTGCAAAACCTACAGTACTCACACTGCTTATATTAACTCTTTCAGTGCCAGACAGATCTGCACTAGGATTTCTCTCCTTTGGTGGGGAAATAGCACTAAGTGGAAAAAAAACCCCAGAGGAAAAGAATATCATATAGGGCAGACAGTAAAGAGTTAACAGGATGGTTTATTTTATTCCCCCGGAGCACTAATGTGGCGCTAATGTATTCTAGTGGTGGCAGATTGGCACAGAACCCCACATTAACCTCATGTGCCCAATAGGGGCCCTGTCATTTAATATCCTGTAGGTGCCGTTACATCTGTGGCTAAAAGCAATGTGAAATGTTCTGTAGAGCAGAGTTCTGTCCAAAGAACTATACAGGCGACTGTCTTGTTGGCAGTATCTCTGGATCAGCACCAAAAAGCTCATAGCAGCATCACGTATCCTTTAGAGTTGAAGGTACACATATTTACCTCTGTTTTAAAGTGCATGTAAAGTCAAAAAAATAAAATCCCATTTTTACTTTAATGAAAAAGAAACCTATCTCCACTATAATTAAAAAATATGTACCTTTTTTTATAAGAAACCTGACTGTATGCAGTGAAATTCTCCCTTCATTTACTGCTGTGGATAGGAATTGTCAGACGGTCCCTAACTGCTCTGCAGGGAAACAATCATACTTATGAACAGCAGGGGGAGCCCCCGCCTTACTTCCCAGCCATGCAGAACTCAAGCAGCTTTGTTTGTTTCCCTGTAGAGCAGTCGGCGACTGTGTAGAGATTTGTATTGGATTTTATTTTTGCCTTTATATCCCCTTTACTGTTTCCAACTCCAACTGCAGGGACAAAGATCATGGAGCCAGATTTAAACAGATAAACTGGGATTCTATTTGGAGGATTATTTTGCTGCAGCCACTGGTTCTGCAGAGTTGGAGAAAGTTTGTATTAAACAATACAAAAACTATAAAATCCACATTAGATTACATGACAGAACACACAGAGTCCCCCAACATTGGCCAATCATCTCCACTGACATTGAACCAATGAAGGTCTCTAAACACAAGGGCAAAATGAGCGTAAGACCCATTAATGTCACTTCAACCCCCTGCAGGTTCCCCTCTGGAACCCGTGCCCCCCACACACCATGATAAGTCTCTCTCTGGCTCACAGGAGCAGCTGAAGGGGCCACAGAGCGGAAGTCCAGTGGCCAGAGATGGTGGCTCACAAGCCCACTGTGTGCCTTTCATCATGGGATATGGGGGAGTGACTTGTACTGGGGTGTATGGGTCACAATATGAATTCTACACACACACTGTCCCTCATATACCCCAATATATATATATAATCTACAGTCTGGTCATTTCCCTATGGGACCAGACTGTAAATTATATCCTTATAATACACAAAAGCCATGAATATATTGTAAATTATATCCTTATAAAAGGTGAGTTCTGATGTCATCAGTTATAAACGGTGAGTAGTGATGTCATTTCTGTCACACGACTTACTAAAATTTGTGTATTATCCATTCTATAAACATATGGTCTCCTGTGCCCCCCGATGAACTGATCAGACTGAGGGGCCCGTGTAACACAACTCTATTTAGCGCCCCCATAATCTCACGTCTCCCCCACACACCGGGACTTGCACTTCTTGGGCAGCGCCGAACATTCCACGAGGAGGAGAAACACTGATGTAACCCACAGAGCTTACAATCTAAATACCACCCCCACAGTATCCCCCTCTTTCTTACACACTGACAGTAGCACAATGCCCATGACACACAGCGCGGCAGTAACACTCAGTCTCTGTGTCTCTCTCTCTCAGTCTCTGTCTCTCTCTCAGTCTCTGTCTCTCTCTCAGTCTCTGTGTCTCTCTCTCTCAGTCTCTGTGTCTCTCTCTCTCAGTCTCTGTGTCTCTCTCTCTCAGTCTCTGTGTCTCTCTCTCTCAGTCTCTGTGTCTCTCTCTCTCAGTCTCTGTGTCTCTCTCTCTCAGTCTCTGTGTCTCTCTCTCTCTCAGTCTCTGTGTCTCTCTCTCTCTCAGTCTCTGTGTCTCTCTCTCAGTCTCTGTGTCTCTCTCTCTCAGTCTCTGTGTCTCTCTCTCTCTCAGTCTCTGTGTCTCTCTCTCAATCTCTGTGTCTCTCTCTCTCAGTCTCTGTGTGTCTCTCTCTCAGTCTCTGTGTGTCTCTCAGTCTCTGTGTCTCTCTCTCTCAGTCTCTGTGTGTCTCTCTCTCAGTCTCTGTGTCTCTCTCTCAGTCTCTGTGTCTCTCTCAGTCTCTGTCTCTCTCTCAGTCTCTGTCTCTCTCGCAGTCTCTGTCTCTCTCGCAGTCTCTGTCTCTCTCGCAGTCTCTGTCTCTCTCTCAGTCTCTGTGTCTCTCTCTCTCAGTCTCTGTGTCTCTCTCTCTCAGTCTCTGTGTCTCTCTCTCTCAGTCTCTGTGTCTCTCTCTCTCAGTCTCTGTGTCTCTCTCTCTCAGTCTCTGTGTCTCTCTCTCTCAGTCTCTGTGTCTCTCTCTCAGTCTCTGTCTCTCTCTCAGTCTCTGTCTCTCTCTCAGTCTCTGTCTCTCAGTCTCTGTGTCTCTCTCTCTCAGTCTCTGTGTCTCTCTCTCTCAGTCTCTGTGTCTCTCTCTCAGTCTCTGTGTCTCTCTCTCTCAGTCTCTGTGTCTCTCTCTCTCAGTCTCTGTGTCTCTCTCTCTCAGTCTCTGTGTCTCTCTCTCAGTCTCTGTCTCTCTCTCAGTCTCTGTCTCTCTCTCAGTCTCTGTGTCTCTCTCTCTCAGTCTCTGTGTCTCTCTCTCAGTCTCTGTGTCTCTCTCTCTCAGTCTCTGTGTCTCTCTCTCTCAGTCTCTGTGTCTCTCTCTCTCAGTCTCTGTGTCTCTCTCTCTCAGTCTCTGTGTCTCTCTCTCAGTCTCTGTGTCTCTCTCTCTCAGTCTCTGTGTCTCTCTCTCTCAGTCTCTGTGTCTCTCTCTCTCAGTCTCTGTGTCTCTCTCTCAGTCTCTGTCTCTCTCTCAGTCTCTGTCTCTCTCTGTCTCTGTGTCTCTCTCTCTCAGTCTCTGTGTCTCTCTCTCAGTCTCTGTGTCTCTCTCTCAGTCTCTGTGTCTCTCTCTCAGTCTCTGTGTCTCTCTCTCAGTCTCTGTCTCTCTCTCTCTCAGTCTCTGTGTCTCTCTCTCAGTCTCTGTGTCTCTCTCTCAGTCTCTGTGTCTCTCTCTCAGTCTCTGTGTCTCTCTCTCAGTCTCTGTCTCTCTCTCTCTCAGTCTCTGTGTCTCTCTCTCAGTCTCTGTGTCTCTCTCTCAGTCTCTGTGTCTCTCTCTCAGTCTCTGTCTCTCTCTCTCTCAGTCTCTGTGTCTCTCTCTCAGTCTCTGTGTCTCTCTCTCAGTCTCTGTGTCTCTCTCTCAGTCTCTCGCAGTCTGTGTCGGCGGCAGGAGTAAAACACAGAGTCAGAACTTTGGGCCCAGGGACAAGGAAACGGTGTATATTCGGGCCCGGATGTGCCTGAGGTAAATTCTGAGGAACGGAAGGACCGAGAGTTTGGAGCCGTGACCCCTCCCCGTTAGGCCTCTATGTGCCTGAATCCCGGGCCCGCCCTGCACGTACCGTCCAGCTGTTGCTGTTATTCCGCTCCCCGTCTCTCCACTCTGCGCGCCGCCGCCATCTTCCTCCTCCTCCTCCGCGCCAGCCCCGCCCTCCTGTCACATGAGCAGCCGCTGCCCCGCCCCGAGGAGGAAGGCAAAGAAGACAGGCTCTTTCGTCACAAGGGGTGACCCAATGATACAGTAGGGCGGCACGTGGAACTCGGTCTCGGCGCGCAGCCTACATATCCCACAATTCTTCGCGGCGGGGCACGCTCCTACGTGCGACGTCATTGGTTGCTAGGTAACGTGTCTGCTTTACCTGGATTAAGTCTGAATTCGGCGTCTGTAAAGCCGGGATAGGCTGGGAACGGGGCAACGGGAACGGCTCAGAAGCGACCGAGAAGAGTCAGAGCCGGTGGGTGAGGGACACGGAAATTGTTGAGGTGCATCGGGCAGGGACTGATGTGAATGTGATAGGGACCTTAGATTGTAAGCTCACTGGGACAGGGACTGATGTGAATGTGATAGGGACCTTAGATTGTAAGCTCACTGGGGCAGGGACTGATGGGAATGTGATAGGGACCTTAGATTGTAAGCTCACTGGGGCAGGGACTGATGGTAATGTGATAGGGACCTTAGATTGTAAGCTCACTGGGGCAGGGACTGATGGGAATGTGATAGGGACCTTAGATTGTAAGCTCACTGGGACAGGGACTGATGGGAATGTGATAGGGACCTTAGATTGTAAACTCACTGGGGCAGGGACTGATGGGAATGTGATAGGGACCTTAGATTGTAAGCTCACTGGGGCAGGGGCTGATGGGAATTGATGGGGACCTTAGATTGTAAGCTCACTGGGGCAGGGACTGATGGGAATGTGATAGGGACCTTAGATTGTAAGATCACTGGGGCAGGGACTGATGGTAATGTGATAGGGACCTTAGATTGTAAGCTCACTGGGACAGGGACTGATGGGAATGTGATAGGGACCTTAGATTGTAAGATCACTGGGGCAGGGACTGATGGTAATGTGATAGGGACCTTAGATTGTAAGCTCACTGGGGCAGGGGCTGATGGGAATTGATGGGGACCTTAGATTGTAAGCTCACTGGCACTCTTCCAGCACGTGACACCTTTTAAAATGTCATTTTCTGACCCCTAGAAGCAGAGGAAAATGCCTGAGGTGAAATCAATGTTCCGGGAGGTGCTGCCCAAACAAGGTACAGACCTGAAATCTGCCATAGGCAGTTAAAGGGGTTGAGCAGCATGTGCCCATTGTGTGTATATTTACATTTTATAATATGATTGGCCTTATTTAAATATATATATACATACACACACACACAATGGCATTTTATTAAAGTACTGTACATGTTTAATAAAACCTCTGTGTATGTTGAAATGAATCCTAGTTATTACACGTCTCTGCATGGAGTTGGGTTAAAGTTCCAGCTCTGGGAAGCCCACTCACTGTTGTATAAGTGCCCAGGGACTACTAAATGGTAAATATTGTGTGTGCAGCACATTGGCTTCAGTACAGAGAAGGGACTACTGGCACTTGGCTCTCACAGGGTTAAGGGAGTTGCTCTACTAAAGCAGCAATATAAAACTTTGGGGCCACTGTCCTACAAGCAAAGCAAAATCAAATACCTTTCAAGTGAATCCATTTACTGCACTGCTGCTTGCAAGTGAATTCAGATGCAGCCAACTGCGCCAGACTCATTGGGGTATATTTATCAAAGAGTGAAGTTAGAGATCACCACAGTCCTCTACAGTGAAATTCCAACACTCTCCATTCATTTCTATGGAATGTTAAGAGTATTTATCAATGGGTGAAAGTTCATCCTTTGATAAATACACCTTTCAAAATCCCATAGAAATGAATGGAGAGTGTTTTGGAATTTCACTGTAGAGGACAGTGGCGATCTCTAACTTCACTCTTTGATAAATATACCCCATTGGGTGCTGATTAGCATTTATCTGATTGTTCTTGCATGACTAGAAGGTGAATGTGATGCAGCTGACTGTTCCTGCACAGGTGGATGAGGGCGCTGATGCACGGGTGGATGCGGGCTCTGGTGCATGAGGGGATGCGGGCGCTGATGCACAGGTGGATGCGGGCGCTGGTGCATGAGGGGATGCGGGCGCTGATGCACGGGTTGATTTGGAAACTGCTAACTGACCTGCAGGGGTGGAGGTTGCTGCTGCCATCGTGATTGGCGTCGCTAGTATTGCTATAATTATATTTGTCGTTAATGCAGGTAGGTTGGAAACCGCAGCAATGAGTCCTCGGGCATTCCAGGGGGTGTCTTACACCCACACTGGAGTAGTTTCAGTGGCAGATGGGATGAGAGTCACTTGAATAATTAGAATGGAAACTATGTAAGGAAGAGCCCTGTGCAGGCAGAGCTAACAATCTAATGATCAGGGAATGTCTACAAGAGGGGAGTGTCTGTAAGTTGTGTTTCCTTACATTGTTTTTATCATCTTTACACAGGGCAGCTGTGTGTGGAGGATATTCCCACAATGGTGCTGTGCAAACCCAAAATCTTGCCTCTGAAATCTGTTACCCTAGAAAAACTGGAGAAGATGCAGAGAGAGGCCCAGGAGGCGATTCGTCGTCAGGAAGCAGGACAGAGTGACCCGCCCCCTGGCCCAGAGTGACTGCTGGGATAGCGCAGGGATAGAACCGCCGGGATAGAGCCGCTTCTCAACTGCCTCTACATCTCTGCAGCTTCCACCAACACATGAGTTTTATAGACTAGAGCAGCAGCTCCAGGGGAAATGTATTCGTCTTCTGTGCTGCCACATTACAAAAAACTCCTTGAATTGAAACATGAGGATATACAGTACCTTCATACTTCCTCTATACTATATTGTATACTTTATATTGTAATTCCTACACTCATGCTACTTACACTGTTTATCAGCCACTCCTCATTTTATATTCATTCCCAGTCATTTGTGGCACATTACTTTTATTGTATTAAAATGTTAATAAGCACCATGTACTTTCTGCTTTCTATACAGTCCCTATTGTATCCTTCTAGAACTAGCGAGACTCCAGGGAAGGGATCAGTTATGGGGAAAGGCAGGTTGGGATTGGTTACACTGGAGAAGAGATAGTTAAGGGGGATATGATCACTATATATAAATATATAAGGGGGATATGATCACTATATATAAATATATAAGGGGATATGATCACTATATATAAATACATAAGGGGGATATGATCACTATATATAAATACATAAGGGAGATATGATCACTATATATAAAAATATAATGGGGATATGATCACTATATATAAATATATAAGGGGGATATGATCACTATATATAAATATATAAGGGAGATATGATCACTATATATAAATACATAAGGGAGATATGATCACTATATATAAAAATATAATGGGGATATGATCACTATATATAAATATATAAGGGGGATATGATCACTATATATAAATGGGATATGATCACTATATATATATATATATATATATATATATATATATATATATATAAATGGGATATGATCAATATATATATATATATATATATATATATATATATATATATATATATATATATATATATATATATATATGGGATATGATCACTATATATAAATATATAAGGGGGATATGATCACTATATATAAATATATAAGGGGATATGATCACTATATATAAATACATAAGGGGGATATGATCACTATATATAAATACATAAGGGAGATATGATCACTATATATAAAAATATAATGGGGATATGATCACTATATATAAATATATAAGGGGGATATGATCACTATATATAAATATATAAGGGGGATATGATCACTATATATATATATATATATATATATATATATATATATATATATAAATGGGATATGATCAATATATATATATATATATATATATATATATATATATATATATATGGGATATGATCACTATATATAAATATATAAGGGGGATATGATCACTATATATAAATATATAAGGGGATATGATCGCTATATATAAATATATAAGGGGATATGATCGCTATATATATATATATATATATATATATATATATATATATATATATATATATATATATATATATATATATATATATATATTAGGGAGATATGATCACTATATATAAATATATAAGGGGGATATGATCACTATATATAAATATATAAGGGGGATATGATCACTATATATAAATATATAAGGGAGATATGATCACTATATATAAATATATAAGGGGGATATGATCACTATATATAAGGGGGATATGATCACTATGTATAAATATATAAGGGGATATGATCACTATGTATAAATATATAAGGGGATATGATCACTATATATAAATATATAAGGGGGATATGATCACTATATATAAATATATAAGGGGGATATGATCACTATATATAAATATATAAGGGGATATGATCACTATATATAAATATATAAGGGGATATGATCACTATATATATATATATATATATATATAAATATATAAGGGGGATATGATCACTATATATAAATATATAAGGGGGATATGATCGCTATATATAAATATATAAGGGGATATGATCACTATATATAAATATATAAGGGGGATATGATCACTATATATAAATATATAAGGGGGATATGATCACTATATATAAATATATAAGGGGATATGATCACTATATATAAATATATAAGGGACAGTAATGAAAAGTTCTGGGGAAAGACAAGTTGGGATTTGTTACAGATTAATGCTTCAAGGAAGCGTTGGATCCCTTCATTGTTAAGTGGTTCTCTCTATTTTATAGAATTCTTTACTGATATAGTGCTGACATTGATGGAAATATTAAGAGGTGAATACAAGGGCGGTTACCTAGTAACAGTGGTTTTACAAGAGTGTTAGTGGCATGACTGTGGGTAACTAGTAATGGACTCCTCCATGCACAGCAGGAACAACCCCTACAAGTAAGAGTGTGTGTGTTATACAAATAACACTGAGCGACCTCCTGCTTCACTCACAATATTTATTTGTATTTATTTGCACATTCACAGCAGATCTCCGAATTTCCAGTTATTTGGTTTTTGTAGAAAAATAGATGTTCCAGCCACCATATTCTGAACAAAAGATTCATTTCCATCCCTTTATTATCAACCCTAAAAACCATTGCGACCCAGAGCACACAGAGAACAGAACGTAATTTATATCCCACTTCCAAAGTCAAGGTTTTGAAAAGCAGCAGCCACAGAGGGGTTAAATCAGATACACAACCTGTGGCCTCTTAAGTGCTGTTAAACTACAACTACCAGCATCCCCCAACAGCCTGGAGGCACCTGGAGGCACCTGGGTTGAAGTTATTCCCGTGTTATAAAGAGCTTTGTTTTAATCGTGATTTTACAGTCGTGTACACCAGTGCAGAGCATGGAATAGAGTAGAAGCTAATGGCACTTCAGAGGGGGCAGCTTATACAAATTCTCCCCTGTTGGGGTGAGCAGCTTTATATGTAAATGACCCTGAATCTGTGACATATCAAAAAACAGTTATTGAAAGGCTGTTACCCATAACATTTACATCTTGTAAGTAGAAAAGCCCCACAAAATCCTTCTTCATCCTCATCATGGGAGACAGGGAAGCTGCCGATTGTTAGTAACTCTCTCTTTTCAGGCGCCCACCGTCTCCTTCACTTACAAACCGCTTTCTTCCTCTGAGACAAAAGCAAAGTGGAAATGGTTAGGGTCAGGTATGTGGAAGTGCCGTCTGATAAAGAACTGGATTTCACTCAAATTCAATGAGAGCTGGGTCAAAGGGTTCCCCCTTTCTGAGGGCTGGAGTCGGCAGAACTATGTGCCTTTCGTCCTAGTGCCACAGATATCATTGATTTAATTCATCCTAAATTTGAATATGCAAATGAAGGTTGAGTTTAGTTTGGTTATGTAGCAGAGCATCTTCCCACCCTACTAATTCTCATGGTCCCTATACAGAGTGCACAAAGCACAACACATTGTAGCACATTAACACTCTGTACAGGTTGTGTGTATTATACTCACTCTCACACCCAAATTCTTAATTTTTCTTTTATTTCCCCCCCATCGTTTTCTGACCATATTTCTGCAAAAGTTCCCAGTAAATCGGCTTATCGGGCCATCTGCTCTACACATGAGTATTAAATATAAATCCCTTCCCACTGCTCATTAGACTTCATTATAAATATATGCTCCAGTTATTTCCTTAAACCAAATTGTAAGCAGTGACTTGATAAGGAGACAGATGTTTATATGGGATTTTCCTCATATTGTATTCCCAATGCTACATATACACAGAGCGCATGAGTCCTTATCTTAGTTATACAACTTATACTTGGGAAGTTGTATCAGGCGTCAGAGGCAGCAGTGCAGAGAAAGGGACAGACACAATGACAGTTACACAGAACTATAAACCCAGTGAGAATGAGGAATGAATGGATATTGGGAAGTTGTATCAGGAGTCAGAAGCAGCAGTGCAGAGAAAGGGACAGACACAATGACAGTTACACAGAACTATAAACCCAGTGAGAATGAGGAATGAATGGATATTGGGAAGTTGTATCAGGAGTCAGAACCAGCAGTGCAGAGAATGACGAATGAATGGATATTGGGAAGTTGTATCAGGAGTCAGAAGCAGCAGTGCAGAGAAAGGGACAGACACAATGACAGTTACACAGAACTATAAACCCAGTGAGAATGAGGAATGAATGGATATTGGGAAGTTGTATCAGGAGTCAGAAGCAGCAGTGCAGAGAAAGGGACAGACACAATGACAGTTACACAGAACTATAAACCCAGTGAGAATGAGGAATGAATGGATATTGGGAAGTTGTATCAGGAGTCAGAGGCAGCAGTGCAGAGAAGAGAAAGGGACAGACACAATGACAGTTACACAGAACTATAAACCCAGTGAGAATGAGGAATGAATGGATATTGGGAAGTTGTATCAGGAGTCAGAAGCAGCAGTGCAGAGAAGAGAAAGGGACAGACACAATGACAGTTACACAGAACTATAAACCCAGTGAGAATGAAGAATGAATGGATATTGGGAAGTTGTATCAGGAGTCAGAAGCAGCAGTGCAGAGAAAGGGACAGACACAATGACAGTTACACAGAACTATAAACCCAGTGAGAATGAGGAATGAATGGATATTGGGAAGTTGTATCAGGAGTCAGAGGCAGCAGTGCAGAGAAGATAATGAGGAATGAATGGATATTGGGAAGTTGTATCAGGAGTCAGAAGCAGCAGTGCAGAGAAGAGAAAGGGACAGACACAATGACAGTTACACAGAACTATAAACCCAGTGAGAATGAGGAACGAATGGATATTGGGAAGTTGTATCAGGAGTCAGAAGCAGCAGTGCAGAGAAAGGGACAGACACAATGACAGTTACACAGAACTATAAACCCAGTGAGAATGAGGAATGAATGGATATTGGGAAGTTGTATCAGGAGTCAGAAGCAGCAGTGCAGAGAAGAGAAAGGGACAGACACAATGACAGTTACACAGAACTAAACCCAGTGAGAATGAGGAATGAATGGATATTGGGAAGTTGTATCAGGAGTCAGAAGCAGCAGTGCAGAGAAGAGTAAGGGACAGACACAATGACAGTTACACAGAACTAAACCCAGTGAGAATGAGGAATGAATGGATATTGGGAAGTTGTATCAGGAGTCAGAAGCAGCAGTGCAGAGAAAGGGACAGACACAATGACAGTTACACAGAACTATAAACCCAGTGAGAATGAGGAATGAATGGATATTGGGAAGTTGTATCAGGAGTCAGAAGCAGCAGTGCAGAGAAGAGAAAGGGACAGACACAATGACAGTTACACAGAACTATAAACCCAGTGAGAATGAGGAATGAATGGATATTGGGAAGTTGTATCAGGAGTCAGAAGCAGCAGTGCAGAGAAGAGAAAGGGACAGACACAATGACAGTTACACAGAACTATAAACCCAGTGAGAATGAGGAATGAATGGATATTGGGAAGTTGTATCAGGAGTCAGAAGCAGCAGTGCAGAGAAAGGGACAGACACAATGACAGTTACACAGAACTATAAACCCAGTGAGAATGAGGAATGAATGGATATTGGGAAGTTGTATCAGGAGTCAGAAGCAGCAGTGCAGAGAAGAGAAAGGGACAGACACAATGACAGTTACACAGAACTATAAACCCAGTGAGAATGAGGAATGAATGGATATTGGGAAGTTGTATCAGGAGTCAGAAGCAGCAGTGCAGAGAAAGGGACAGACACAATGACAGTTACACAGAACTATAAACCCAGTGAGAATGAGGAATGAATGGATATTGGGAAGTTGTATCAGGAGTCAGAAGCAGCAGTGCAGAGAAGAGAAAGGGACAGACACAATGACAGTTACACAGAACTATAAACCCAGTGAGAATGAGGAATGAATGGATATTGGGAAGTTGTATCAGGAGTCAGAAGCAGCAGTGCAGAGAAGAGAAAGGGACAGACACAATGACAGTTACACAGAACTATAAACCCAGTGAGAATGAGGAATGAATGGATATTGGGAAGTTGTATCAGGAGTCAGAGGCAGCAGTGCAGAGAAGAGAAAGGGACAGACACAATGACAGTTACACAGAACTAAACCCAGTGAGAATGAGGAATGAATGGATATTGGGAAGTTGTATCAGGAGTCAGAGGCAGCAGTGCAGAGAAGAGAAAGGGACAGACACAATGACAGTTACACAGAACTAAACCCAGTGAGAATGAGGAATGAATGGATATGGCAAAGCTGAATAGAATTACATTTACTTTCATTAGGTTAAAAGGTGGAAAAGACCCATTTAAAGAGAACATAGTATAACCAACATGAACATTAAAGGGGTTGTTCGCCTTCAAACACCTAGTTGGTTTCAGACAGTTCACCAAAAATAATGACTTTTTCCAATTACTCTCTATTTTCTATGTATGATTAATTTTCTTATACTGAAGCATAGATTTTAATTTTTCACCTTCTGAAATATTTCTGGGGGGGTCGCCGACCCTGTAAACTGTTCTAAATTGATACATTTCTTATCAGTCCCTGTTGAGCAGAATCCCTGGGTTTTTCATTACAGGCAGCTGTTAGAATTGATACAATAGTTGGCAATACTCCAGAGATGTTGCTGACAAATGTATCGACCAAGGGTAGAACTCTACGGGCGATTTTACCTACGATACTTTCCATTCTGATGTGATGAGACTAATCACAGGGGTCACGTTGGATGTGCCGAATCTAATGTAAGTAATACAAATGTCGCACGTAGAAACTGATTGCATCAGACATAATACGACTGTCGGATGCGAACACTGCATGTTGCGTCTTTATCCGCCAGTCGTCTCATGTTGGATGCAATCAGCTTCTACGTGCGACATTTGTATAATTAGATTTGGCGCATCTGACGTGACGCATGTGATTAGTCTCATCACATCACAATGGAAGGTATCGCAGGTAAAGACAGTTTAGAATCTGCACCTGAATTACTGAGCTGCCAGACACAAACACCAGAGACAAAAACATTACATTTTAAACTTAAGATTTTGAAAAAAACTGTAAAAAATAATAATAATAATGGAAAGTAATTGAAATAAAAGGCTTTATTTCTCTGGAACAATTTGAACAACCCCTTTAAGATGCTTGTATAAGAATAATCAATGAATGGGGTAAGTCACCTGCAAGGACAGAGGTCTCTTATTTGTTTGGAAATAATTCCAACTTTAAAGCAATCCTCCACAAATCGCTCCAGTACAGAATATGCCTTGGGTACATCCAAGTTAATGTCCGGAATTTCTTGATATATTCGGTCATATCCCTAAAATATAAACAGAGATACAAATAAGTTCTGATAGGCCCAGTCTGTGTCTTGATTAAGCAGCAATACTGTATAAAAATCACTCTCTCAAGTGATCAAGTTCTTACAATGATCTGTAACTCTTGGCTACTGCTGAATATTCGCTATTGGGATGATGGGACATGTGTTTCGTGGTACAGCGCAGGTTAAAGAGTATTTACTACTTTTAGTGGTTGTTTTTAATTGACCTTGATTTCTGCTGCAATCTATAATCTTATTAATTGTACATCCTGAAAAGAAGGGTTGTACTGCCTAGGGATGCACCGAATCCAGGATTCGGTTTGGGATTCGGCCTTTTTCAGATGGATTCGGATTCAGCTGAACCAAATCCTAATCCTAATTTGCATATGCAAATTAGGGGCGGGTAGGGAAATCACATGACTTTTTGTCACAAAACAAGGAAGTAAAACATGTTTTCCCCTTCCTACCCCTAATTACCATATGCAAATTAGGATTTGGTTCGGTATTCCGCCGAATCTTTCAGAAAGGTTTCGGCCGAATCCAAAATAGTGGATTCAGTGCATCCCTAGTACTGCCATGGCAATACCCAAGAAAGTGTTGAGGTTGCTTTTTCCTGTTGTTGGCTGCTTTTTATTATTAACCCTTTGTGAGAGGTCTCTGGGTGTTTTGCAAAGGTAAGTTTTTAAATTCCTATTCTATGTGTAAGGTTATTGAACTGCTGGCTAATCTCCCCTTCCCCGTTCCTATGCTTAGTGCTATGAACACGTTTATCAGGCAGTTTACAAGAGTCCCAACCTTGTGGAGTCTGTTAGGGAAATCTCAGGATTGGATATTGGACAAACACATTGTGCAGTGTACTGATACTGTCTGCGTGTGAACTTATTACCACTGTTGTCTAGTTCATTCAAAGTCAATTAGTAAGAGTCTGCACTCAGGGAAAACATAAGGGCCCTTGGTAAAAAGGGAAAAAAATGCTAAGTAATCAATTTTAGGGATGCATCGAATCCAGGATTTGGTTCGGGATTCGGCCGAATCCTTGTGTGTGGCTGAACTGAATCCTAATTTGCATATGTAAATTAGATGTGGGAAAGGAAATCATGTGACTTTTCATCTCAAAACAAGTAAGTAAAACATTATTTTTCCATTTTTTCCTTTCCTGCCTCTAATTTTCATATGCAAATTAGGATTCGGTTCGGTATTTGGCTGAATCTTTCACAAAGGATTCAGGGATTCCGCCGAATCCCAAATAGTGGGTTAGGTGCCTCCCTAATCAATTTATTGCTAAACTGTTGTTGTTTGTTCCATGACAAAGCATAATTCATGCTAGAAAACTTATAGGGTTAGGGTTTCTCCAGTCTCCTAACAAGACAATAAATTTCACTAGCAGTGACCTTATTTCTGTAGTGTTCACTTAATCAGTAGAGGGCAGACTTACCCTTTTCATTTGGTCCAGTGTTATAACACCTGACTTCCACAAGGCTTCCAGCAAACGAAGCATCATTGTGTATGTGTTGTTACTAGTTGCTTCCAAAACCATCAGTATCACCTGTCCAAAACAGAATACATGCAATAAGTTACCTGTGTTAATCAGGTGTATTGTGTATTAGTATAAAATATATCATACACTGAATTTAACACCAACATCAAAATTTATTAATAAAATCACATTTTTTTCAACTCTGACAAATTGAAACGATCATACTCGATTCGAGTTTTTTCTCCGAAAAAAACTTGCAGGTCAGGAAGGCAGATCCCCAAAATCGGTACCCACCCTTACTATTGCTCCTGGGGCTAAATGTAAACAACTTCCAAAAACAATGTTCCAGTCTAGTAGGACTCTTCTCATAAGAGATGGGGCAGTTATAGCAGCAAAGGGAGGGGCAACTTCCGCTTGGTTTGGGGATAGGAATACATTATATCTAAATACCACATAATACGGTGCTATTAAACATAAAAAGGGGGGGGTCCAAAAGTAACAAAACAAGAAAAGGGTTATAAATTATACGGGTTAAAAAGAGAGTCCTTACTTCGTAAACAAATTCATGGTGAAAGTGAGGAACTTCGAGCTCCTGCAGGCACCGTTCTGCTTCTACAACATCTCCAGAAAGTGCATACTCTTTCAGCAGCATGTCAATCTGTCACAACAAGAAACTCAATGAGAGCTTTCAAGATAGTAACTTCCTTTTAATACATAACATGCCTTATGGAAACAGTAGTATTTCAGCAGTGACAACGTTTATTGGATTAACAGAAAATATGCATCATAACCAAATTTATGCACCTGTCTAATTTTGGCACCCCAACAGAGATATTACATCAATACTTAGTTACAAATGTAACAGCCTCTGGACGCCTCCTATAGCCTTTGATGAGTGTCTGGATTCTGGATGTGGCTATTTTTGACCATTGGTCCATACAAAATCTCTCCAGTTCAGTTAAATGTGATGGCTGCCGAGCATGGACAGTCTGCTTCAAATCATCCCATAGATTTTCCATGATATTCAATTCGGGGGACTCCAGAATATTGTACTTGTCCCTCTGCATAAATGTCTTTGTAGATTTCCAAGTGTGTTTAGTTAGGGTTGTTGCCCATTGGCTGTTACCTATAGCAACCAATCAGTGATTAGATTTTAAAGCCAGCTGCAAGAACAATGAATGCAGCAATCTGAATGGTTGTTATCGGTAACAGCCCATGGGCAAAGCACTTATTGTTATGAGCAAATAACTAAATTTTTGTCTCATCAGTCCAAAGCACTTTGTTCCAAAATGACTGTCTTGTCTAAATGAGCTTTTCCATACAACAAGCGAGTGTGTTTGTGTGAGTGCAGAAAGGGCTTCTCAATCCATTTTTTAAGCGTAGGAGGTGTTGGCCCCATCCAGTGTAGGGCTACCGTTTTCTTGGCATAGAAGAAAAGTGCTCTCATCAATAATCTTGAGTGGATTCTGGGTACCAGAGCATCTGTTATGCCCAGCAGGCAGGTAGCTGGGCTTAATACTTGTGGTGCAGCAAATTTGTCGGCTATTCCAAGATCTCTGTATATCTGGACAATACCATATGAGGTGTATGAAATCCTGGTGAATTGCAGCGAGGACATCTGGAATTTTTTTGGTGTCACGTACGCTTGGTGTATAATTTTAAATTGAACGAGCCTGTCTCTTGTACTGAATAAAGGAAGATAGAGACTGTCTTCTAACTCTTCCCAATCATCGTGATCTATGTGAACTCCACTACTTTCCCACTAGTTTGACCCTGGGTCTTGGGTCATATTTTTGAGATGCAATGTACGTGTATGTTTTGGATACTAGCTTCGGTTTCCCTGGTGAGCTTATTATAGTCTCTACGGTTTGTTGTATTTTGGGTGGGGTGATATGAAATTGAGAGTGGTATAAATGTTGCAGTTGCAGGTAGCTATACAACGACAGATATGACAATTCCGGAGTTTGTTGGAACTGCTCTAGAGTTTTAAAAGCCCCCCCCCCCGTTAATTTGTCAAAGTTGCTTAGTGAAGCATTATGCCACAAGGGCAGATCTGGTGAGAGGGAATTGTCTTTATTAGTAGATTTGTACAACGTGTCCCATGATTTCTTAGAGGCATCTAACAATGGAATTAATATTGGTAAGGATTTTTTAGGCCTGTAAAGAGCATAGTGTAGTGATTCAATGGAACCAAAGTATAGAGCTTCCAACAGAGAAGCCGGATATCAAATGTGTCAAATGTTTTCCAATTGGAGGCATGTATTGCTTGTGTTGCTAGGTAGTATGATTCATAGTTAGGCATTGCTGGGCCTAGTTGCGTTGCAGGGGCATGTAGTGTTGTTCTAGCTACTGTGGGAGTTTTTTGGGCCCTCACAAAATCGGCTTGTGTGTGGTCTATTGTTTGCAGAATTGAATTAGTGAAGAAATATAAAAATTTGGGAAGAAATACCCTCTTACAAATAAAAATCCTGCCAATTTGGGTTAAAGGTAAAGTAGACCATTTTGCAAGTGTAATTTTCATGAGTTGTATAAGAGGTTGTATATTAAGAGAAATAAATGTGGTTGGATCTTTATGTATTAAAATTCCTAAGTACTTGAATGTATCCACAGTTTTAAGGTTAATTGTAGGGTTTATTGACTGTAGCGCACAAGTGGTAAGTGGAAATATTTGAGATTTATCCTAGTTGATTTGCAGGCCAGAAAAGTAGAGATTTTGTCTAAAGTGATCCGCTGGGTTGGCTAATTATAAAAGGGTGTCATCTGCATATAAAGAGATTTCTTCCCTTCTGGTCCTTTATACAATAGGCCTTGAATCTGGGGATTTTGTCTAATTACAACGGCCATGGGTTCTATTGCCAACACAAATAATAAGGGGGAAAGAGGGCATCCCTGTCTAGTTCCTCTAGATAGGTTGAAGGGAGTGGATAGGACATCATTTACTTTAAGTCTGACTGTGGGTTTACTGTACATTAGGCAAACCCATTTAATAAAACCTGGGCCTAATTCCTAATCTTGTTAGAACTTCCCATAGATATGGCCATTCAATAGAATCGAAAGCTTTGGCTGTGTCTAGAGATACCACTACCCCTGTTTCCCCATTGTCATGTGATGCTTGTAGGTTAAAATATAGTCGGTGTAGGTTAATTGCTGTTGATTTAGAGGGAATGAAACCAGATTGGTCTTCATGTACCAGAGAGGTTATAATTTTAATTAATTAGTCGCCTTGCTAGGATTTTTGCTAATATTTTAACTTCAGAATTCAAAAGTGATATTGGTCTATAAGATGTGCAGCTAGTGCTATCTTTACCTGGTTTGGTTAACAATATAATGGTTGCTTCTGAGAATGAAGGGGTAAGTGCGAAATTTTCCTATGCATGCATGAATGTGTCTACGAGTTTGGGGACTAATTGCTTTATATGAAGTCTATACCATTCAATTCCATATCCATCTGGGCCTGGGGATTTCCCTGTACACATAGCCATTATTGCCTCTGCTATCTCTAATTGCGAAATTTGGTTGTCTAGATATTTTGTTTGGTGTTGGGATAGGTGAAGAAGGGTCATCTCTTTTAGATAGGTGTGCAGTTCCTCATTGGTGTATAGCTCTTAGTCCGCATAGTATGATTTAAATTCTTCTGCAATTTCGGAGGGAGCCAAAATGGCCAGACCTTGTGCATTAACTATTTTGGGAATAGCCATAGATTGGTCCATTGTTTTGGCTAAAAAGGCCAGAGGTTTGCCATTTTTGTCTCCTAGGGCAAATGCTCTACTAGTGGAGTATAAAAGCTGTTTTTGGTGAGATTTAGCCTGTACAGTTCAACTTGTCTAAGGGCCATGATAAAGTTAGCATGGTTTTCGGGGGATGGGTTGTGTCAAGAGTATTTAATTGATCTTTAGTGATATTACTTGCTTTATTTTTTTTTGCCAGTTGTTTAATCACAAAACACAGATGTGCCTCAAAAAACAAATAAATTAAAAAAATAAAACAATAGTGAAAAAATACATACAGCACAAGTATACTGCCGCTTTAATGGTTAATAACATTGAGAACCACCTGATGCCACTAGAACTGAAAATCGTGGTTAGTGGGATTTTCCATCAATATATTTCTATAAAAATGCAGGCAGAGAAGACAATGGACCTAATGATTCTCGCCACCTCCCAAACACATCCTGTCAACCTAAGACCTGTGTGATACTAGCCTAGGAACCAATGGCGTGTCAGGATCAAACAGACCCCAAAAATGGCAGAGTCCGTAAATCAGGAGTGGACACAGCCCATGGGAGAAAACATAAAACTATATCTAGCATTTAAATTCCTCTATATAATTCAAAATTCAGCAAAACTGAATGAAAGTGGTACTATAGACAAACAGATTCCCATGTATCTACAACATATTTGCATTTGTGCATGAGTCCTAAATGTTAGAAGACTCTCCAACAGAAATATGTTTTAGCGACAGTTTCATATTAATGAACATGTTACCTCTTTAACCAGCTTCTTAACCGGCTGCTGTCCCCCGCCAGTGCCCCAAACACTGTCTATTCTTCTTCTTCCTCCCTTTGTGATCCGCAGTAACAGTGCTGCCCGATTCAGTGCCGCACTAGAGTAAATAAATGAAATATAAATTATGCATGGAAACAATAAATGGAAGTAAATGTTTACAAGGTTTAGCGTTAAGGAAAAAACCAGTGTTATTTTAAGAGGATAACAAAAGGACAAGCAAGTGGTGGTGCTGAGCCCTTAGTGGGCCTACATTACAATCTGCTTGTTTAATGCACAGGACCCTCTGGAAAGAAAATGGGCAACAACAAACGTGTCATCCAGAGGCCATGGAGTGGAATGCTGCCACAAAAGATTCTTCTCTCCACTACATTGTGAAGCCTATAGATGAAGGGTGGGTTGCAGGCAATAGATTTTTTTTAAGGGGAGGACAAGAACAAAAGCTACACCTAGCTTTTTACTCCCAGAAATTAACATTTTTTGCTTCTACTGCTTCTTTTACACAGGTCATTTGGATAAAGCTGGCCATACACATACCATGACATTTTTGGTGATGGTGTTGGCAAGAGCATCCAACTGATATCTATGTACCAAGGCTGGTTTGTCCAACCGGCATGTTTGAAAATCAAATACAGCGATGCACCATATCTGCCGGGGAGGATAGTGAAGAAGATAAGCTACAGCCTCCAACAGCCTAATGGAGTAGAATAATAGAAGGGGACCATACATTGTATTGCCTCTCCTATTCATCTTTGGGAAAGTTAAAAAACATTTAACTATCTAGTACATGGAAAAACAGTTTTGTTTGTTTGTTTGTTTGTTGGCTGAGGTTTACTGATTTGCAATATACTGTAATTTGCTTTGTTGGCAGAGAGATAATGTTTTCTTTGATCGCTCAGCTAAGCAATTGCATTGTCTTGGATTGGTCAACTAAGGAATAACATACCGAGCGTGAATGCAATCCACTGTCCCTCTGTAGCCCTCTAAGTAAGTGGAGCTCAGGATCTCATCTCCAACAGCTCTGGCAATAAACTGGCCCACCAACTGTAAAGATAACACTGTGAGCAAAGGCAATTGATATTTTTAATGTTAAAAAAAATCATATTTTCCTAAAATAACAACGTAAATGTTATTTTTCCCTTAAAACCCCACCCCCAGATAATTGAAACCTGTGGTGCTTGTGGAGTATCCAAAACCAGTTCTGGCAGCTCCTGGAGGAGTTTGTCAAATGATCGTTCCACATCCTCGGTACTAAGTAGAGTTCCACAGAGATGTGAGAGAAGCTTGGATGTCATTTCCCGGTGGCTGGCTTTTCCTTCCAGAGCGAGGGACACTGCCAACACTGGCAGGCCACATTTCATCTCCCCAAGGTTTAAATCCTGTAACATTTCCTGCAAGAAAAGAGACACTGAATAGATTCACACTTACCCAAAAAAATTTATTCTAAAATATGCTGACTAGAACACTTTGATAGAAACTTGCAGGGCCTGGAAAAGAGAGTCTGTGACTCAAGCAGTGGGTGGGACTAGAACTCAAGATTTAAGCAATAGGTAAAAAGTATGTTCAAGCATGATGCTAAAGGAGTATTCTGCTGCTTTTAGCACTTGGCAATTTGACCGTTATCTACTGATGTGAACATACATGTGAACTACGTAGTACAGTCTTCCATATTAACATGGTATTCCTTTAAAAAAATACATCTTTTAGCTGGGCAAATGGCTGGAATTCCCTCTGTCACAGAGTTCCACACATGTGATGGGATAAAATTTCTAGAAGTATGGAAGCCTAAGTTAGACGCCTGAGCTGTGGAATGGGACGTCACTCTGATGAATGAGCTACTTGCTGGATGCTGCATAACTGAAATAGGAGGAGGAAAATGTAATTTGCTGCCGAATATTTGCTTCTTATTCATTTCAAGGCCCAAACTTTGTCTGGGGCAGGGGTTTTTAGAAATTCACTGTGCAGTAGAGTTCAATGGGTTGCACAAGCAGCTGCACTAGACCGGTCCATCATCAGAGACACAATGTTCTTTCTGTACAATAGTAAATTCAGACATATGAATGAAAAAAATTAAATGTAGGTTTTAGTACCCTAGCAGGGCACAGAAGCTCATAACCTACAGGCTACTGGCACAGATGGGTAAAAATATAAAAGGGGCCCTGCTCACACCACTGAACAACTGAAACAAAACAATACCACAACAAAGCTTGATATAGAATTACATAGAGCTAAAACCTCACATGCTTTCTTTAATGCCAGCACCTCTGATTAGTTTAGAGTTTAGTTTAATGTAACTGCAAATTGCAGTCCCAATTATTAAGAGGATTATAAAGAACCGTACTGCAACTTCATTTGTATCCCCATGTTCAAAATATTCCTGCACAATTGGAGTGACTGATTTCTCAAAGGACTTTTCATCTAGAGGAAGAACAGTTGTCTCATAAACGCAGTTGTCCTGTAAAAAATCAAGAAAATAATCTGTGAATACCAAAGACATGAACACTTGCTTTTTACAGAGCAGATACAGTGGAGTGCAAAAGTTTCCATACAACGATGCTTAAAGTGATCCTGTCATCGGAAAACATGTTTTTTTTTTCAAAACGCATCAGTTAATAGTGCTACTCCAGCAGAATTCTGCACTGAAATCAATTTCTCAAAAGAGCAAATAGATTTTTTTTTTATATGCAATTTTGAAAAATCGGACATGGGGCTAGACATTTCTCCATGTCAATTTCCCAGCTGCCCCTGGTCATGTGACTTGTGCCTGCACTTTAGGAGACAAATGCTTTCTGGCAGGCTGCTGTTTTTCCTTCTCAACGTAACTGAATGTGTCTCAGTGGGACATGGGTTTTTACTATTGAGTGTTGTTCTTAGATCTACCAGGCAGCTGTTATCGTGTGTTAGGTAGTGGCTATCTGGTTACCTTCCCATTGTTCTTTTGTTTGGCTGCTGGGGGGGGGGGAAGGGAGGGGGGTGATATCACCCCAACTTGCAGTACATCTGTTATCTTGTGTTAGGGAGCTGTTATCTGGTTATATCACTCCAACTTGCAATACAGCAGTAAAGCGTGATTGAAGTTTATCAGAGCACAAGTCACATGACAGGGCAGCTGGGAAATTCACAATATGTCTAGCCCCATGTCAGATTTCATTAATTGAATATAAAAAAATCTGTTTGCTCTTTTGAGAAATGAATTTCAGTGCAGAATTCTGCTGGAGCAGCACTATTAACGGATTCATTTTGAAAAAATTTTACCCATGACAGTATCCCTTTAACATGTTCATATTCAATATTTTACAACCTTACTTATGTATAAATGTGACCATATATTGCCTGTATCACTTTAAGTAGGGTATCTACATGATTTCCTTTTCTGATTTCCTCTGGGTCTTTAAAGAAGGGGCCCAATGTATTACACAGGCTTTTATTTATACTTTAATATTGGGACAGGAATAGTTTTAATTGATTTGGGGCACAGTCTCCCTCTGCTTGACAGAAAGTCAGTGCAGCTACAACTGACAAAACATCTTGCGTTGGTAGTGGACTAAAACTAGTTTGCATATAGAAGGTATTAAAAGTTATGTAGATGTGTTTTTTCTGCCGTTTTAGAATATTGGTAAATGTAGCAACAGGGTTTACTGTATATATATATATATTGTAAAGAGGATCAGCACACACTGTATATCAGGTGAAGAATCTTTTCATGTATTGTCAAAATAACATCATAATCCGACGTTTCGGTCCCACCTGGGGACCTTTCTCAAGGTGGGACCGAAACGTCGGATTATGATGTTATTTTCACAATAAACGAAAAGATTCTTCACCTGATATACAGTGTGTGCTGATCCTCTTTACAATATATATACTATAATTGATCTTGCACCACTGGAATTACCTTCGTCTGGAGTGCTGGTACTGTGGGAAAATATATATATATATATATATATATATATATATATATATATATATATATATATATATATATATATATATATATATATATATACACACACACACACACACACACACATATATATATACACACACACACACACACACACAGCAGGTGTATGGTGGCCAAGGACATGGCAGGAATGCAGCCTTCTGGAATACACAAGTATTGGAAACACAAAGACACAAGTGTGCAGACAGGAACCATTCAGGTCGGTAGTCCACACCAAGTCAAGTAACAGCCAAACTTTCCCACATTAGTGGGCTAACTCCCTAAAACATAATTACAGAAAGTTGAGGCTCTCAATGTAGAAAAGGATTGAGACCTCTCACATAGCGGTTATAGCTATACAGTTTGGAAAACAGCTAGTGTAACTTTAAGATAAACACAGCTATGATTAGCAAAGCATATTGCAACTTACCTGATCATCATAATTTGGATCTTTGATATCAACAATTTCTTCATCATAAATTTGTCCGGGTGTCCCCCACACTCCTTTACCCCCAGCTCCTCCTGCAAGTAAAAGCAACATTAAGGTGACTATATAGGCTCAGAGCATCTGTGTTTATACGAACACCAACCATTAGTGATAACAATAAAATATAGCCAAAATGGGAAATAATCGAAGTACTTGTTTAGTTTGAGTAAACAGAATTTCCAGTGGAAACTCACAGTTGGAGTCCCAGCTGTTCCTATTTTGTAAAACAAGTTATGATCTGGGTGAATTGGAAACTTAAAGGGGTTGTTCACCTTTGAGATAACAGTTAGTATTATGTAGAGAGGGATATTCTCAGATAAGTTGTAATTGGTTTTCATTTCATATTATATGTGGTTTTTGACTTCAGCTTTTTATTTAGCAGCTCCAGTTTGCAATTTCAGCCATCTGGTTGCTAGGGTCCAAATTACCCTAGCAACCATGCATGTATTTGAATAAGAGACTGGAATATGAATAGGAGAGGGACTGAATAGAAAGAGGAGTAACAAAAATGCAGATTATTTCCAACCTTTTTTTGGCAAGCCTCTTCCTTTTCCAGTTCGGGATTTTCTATCCATAAGTTTTGACTTTGGGCTGGTGGGCAGAACTGCCCGGGTGTTGTCCCCATTATCACCGACAGAGTCGCCTCTTCCAGAGTCCCGGGAAGAATTTTTCCTCAGGCGCCGCTGCGCTTTAGCATGAAGTCTGGCTTCACTAATGGAAGATTCAGCCAAATTGCCATTTTCTTCAGACCGGTTTTGCTCTACTCCACTTAGTTCAGAATCAGACTCTACTGAGAAATAAAGAAGTTTATATTATTATTATTATACAATGTATTACTTTAGTGCCCAGAATCAGCAAATCAGTGGAGTGCACAGGATGCTATTTGCTACTGTTTTTCCCAAAATGAATGGGCCAAGTTCATGGTTATTAAACTGCACTGTAATAAAGCCTATAGTACATATGCCTTCCAAAAATAAACAGTACCCAGAGTATGTGTAGTAGGTATGCTTGGTGTACCCAGAGCCAACAGTATGCACAATTAGTAATTGCACCCAAAGCCAACAATATGAATGGATTGTATCCAGGATCAATAAAATGTATGCAAGTGTGGCCTGCCTCAACAGTATTGCGCCTAGTGTACCCAATTCTAACATTATGCTGTACCTGCAGCTAAAAGTGTTCATGCCCATTGTACCCAGAACCATTACAAGGGTTATCCACAGCATTCTACTGGTTTCTTTTGCCTGTTGCTGGTGGGTTGCCTATACAATAGCCTGTCTGTAAACACAGCAGCTGAGAAAAGGGTCAGGGGCTGGCTAAACAGGTATATTGTATAGGATCTCCAATCAACCAATGAGAAATCAGTTCTGACCAGTCAAGCACCAAGAGTCTGGATACAATGGTTATTTCTGCAGAATAAATATTACACTGAAATTTACTGTGGCTGGAATACTTACCTACATTAGCATTTATGTCACTTGGTGTCTCGATTTCCATTGTGTTTTATAAACCTGATAAATGTTCCCTTGGATATTTAGCCTAGAAAGAAAGAAACGTTACAATGAGAGTTGCCAAGTGGGCAAGCATATACACGGCTCACAGGCCAATTTCTGCCATTGAGCTACGGTCTCTCACTATGACTTAAATGACCTTCACGTTAACTTTTAGAATGGAATATTCTAAGCAACTTTTAAATTGGTATCCATTATTTATTTTTTATAGTTTTTTAATTATTTGCGACCTTCTTCTGACTCTTTCCAGCTTTCAAATGGGGGTCACTGACCCCATTAAAAAACAAATGCTCTGTAAGGCTACAAATGTATTGCTATTGCTACTTTTTATTACTTGTCTTTCTATTCAGGCCTCTCCTATTCACATTTCATTCTCATAACTCAAAAACCACAAATAATAAAAAATGAGAATAAATTGCTCAATGAGAGCCAAGGCTCCTCTATCTCCTGACTTTATGCCTGTGGGCTGCTCTCCTCCCTTTGTTTAATTGAGAGATGGGACTTGCCCTGAATCAACAAGGCTGGTCGGTTTCTTGATGGCTTTTCCATTAGTCCATGCAGAGTGTGCCTATTGATGCTAATGCCCCCAATACAAAATGCAGTCAAAAAGTAGCTATAGCCATGTAAGGTTTCGCATGATAGCTTTTCAAACAGGGTTTGTTACCCTTTAATAAGCCCTGAGAAGATAAATGTAATTTATTCCAGCCATACAAATGTATATGTTCATTTGAGGGTAATTGCACCGCATTTTATTATGCCTTCAAGTGTCGATAATCACAGTTTTTGGCTCAATTAGGTATCCATACGCTCCATTCCTCAACTCGCAGGAGTGGTCCCCGAACTTTGGGGGGTTGGTTGCCCTAGCCAGGCTCAACGGTCTGGATATTGGCCTTGGGTTACTCGCAGGGTCCTAGTGCCCTACTTCTTGCATATGCACACTGGGGGCTACGCGTACAGTAGATTGCAGCTGGAAGGCACGCTACCCCTGAAATCTTGATGCCCTAGGCCCGGCCCTTTGTCACCTCACCAGAAATCCAGGCCTGTGGGCTCAAAAGGGTTGGCAGGTTGATGAATGACTGGGGGGAGAACATGGGAGCTCTCTTAAAGGCCCACAAAGAGACAACAGTGAATAGCAAGCATTCAGTTACTCTGCAATATTGGAAATGCACATTTAGCTTATGTAAATGGCTGATGTAAGTGGTGATTGGTTTGTTTGGGCACACTGCGTTATATTTCTATTACTTAAAAACACTTGCATTTTTGTTGTTACTGTTCCTTTAAGAATAGCCATCATTTTGAACACAGTATATAACTATACTTTTGAAATATCAGGCAAAGTGCTAAGGAACAATTGGGTATCGGGTTTTCTTTTGAAGCTGTGACAGACACAACACCACAGAGCCACATTCCCACAATGCAATGCTCTCTAAATAGGCTTTCCTTCTCCGTCAACACTACATTACTTTGCCCCATGCTAGAGCAGCTACACACCAGTGCCAACATATTCCAAGCATTTGTATAATGAGTGATGCACAACAGAGACTGAACTACTTCACACACACAAACAATATAAAAAAAGGAAGAGAGGAACATACTCAGGCCTGGCGGGTGCATGTGAAACAATGTCAGGCAGCACAGTAAAGGCAAAGTATATATATATTTAGCACCAATGCTGTTGAGTTACATTTAGAGAGCTTATTGTGGGAGCTGCATACCTCCCAACATTCTGGAAATAGAAAGAGGTAGAAAAAGATTTAGGCCATTTATGGCCACACCCCCTAATTACTATTTTACAAAATTTGGAGTTTTATGGTCAGGGTTTATGTTTTATTACAGTTTTAATAATGAAGGTGAATGACCCTTTAAGCTGCAAGTCACACTTTCCAAGTCTGGGCTCTCTGCCAAAAGCTACATCAAGTTTTGGCTCAAAACTATTTCCTTGGAGTGCTGTCAATCCCTGCATTTTGTGTGTGTGTATATATATATATATATATATATATATATATATATATATATATATATATATATATATATATATATATATGTCCCTAGTGAAACAGTACAGGTGTTTATATATAGGTCCCTAGTGAAACAGTGCAGGTGTTTATATATAGGTCCCTAGTGAGACAGTGCAGGTGTTTATATATAGGTCCCTAGTAAAACCGCGCAATAATTTCGAAGGATCGGTCGGAACTTCATTAAAATCGGTTGTTCGGCAAGAGAAATCTTTGCTTTTATGGGGAGCTTTAGTAGGATATAACACTCCCTCAAGTTTCCTTTCCTCCAACAAAACAAGTCAGGAGAGCCCCTCCCCCCAACAGCCTCTGTCACATACAGGACACACCCCCCATGTAAAAGACAGACCACTACCGCTCCAGAGCAAAGGAAGCAGGACACGCCCCCAACTACAGACCACTCCCCCTAGCCCCCAAAGTACAGGACACACTCCCCATATAAGAAAGGACACTCCCACATATCCCTACAATTAGCCGAAGGGACACTCAGGCCCATCCAGAAGCCACTCCATGGCCACACACAGCACATATAGTATAATATATACACACACACAGCACATATAGTATAATATATATACACACACACAGCACATATAGTATAATATATACACACACACAGCACATATAGTATAATATATATACACACACACAGCACATATAGTATAATATATATACACACACACACAGCACATATAGTATATATACACACACACAGCACATATAGTATATATACACACACACACAGCACATATAGTATAATATATACACACACACACAGCACATATAGTATAATATATATACACACACACAGCACATATAGTATAATATATACACACACACAGCACATATAGTATAATATATATACACACACACAGCACATATAGTATAATATATATATACACACACAGCACATATAGTATATATACACACACACAGCACATATAGTATATATACACACACACACAGCACATATAGTATAATATATATATACACACACAGCACATATAGTATATATACACACACACAGCACATATAGTATATACACACACACACAGCACATATAGTATAATATATATACACACACACAGCACATATAGTATAATATATACACACACACAGCACATATAGTATAATATATATACACACACACAGCACATATAGTATAATATATATATACACACACAGCACATATAGTATATATACACACACACAGCACATATAGTATATATACACACACACAGCACATATAGTATAATATATATATACACACACAGCACATATAGTATAATATATATATACACACACAGCACATATAGTATAATATATATATACACACACAGCACATATAGTATAATATATATATACACACACAGCACATATAGTATAATATATATATACACACACAGCACATATAGTATATATACACACACACACACACACAGCACATATAATATATACACACACACAGCACATATAGTATAATATATATATACACACACAGCACATATAGTATATATACACACACACACACACACACCACATATAATATATACACACACACAGCACATATAGTATAGATACACACACACACACACAGAGGGTACAATACACAACAGCGCCACCAACAGGACATTGCCGTGTAGCCCAACACTATTCCGGAGCATTACACGAAGGCCACACCCCCAACTCTCAAACTTCTAAAAGAAAAGCTACACGTCCCGCTCCTTCACAAACAGGACCCGCCCCCCACAAAACAAACAGGAGCCAGTCGGCCCCTCCGAGCCCGTATCCCTCTCACAGGAGCTAAGAACCTAAACTGTGTATGTCACACGCATTACAGACATGAGCAATACCCAAACACTGGGCCCTGTCTGAAGCTTCAGCGCTCACGACTCTCACCCTTCCGCCTTGCTGCTTTTCCACTGCCTGTTTATGTTTTGATCCCTCCAAACTCCCGTACTTCACCTCAGCGTGTCTGCCCAGTAACACCGTCACTTATGTGCTGTGGGGCGTGTCTTTGCTCCCATTGGCGGAGTTGAAAGGTGTGCACGGCGAAACGCCAATAAGAACTGGGAGGGCGGCGCACGTGGCTGCAGGGGGAGGGGCGATATAATGTATTCGTACGTCAGGGGCCAGGGCGGGATATTTGTCTGAAGAGAGGAAAGTGGGAGTGGCCATTATGTTGTTATTAGAGTGAGGGGAGAGTTGTGTGAGTGGAAGTTATTTCTTACACAATGGGGCCCATTTACTTAGCTCGAGTGAAGGAATAGAATAAAT
The DNA here is from genome assembly GCA_038501925.1 of Xenopus petersii. Classification (NCBI taxonomy): domain Eukaryota; kingdom Metazoa; phylum Chordata; class Amphibia; order Anura; family Pipidae; genus Xenopus; species Xenopus petersii. The sequence continues at coordinate 1,214,871 of CM076685.1, forward strand.
AAAACTTTGAATGTTTTTTTTTGACTACTTCAACCTTCGACTACAACTTCGAATCGAACGATTCCAACTAAAAATCACTCGACCATTCGATAGTCGAAGTACTGTCTCTTTAAAAAAAACTTTGACCCCTAAAACCTACCGAGGTGCAATATTAGCCTATGGGGAAGGTCCCCAAAGGCTTTCCTATGTTTTTTTGGTCGTAGAAAAATCGTTCGATCGATGGATTAAAATCCTTCGAATCGTTTGATTCGAAGGATTTAATCATTCGATCGAACTAATTGCAGTAAATCCTTCGATATTCGAAGTCGAAGGATTTAAATTCCGCAGTCGAATATCAAGGGTTAAATAACCCTCGATATTCGACCATATGTAAATCTGCCCCAATGTGTTAAAGGGGCTGTTCACCTTTAAATTAACTGTTAATATGGTGTACAGAGGGATATTCTGAGACAATTTGCAATTGGTTTTTATTATTTGTGGGTTTTGGGTTATTTAGCTTTTTATTCAGCAGCTCTCCAGTTTGTAATTTCAGCAGTCTAGTTGCTAGGGTCCAAATTCCCCTAGCAACCATGCACTGATTTAAACAAGAGACTGGAATATGAATAGGAAAGGCCTGAAGAGAAAGACAAATAATAGTCTAACAGAGCATTTGTTTTTAGATGGGGTCAGTGACCCCCTTTTGAAAGTTGGAAAGGGTCAGCAGAAAGCAAATAATTTGCAAACCATAAAAAAAGAAAAACTGAAGACCAATTGAAAAGTTGCTGAGAATTAGCCATTATATGTTACTGAAAGCTAACTTAAAGGAACAGTAACACCAAAAAAAAAGAAAACACATTTTCAGTTGAGAAAGTATAGTCCCCCTGGCTGGAACAACATCCGACTGGATCCTTGAATACCTTTTATATGTAACCGCCTATAGCAGGGCTGTGGAGTCAATACAGAAATGCTTTCACTCCTCACTCCCTCCAACGCCTCCTCCTCTGAAACGGAAAATGCATCAAAGCAATTCAAATATAATGTGTTTATATATAATGTATTGGCTGCACTGGTAAAACGGGTGTGTTTGCTTCAGAACGACTACTATAGTTTATAAAGTCGTTATATAAACAAGCTGCTGTGTAGCCATGGGGGCAACCATTCAAGCACAGGATACACAGTAGATAACAGAAAAGTACTACTATAGTTTATATAAACAAGCTCAGGTGTAGCCATGGGGGCAGCCATTCAAGCACAGGATACACAGTAGATAACAGATAAGTACTACTATAGTTTATATAAACAAGCTGCTGTGTAGCCATGGGGGCAGCCATTCAAGCACAGGATACACAGTAGATAACAGATAAGTACTACTATAGTTTATATAAACAAGCTGCTGTGTAGCCATGGGGGCAGCCATTCAAGCACAGGATACACAGTAGATAGTAGTACTTACTGTTATTTAGGTTTATTGCACATGATGCAGTTTCTCCACCTCATATGGAATGTACTGGCAATGTCAGGTGGGATCCAATGGGATGTTAGACATACACATGTATGTACACGCTTACCTGGAAAAGACTCACACAACATAGCCCATGTGTGTATGATTCATCAGAATGAAATAGCGAATTAAATAGCGACTTTTTAGTTAAAGTTCTGCTTTTCGTTTCTAATGCGCATGTGCAGCTGCGCGAAGAAAGAGGAAACCAGAAGTGGATCGCTCCGTGGTGCTCCCAGGAATAACCGCTGCAGTTTTCTGCTGATAGGAGCACTGACCCGGGGTTTTAGGTAAGTAAATTCAATCACTTGGGGGTGCCTTAGGGTACGACTACATGGACGATATTCACGCGATCCGACGCGCTGTGCAAAAATGCAGGCGTCACGTTGGGTGTGACAGAAATAAGGTAAGTAATAGCATTGTCGGATGGTGTCGCAGCGTTGATCCGAAGCGACACGACTGTCGGATGCTGCACGCTGCGAAATTTACATTACTTATCTTATTGCGCTCGCATCCAAAGTGAATGCTGCGTTTTTACAATTGCAATTGAGTTTCTGAATTGGTTTTCATAATTTATTTTTTATAGTTTTAAAGTTACTTTTATTTACTTTTTCCTCTGACTCTTTGCAGCTTTAATAAGGGCGTCACTGACCCCTTCTAAAAAGCCAATGCTCCGTTCATCCGATGCGACACAACTGTTGACTGCAGACGCTGCGCGATGCGTCTGCATCCGACAATCATGTTGCGTCGAATAAACGCTGCGACTTCATCTGACATTTCTATCTCTTACCTTATTTCTGTCGCATGCGACTTGTCACAAATGTATTGTTAATGCTAATTTTTATTACTCATCTTTCTATTCAGGCCACTCATTCATATTCCAGTATCTTATTCAAATCAATGCATGGTTGCTAGGGTAATTTGGACCCTAACTACCAAATTGCTTAAAATGCAAACTGGAGCTGCTGAATTAAAAGCGAAATAAGTCAAAAACCTTAAATAATAAAACATGAAAACCATTTACATGTAGTTTGTACCTGCGATGTTTCTATCACTCCCATTATATCTGGCACCTCCAACTTGTCGCCTGCATTTCGTGAAGTTCAGCCCTTTATCTTATATGTGAAATGTCGCAAGGCCATTTTTACCATGAGTTATTATATATACATGTTATAGTGATCATTTCATTTATCCTTTGCTGATGTATATGGTTGCAGTATTCCTATGGAAATGGATTTGCTTTGTTTATTCAGCCAGTATTGTGCTGTCAATCATGTTTGTACAAGACATAATAGTTTTAGGTAAAGTAAATCTTTGGCTCAGCAGAGATAAATTGCTTGCTAATTGCAGCAAACTATTTGTCCATCTGCTATCAGCCCTAATTGTATCATGTTGCCCTCTCGTTTCAGGGAAAGTAAACTAATCCAAGTCCTGATAGACAGAGCCAAACAGCTACAAATGTGAGTGTGAAACAGTCAGAAAGATGCGCCTGTTTTTACATTGTATTGTTTTAATCATCTGACTTTGGGTAAATGCTTCTATTCTAAATATTTATAAAACAACGTTTTGACAAAACTATTTGGTATTGGGCAAGGCTTATTTCCAGCAATTTGGATTATTCCAGTCTGTGTTGTGTATAAAGATTTTTACCAGATCTTGATGAAACTTGTTCTCTGACCCAGACCTGCAGAAACACGTTATTACATGTGAAACGCTAAAGATTTATTTTTCTGCAAAAATGAGAGATAATATAAAGTCCCATGTTTCACTGACTGTATTAGGGCTCTTACACATGGGCGGTTTTTCCTGCGCTCGCCTGCCTTTCTTCTGTTCAGGCGCAGGAGTAGACGCACTCAATTATACCTCAAATAAGGGGCTGTACTCACACAGACGCTTGTAAGCGCCAAACGCAGGTGGGACGCAGCATGTTGCATTTCACCTGCGTTCTGCGCATACATACCCCCTTCACAATAATTAAGTGCGTCTACTCCTGCGCTCCCCTGCGGCTGAACGGAAGGAAGCGCAATGCAGGGTAGCGCAGGTAAAACCGCCCATGTGTAAGAGCCCTTATTTTGATGTAGTTATTACAAGGAGTCACCATAAACATCATGGAGACCCAATTTTGGGTCCCAGCTTGTAGGTTAAAAATCTCAGCATTAAAGGAACAGATCAGTGTAAAAAATAAAACTGGGTGAATAGATAAAAATATTTGTAATATAATTAGCCAAAAATGTAATTTATAAAGGCTGGAGTTTAATTTTTACACTAAATAGTTCCTTTAAAAAGAAGTAGACTGATGTCACCCAGTAATTTGGGAAGATGGTGATTTATGACAATTGGCAGAGTGGCACAGTGACTTTAACTTGTAGACATCACGGGGCCTGTTGCAGGTTTATTAAAAACTTTCTTTCTTTAAGGTTTCCAAATATTGTCTAATATCCACCCTGCATGCTGAACAGATTGCTGTCATATACATGTACAGGCACCTTATATTGTTTTGTTCTTTCAGGCTGATGGCTTGAATTATCTGTGCCACAGGAAGGAAAGAGCAACCTCTTTACTCTTTACTTCCTTATCTGCTGATGCACCATGTACTCGCTAACAATAACACATCAGCAATCATATCTCAACAAGTGTGATAGAATGACAAGATGATCAGTCAAAATAGCCCCCAAGTCTGCCATTCATTTACAGATTGCTGGGCAACTATAGGGATTCATGCAAATCCCAGCACTTTTGGCAAGATTTGGATTCAGCTAAATCCTAAGAGCTCATAAATAAGAGCATTTGTTGCATGTTTATACCTGCATGGTTGATTCTATCTTATTGTGCCTGTTCATTTAATTGTGTCTTCATGTGTTCAAGCTCCTAGTTGGCAATGTCCAGAAGTTGAACGATCAGTCATGGCTGCCACCAACCTCGCTCTGCAATTTTTAAGTGTTGTACAGCCGGAGTGGGGCCATGCCGCTTGGTTCATTCTCTGCATTTTCTCCTTTAAGTACCATGTTTCTAAGGATAAGAAGGTAAGGTGGTCCCAGCACAGTTGACCTTAGATTGGGTTAATACATTTCAGGAGCAAATAATAGATGTAGGTATCTGTTCTAAGAAAGGCTAGCAACTAACTGTCTTTTGTGGAGGATTGGCTATTTGGCTAATGGCATTTCAGAACTTGCGAACTTGTTTTGGAGCCAAAAAATATCCCAAATGAAATGCTTATTCTTATACTGAAAAACGTGTTTTTCATTCATATGAGTGATAGAAGGCAAAGGGGTATCAAGCTTTTACACAGACTGTGTTATTTTGATGTTGTTTTCATTTTGATATTGAGAAAATTCCATTAAAAAAACCCACCATATTTAGTTTTGGCTACTATTCAGCAAACTTATCTCAGTCCTTATGCCGTGAGAAGTTTCCTACCTGTGCAAACAACTCTACATCATGGTAATCTCTGCTGTCGCACAAGATTTTCAGTGACCGAGCCATTGTGTGTGATGTGTGCTTGTTTTCCTTGGCTTATGCAGCAATGTGCATATTAACTCACACTTGGAATGACTGGCTTTGGGACGCTCTGTAAGCAGAAGCACAGTTACAGTCATATGAAAAAGTTTGGGAACCCCTGGAAGCCTGCATAATAATTTAATCCACTTTCAACAAAAAAGATACCACTATGTCTTTCATTTCCTAGGAACATCGGAGTAATGCAATGTTTTCTGAGCAAAGATTTTTAGTGAAGCAGTATTCAGTTGTAGGAAATTAGATCAAATGTGCAAAACTGGCTGTGCAAAAATTTGGATACCTGTGTAATTTTGTTAATTTGAATGCATGTTACTGCTCAATACTGATTACTGGCAACACCAAATTGGTTGGATTAGCTTTGTGTTTGGTATGTGTACAATCATGAGAAAAGGTACATTATTTAAGTTGGCCAATTGCAAGTTGTGCTTCTGTTTGACTCTAATCTGAAGAGTGACAGCATGGGATCCTCAAAGCAACTCTCAAAAGGCTGTGTGGCTAGTTCAGGGACTACTGGGGCCCTTGTTAAAGTCCAGGGTCGGATGAAATCAACCCAATATCAACAGATTCTTCAGGATAATGTTCAAGCATCAGTCACAAAGTTGAAGCAGGGGTCGGATATTCCAACAAGACAATGACCCTAAACACACTTGGAAATCTACAAAGACATTGATGCAGAGGGACAAGTACAATATTCTGGAGTCCCCCGACTTGAATATCATGGAAAATCTATGGGATGATTTGAAGCAGACTGTCCATGCTCGACAGCCATCAAATTTAACTCAACTGGAGAGATTTTGTATGGATGAATGGTCAAAAATAGTCACATCCAGAATCCAGACACTCAAAGGCTATAGGAGGCGTCCAGAGGCTGTTACATTTGTAACTAAGTATTGATGTAATATCTCTGTTGGTGTGCCCAAATTTATGCACCTGTCTAATTTAGTTATGATGCATATTGCATATTTTCTGTTTATCCAATAAACTTTTATGTCACTGTTGAAATACTACTGTTTCCATAAGGCAAGTTATATATTAAAAAGAAGTTGCTACTTTGAAAGCTCAGCCAATGATAAACAAAACTCCAAAGAATTAAGAGGGGTTCCCACAGTTCCTGACAATTCCCCTTCATCCATGTCACGTTTCTATATTCCCTGATGGTCCCCATTCATAATTCACAACACACATGTTGTACCATGTGCTCTGTTTCTGGTATGTTATTGGTATGTTTAGTTACTAAGCTTTTATCAGTGGTCTCTTAAAAAAAATTAATAAACTCAACAGTGAAATTAATGAAAATTATCTTTATTAAAATTCTTTTTATCAAACATAATTTAAAATAATCTTTCACGAAACAGAAGTAAGGAAGCTTTTTACATGCCATTACTTAAATAAACTTGATTCTGTTTAAGCATCAATAAATATTTCATCTGGTCCAGTTCAAGTATCGTTTATTAGTCACATCCTTGAAAAAAACATAACAAGGGCAAAATATCCCTGAATGTGGTTCAACGGTAATAAAATAAAGAAGCGAGCCCTTTTCCAACAAACTGGCCCAATAAAACAAATCTTTTATTTGTTTGTTTCTGAATTTATTGATTCATATATCAGTACATATTTGTAACATGATCTGGCAGAAAGAAACTTCCCAATATATCTGGAAACTGTTGCCTCCCTTATTGCCTCCTTTATGTCATACTGTATAGTTGAACCTTTTTCAGTTGTTGAGTTAGAATTTCGATACCAAATTTGCATTGAAATCATTATAATGGTTTCCAAACGAGCTATAGTATTTTGCTGTGCTATTTCACTGTGCTAAAGGGGTTTCTGTGCACTCACTCTAAACTGAATAGCAATCCATTTTTTATAGATGGTTACAGACAAGTTAGTCATCTGTCATGTTCTATTGCTTTTCCAAGAAATGGTTTATCAGCAACTTAGCAGCAGACAGGGTTGAGGTAGTCTCCAGTGGGACTCCTAATATCCAGGGAATGCCCACAAGGGAATGCTTCACTGTTTTGTACAGGTATGGGATCTGTTATACAGAAAGCGTCAAATTATGGAAAGGCCGTCTCCCATAGACTTCATTTTACCAAATTTTTAAAAATGATTTCTGTTTTCTGTGTAATAATAAAACAGTACCTTGTACTTGATCCCAACTAAGACATAATTAATCCTTATTGGAAGCAAAACCAGCCTATTGGGTTTATTTAATGTTTATATGATTTTCTAGTAGACTTAAGGTATGAAGATCCAGATTGTGAAAAGATCCTTTATCCGGAATACCCCAGGTCCTGAGCATTCTGTATAACAGGTCCCATAGCTGTAGTTGTTTACAACTACACAACTCAGGTGAAGAAGGAACCTGCCTGCTTTATATATGTGGGATGGGCCAGGTTAGATTTTTTTTTTTACCTTGGGTGTGAAACTATATGCAGTATTTGATGTATATTGACTTTGCCTCTATAAAAGTGACATTTTCACACTGCCATTGTGACTCAATAAATGTTTTAGGCATTGTCCATAGGGGTTTGTAGGCAAATATTGTATGATTGGCTGAACTGTCACTCCTATAAAGCACGTGAGAACCAGGACAATGGATCTATACTCACTGTCTAACTCTAACCAGATCCAATGCAGTTTTCAAATGACATTACTGTACACAGACCATTGGAAAATAAATGATTGCGTGAGAATGCAGCCAGTGGTACAGGTATTTAGTTCTCTTCAGCTCCCAAACTCCAAATGGATTATGCAGCTTTAAAAACAAAAAGGGATATGCAAAATCACAGGGAACTATTGCCCTAACCTTATAATTAATGGAAAAAATCAGATCAAGTTCTTTTAATATTCTAATTGCAATATCGCTGTAATAAATAACAGCTGACTGGCCAAACAATATCCTTATAACTATATGACCCTATAATTATTTAGTGACTGTCACTCTGATTATATTTGGCTTTGCACATAAAGAACCCATGTGAATATCTCATATTTTGCTTGGGGGCTGAATGAAAAGAACCTTTTTAAACATGTTTTTGTTATGGCTTTTTGTGTCGATATTGCCCTTTTCTAGATATACTAGGTGATCAGCTTATAATTCTGATGTGCACCTTCCAAATCTAATACAGGTATAGGATCCATTATCTGGAAACCAGAAAGCTCTGAATTATGGAAAGGCTGTCTCCCATAAACTCCATTATAATCAAATAATTCATATTTTTTTAAATTATTTCCTTTTTCTCTGTAGTGATATAACAGTACCTTGTACTTGATCCCAACTAAGATATAATTAATCCTTATTGGAGGCAAAAACAAACCTACTGGATTTAATTAATGTTTATATTTTTCTAGTAGACTTAAGGTATGAAGATACAAATTACACAAAGATTCTTTATCCGGAAAACCCCAGGTCCCGAGCATTCAGGATAACAGGTCCTATACCTGTACAAACAACACATTATTGAGAGGAAGGACGCTTTAAAGGCACAGTTCACCTTTATATTAGTCTTTTATTATTAGACAGTCATATTCTGATTTTGCAATTGGTCTTTTTGTGGTTTTTAAATGATTTATAAGTAACATTTTAGCCACTCAGAGCAATAGGTTTTATAGCTGCCCCTGTCAGTGGAGAACTGAAAAAAGACAGAAGAGGAAGCCAAATAATTAAAAAACTATAAATAGATCCCAATAGAAAAGTTGCTAAGAACAAGCCATTCTATAACATACTAAAAGTGAATTAAACCCAATTTAAAAGCAAAAGGCTCAATATAATCCTGATTACAATAAGATGTATTTCAGCCAGATAACATGATGTATGTTGTACAGTTCTGGGGCAGGCAATGTGTACGTCACTTTTTATGTCCTGCTCTGTTTCCCACAGTACTGTACAGTTTTCTCCCATAAATGTTCAAAGATAAACAGTATTTCTCTGCTTGAATAATATTTGTACACGTGATTTCTAGATCACATTGTACCTTGTACTGTAGGACCATGCTTTAGAGTAATACTTTTAATCTTCTAAATAACTATCTGAACTGGGCAATTGTAGATTAGATTTAAAGCGTACCTGAGATTTTCTGCAACAGAAGATTAGAAAACATGGACAGTGCAAACAGGACCAGGTCATAACTAACTCATAGATGAAAAGGCAGTGAGCTATAAAGCAAACCACTAACAAATATTTATCATACTTTAAGGGGAATTCATTTTTAGATTGTTGCAGAAGTTCCTTGTGTTTTAGAAATGATTTGCCTTTCTGTTTTGTCTCTCTTTGACCTGCAGTTTTAAAATGCTTTCTGGTTGCGAGACAAAATGACCTCTGGAAGCAGAAACCTATTTTTATCAGGCCCTGTCTTTCACATCACGTCTGGTTGCTCACCTAGCTAATCCTGGCAACCACATGCCTATTTAAATACAGGCATGAGAGACATTATCTGTAAACCTGTAGAGCTCTGACACATGGCAATGCCATTTTCAGTTTCTGATTTAAACAGTAATTTCTGACGGATTTGCTTTTCTCTCTATAATAAAACACAGTACTTTGCACTAATGTATGAATGTTTTCAGTAGCCTTAAGGTATTATTTAGAAACGCCAGGGCCAGAGCATTCCAGATAATAAGTCTCAAGAAATAAAATCCAATTGCACATTATCCTAGTATGTAATTGTTGATTTTAAAGGAGAAGGAAAGATTAAAACTAAGTAAGCTTTATCGGATATGAATACACTAGTAAACCCTCAAAGTCCTCAATCAAAAGAAACAGCACATTTCTTTCCTTCTATTGTGTACTCATGGGCTTCTGTATCAGACTTCCTGTTTTCAGCTTAAACCTCCAGGGCTAGGGCTTGAGCATGCTCAGTTTGCTCCTCTCTCCCTCCTCCTCCCCTCCCTGCTGTAACATATGAGTGAACAGGGAGAGACTCAGGCAGGAAATTGTCACACCAAGCTAATATGGAAGCTGCATTCCTAAAGAAACAGACAGTGTGTAGAGCTGTTTACTCGGGTATGAAAAAGCATTCTAAAGAACAAAAATGGCGTTCTAGCTTGCACTGTTGTGGCTAATCTATTGGCAATAAACTGCCTTGGTAGCTTTCCTTCTCCTTTAAGGTGAGCTTCCCCTTTAACCGTTCTAAGTTGTATGAATAAATACTAAAACAAATAAATAATAAAACGCACACAAACTGTAAAGCTTTACCTGTGTGTGTGCAGAACAAACATATATACTATATTTTACATACATATTAATACAAAAGCCTTTTCATCAGTGGGTGATATGGTTGTGCCATTTGCACAAGCTGCTTATTACCAGCTATTACCCCTATTAGTACCCCCATTCCCTCTGCCCACAGCTTAGATTTACCTTTGGTAACGTGAGTGTGTTTGTGTGCACTCTTTTTATAGACCTTTTCTTGTACTGGGTGTGGGTCTATAATATTGAATCATTTTGAGAAATCTATCTATACATATAATCACTCACTGATACAAACACTAATATATACCTAATAACATCTGCTACTAACTTTACATCACTTTAAGTGCACTTCCAAGCACTAGTTACTAGTAATTATACAACTTACCCTGATTACTTACAGTGTACTCAAAAATATCCCTGAGAATTCAGACTTTATAAACAAGAAGTGGACCCCTTGTGGTCCCCCAGATTTTGTTTAACTATCTATAACTATCTGGGGGTTATAGTTCAACGACACATGGGAGCCACAAGTTGCCCATCTCAGTAATATATACAGTCGTTTATTTTTAAGGTAGCTGTAGATGCAACTACACTGTGAGAAATCATCTCTTTTGCCAGATATAGGGGCCTCTTTATTCCTATATCTTTAGCTACAGGCAGGGGTTGCAGAAAATACTGATTTAATGGGAAACTTGACTTGCATTATCAAATTGCTGAGCCAGACTCAGAGGAAAGAGTCCATCATCTGGCAGTATATATGGAGTGTGGCCGGCATCAATGGGAAAGGGAGCTGTCATGGCATTTATGGGGCATTCATAACATACACTGAAATAAATCCCTGTGCTCCACAAAATTCACAGAATCCTAAATGTATCTTCCATCTGCTTATTGTCACCTGCCCAACATGCTATAGAGGAAGCAGACCCCGCTACAATTTCACAAAATATTGGTAAAAAAAGTCAACCTCTTATATTTTGGGGGCCTGAAAAATAATTTGCTGTTGGGCTAGTTACAGCACTGTTTGTAACTTTCATATTCACCAGGCAGATAATAAACATTTTTATTGTGTATAATGTCTTGGTGCTTTAGACTATGCACTGGGGCATGTACTTATGAGACTGGGCTAACACTCTGTTTGTACCCCCATAACACACACCTCTGTATACACCCCATCTGGCTCAGTTACAGACATCTTGTCCTCCTCTCTCCCAAACTCTTTTCCTTCTTTAAAATTGTCCGTAAATGATGGGTCAACTATTGTCCATGTATCTGTCCATGTTTCTCCTTTAAGGTCTGTTCTTCTCAAACTTGGTAAATCATATTCTCCGTCTCATTCTTTCCCGAGCACCCTTCTGCCAGTCTGGACAAGTAATTCTGCAAGTTAAAATAATAATATGAATTGAGAAGACCAGAAAATGTTGTTGTCCAGAGCCCAGCGAATTCTGATGGTGGCCCTGCATACTTATCATATGTTACAGCTACAACCCCCTGACGCCAAGTGAATTTACCAATGAGGCTGAATTGAAAAGAGTCACTGTCATCTATAATTGACTGTTTCACTGAAGCTCTTCACTTATCCAACCTTCTCCATAACAGCGCGGAGCAAAGAGCCATTAAATAATGACAAGTGCAACAGCTGGCATCTCACATCTATTCATGGTATGAAGCCTTGATAATGTCAAGCACTTAAACTTTCTCAGTGAAAGCATCTGTCCTCGGCCTTCAGTCTCACTAGTAGTCAGCTTATGGATTTAATGAGAAACAACATTTTATAAGGTGGGATATTAGCACTCTCCGAGTGGTGCAGCAGATGCGGGGCCTCTGGGACAAGAGAAAGCTTTTTCATTGATATCTTCCAGCCTTGCAGAGCCAGTACCCCGCTTGCTTTAATCTGAACCACAAGCAAGAAGGTTTAACAACAACAACCCAATCAATGGCAGCTCCTGGGAACACTTTACAATAAGATTTCATGGAAGTCTCATCCCATGAGCCTCTTGCCAATGGCAGATAACAAGATTTACCAGACTATACTAGACTATGTGCCGCTATTATTCCCCTGTGTCTATAGGTCATGCTTAGCAAGTCATCAGCGGGAAGTTGGGGTTCAGCAAGGTGTCATTAGATATAGCACATATCTGCATGTATCTGTATTACAAAACACTGTATTTTACTGTCGCAACCCAGAAGTCAAGTTGCCCATTTATAGACAAATACAGTAAATCTTTCCAACAAGTCAAAGTGCAATGAGTTGGCACAAGGGATCTCCTGATTGTCAGCACTGGCACACATACAATACAACAGAACATTGATTGAAGGAATGACTGAATAAATGGCAAGGCCTACCTTTAGGTTTGTGTAGTGCACACGGCTGCGACAATGTGATGTCTTTGCTGTTTCCTCGCTGCTGTAGAAGAGGCCACAGAGTTTGCAGAAAAAGCCAGTTCTCGGCACCACAAATTCCACACCTGCAACAGGGGCAGTGTTAAGAAATAGAAGGAATGAAACGCAACAAAGTAACAAGCATGTACCTGAGCCTATATCAAGAGTGTTTCATTTTGGATTTTATTTGTTACAGTAGACCCACAAGCCACATAGGCGCAAATTCACTAAGCGCCGAAGCGCCAAACGCTAGCATTAATTCGCTAGCATTTGGCATTTTTCGCTACTGCGCAAATTCACTAACGAACGCTGGCATAATTTCGCTAGTGTTACTTCGCACTAGGGATGCACCGAATCCACTTTTTTGGATTCGGCCGAACCCCCGAATCCTTCACGAAGGATTCGGCCGAATACCGAACCGAATCCGAACCCTAATTTGCATATGCAAATTAGGGGTGGGAAGGGGAAAACATTTTTTACTTCCTTGTTTTCTGACAAAAAGTCATGCAATTTCCCTCCCTGCCCCTAATTTGCATATGCAAATTAGGATTCGGATTCGGTTCGGCCGGGCAGAAGGATTCGGCCGAATCCGAATCCTGCTGAAAAAGGCCGAATCCTGGCCGAATCCCGAACCGAATCCTGGATTCGGTGCATCCCTACTTCGCACCCTTGCGCCAGGCGAATTTTTGCTAGCGACGTAACTACGCAAATTCACTAACTTGCGCAGTGTACTGAACGCTACCTTTTACGCTAGACTTCCTTCGCCACCTCAGACCTGGCGAAGCGCAATAGAGTAGATAGGGATTGTTTAAAAAAAAGTCAAAATTTTTTCTATGTCCCAAAAAACGCTGGCGTGTTTTCTACATGATGGGTGATAGGCTGAAAAAGATCTAAATTTTTTTTGGGGCTCCCCTCCTTCCCCCCTACATTTCCTGACTCATGGCAACTTACCTAGACAGTGGGCACATGTGTAGGGCAAAATAAAATTTTTTTGCTGATTTGAAGGTTTTGTAGGCATTTGAAGTAGTGATACGTGTTCCTCCATTGAAATTTGTATTTCGCGCCGTATGCAAACGAACCATCGCTAGTGAAACTTCGATTCGCTTGGCGAATTAACGCTAGCGCAACTTCGAAAACTTACGCTACCCCTGTGCGCAACTTCGGATTTTTGTGAATTTGCGGAGCGCTGGCGAAAATACGACTGGCGAAGTGTGGCGAAGTGCGGCGAAGTTGCGCCTGGCGCAACTTCGCATCTTAGTGAATTTGCCCCATAGCATTCATCTGATAATAATATAAGCATGGCAAAAATATGGCAGTCAAAGGTCAGGGGAATGGCATTTATATTGATCAGCAGAAAACAACCACTATTTATGTGTGTGTATAAATATTAAAAAGTTTGTTATTCTGTGACCACTGAATCCCCCCCTTAAAGGAATAGTTCAGTGTGAAAATAAAAACTGTGTAAATAGATAGGCTGTGCAAAATAAAAAATGTTTCTAATATAGTTAGTTAGCCAAAAATGTAATGTATAAAGGCTGGAGTGAACAGATGTCTAATAAAACAGCCAGAATCCAACTTCCTGCTTTTCAGCTCTATAACTCTGAGTTAGTCAGCGACTTGAAGGGGGGCCACATGGTACATTTCTGTTCAGTGAGTTTGTAATTGATCCTCAGCATTCAGCTCAGATTCAAAAGCAACAGAAATGACCCATGTGGCCCCCCCTCAAGTCTCTGATTGGTTACTGTCTGGTAGCCAGGGCAACCAGTCAGTGTAAACAAAGAGAGCTGAAAAGCAGGAAGTAGTGTTCTGACTGACTTGTTATACATGAAATCACTCCAGTCTTTATACATTACATTTTTGGCTAACTAACTATATTAGAAACATTTTTTATATTGCACAGCCTATCTATTTACCCAGTTTTTATTTTTACACTGAACAATTCCTTTAAAGGGATACTGTCATGGGGAAAAAAATGTTTTTCAAAACACATCAGTTAAGTTTAATGCTGCTCCAGTAGAATTCTGCACTGAAATCCATTTCTCAAGAACAAACAGATTATTTAATTTAGAAATCTGACATGGGGCTAGACGTATTGTCAGTTTCCCAGCTGCCCCCAGTCATGTGATAAACTTCAGTCACTCTTTACTGCTGTACTGCAAGTTGGAGTGATATCACTTTCCCCCAGCAGCCTAACAACAGAACAATGGGAAGGTAACCAGATAGCAGCTCCCTAACACAAGATAACAGCTGCCTGGTAGATCTAAGAACAGCACTCAATAGTAAAATCCAGGTCCCACTGAGACACATTCAGTTATATTGAGTAGGAGAAACAACAGGCTGCCAGAAAGCAGTTCCATCCTAAAGTGCTGGCTCTTTCTGAAATCACATGACCAGGCAAAATGAGCTGAGATGCACCTACACACCAATATTACAACTAAATACACTTGCTGGTTCAGGAATGACATTTTATAATGTACAGTGAATTATTTGCAGTGTAAACTGTGTCATTTATACATAAAGACAACATCCTAAAAATCATTACAGAATCCCTTTAATGTACCAGAATCTATTCAGGACATGATTGTTTTAATTGCCATAATATTGCCTTTTTAGAATTTCTCGATGCTTAGTATTCAGTCATTCTTCACGGAATAAAAAGCGACCAAAGAGCAATATTTTTCTGACCTGTCTCTAGTAGATAGCGCTGTTCCAGCCTTGGAAATCTACCAACAGCAATTTAAGTGCTTTGAGCACAGAGAGATAAAGTGACTTGACTAAGCTCTCAAGCATTTGGCATCTATACAGCATCTGTCTCCCAAACCTCACACATGAGTGTCTTGGCCCAGGAACGAGGGCAGAAGTACATAATAGCTTGCCCAGGTAAACAGTAGGATGGCTTGTGAATGGGTCGTTTAGAGAGTCATGGCTGGATCTAGGTACAGGTGACCGTTTTGCAACAACACAGATATACAGCTATGCATAGAAATATAATCTGTATATATGTATATACAGTATGGTTTGCAACGTGTGACATTCATATTCAGTTTTTTGAGGTTTTGCTTTATTAGCCTTTTCTGTTCTGTTGTTTCTGACTGATACGGTAAATAACCATGGCAACTAGAGAGCACATTTTTAATATATATTGTTTGTCGTCTATCTAATCAGGCCCTCTACTGCATCTTTCAATCTGCTATTCAAGCTACTGTCTGGTTCTTGGGGTCACTGTGACCTTAGAAATTAAATAACAGGTTAAACTCTAAATACTAATACCTTATTTTTTCAATCTAAGTTAGTAAGAGGGGGTGGCGTGATATGACTGACACAGATTGCAATTGCACATAATAATAATCAGACCACAACTGACACATGTCATTATAACATTACGATCCAAGTCAGCCTGGTGCATTGCACTTGCATTAAAACTCACCAAATAAAAATAAATCACAAGATATTTACTTGTCCATTAACTATAGTTGAAGCATTTTGATGGCAGAGCAATGGACATGTCAGTAGTTACCAGTGACACACGCCATATTATATGCCCCTATGAGCCACAAGCCACATTATATGCCCCTATGAGCCACAAGCCACATTATATGCCCCTATGAGCCACAAGCCACATTATATGCCTCTATGAGCCACAAGCCACATTATATGCCCCTATGAGCCACAAGCCACATTATATGCCTCTATGAGCCACAAGCCACATTATATGCCCCTATGAGCCACAAGCCACATTATATGCCCCTATGAGCCACAAGCCACATTATATGCCCCTATGAGCCACAAGCCACATTATATGCCTCTATGAGCCACAAGCCACATTATATGCCCCTATGAGCCACAGGCCACATTATATGCCCCTATGAGTCACAAGCCACATTATATGCCCCTATGAGCCACAAGCCACATTATATGCCCCTATGAGCCACAGGCCACATTATATGCCCCTATGAGCCACAAGCCACATTATATGCCCCTATGAGCCACAAGCCACATTATATGCCCCTATGAGCCACAAGCCACACTATATGCCCCTATGAGCCCATTTGAACTCACCTAGAGGTATACTGAGCTCGCTGAACACATCTTCTGGTTCCCATAAAGGCGACGACTGTCTTTCCTTTGATTCACTTTCATCGATTTTGGCAGGTTTTGGTACAGAATGACCTGAGAAAAATTTTTTACAAATCTTGAGTTTTCGGATCCTTTGTGCAAATACATCTCAATTCCAACATTTCAAAACAAAATTCAAGGATATTGATGATCAATCTTAGCTACAGCCCTAATTACCAGGTTAGGGCCTGACCCTTGAACCTAAACACTGGCCGTTTCACAACCCACTTGTTGGGACTCTCCCAGCAAATTTCCACTGTTGCTAATACACAGATAAACCATAAATCACTTGTATTAGGAGGCCCATTGTGTCCAGCCCTGTTAAACACACATCTACAAATATATAGGCAGCTATCCTTCACTTAACATGTACAGTCCCCTTTAAGAATTACACAACAGTGACACTGCCTTGCCTGTATAGCAGAACCTATAAATACCACAAACTATAGCCATATGCTGCTCCTTTCTCTGATAAATGCCTGACACCAGCTATAGAAACAGTTAGGAAACCAACCATAGCACCAGGATCATGTGACCTTTCAAGGACTAGCAAAACACAAAAAAACAACTCTTTGGAGCCAAAATAAGTTATCCTTTTATACTACATATAAAAAATTTTTTCTTTGATGCAGAAATCCTGTCTTTTATTGTGCTGAAATAAAATGTCATGGCTGTATATATCTTTTATCAGTGGCCTAAACACTCCACATGGTGTATTGTGTTCACTGGACCTTTACTGTAGCCATACACTCAGTGGTGGAACTAGTGGAGGAGCAGGGTCCCGCCGGTGGTTTGCGCGCCCACATATTCCGCAAGAAGATCGCTTCCGGAAGGGGGTGGGGGGCACAGCCCGCACTCAGTTACGTTACTGCATACACTGCAAGATTCGTTCATTTGGCTAAGTCGCCAAACAAGCAAATAATTCCCCTGACAGGCCCACCTTGGCCCAACCTTATTACAATGAAGAGGTTGTAGGGAGGACTGCATCAATGAGTTGACAGAAAGATCAAGCTTCCCCAATCGAGATCTGAATGATTTTTGGCCAGATATCACTTGGGGAGGCCTGTTGGAGGGGCGCATACCGGGGCAGATAAGTTGCTGAATAAATCTAAAGAACCCGAAACATGTGAAATCTGCCTGTGTAAAGCCACCTTTATTAGTCCTGTGGTTTCAATGCTGCTTAGTGATTTAGATGATGTGAGAGATACAGAAGTTGCTAAATCAAGGGATGTGGCACAAACAATCCCAAACTTTGCACCATCGCAAAATTCCAAACACTATACTACACAGTGTCAAAGGCTACAACACTTTGTCTGGGGATTCATGCCTTTACTGCTTGGCTTTGAGAAATGTGCTGATATTTCAGCTGAAAGCCTATAAACATGATAAATCTTAACTGTATTATGCAGGTTATTTATTAATAATGATATAACTGGCTGTATAAACCATCAACCTATGTGCTCATAAACGTACCCAAGTCTCTGCTAATGCCTACACCGGCTCACAATATAATGGTCATCATTGAAATATGTTATAAAAAGGCTGAAATATGAACAATGTAAGAGATTTTTTGCCAATTCTGTTTCACCATTGAAACAGATGCCAACATTTTTATCAACCATTCTATTCTGTTCATTTCTTATTAGAGACTGATTTCACTTTGTCATATTTCCATTCTGATAACTATATTTAATTTTCTAACAATATTAACAGAACACTTTTCAATTCTCAGTGTTGTAAAAAAGCAAATCTAGCAACATTAGCTTCACACATCTCATTTTAAATTATTATCTAATGCATAAAGATATGGGCGCAAATTCACTAAGCGTCGAACGCTAGCGTTAATTCGCTAGCGTTTGGTATTTTTCGTTACTGCGCAAATTCACTAACAAACGCTGGCGTAGTTTCACTAGTGTTACTTCGCACCCTTACACCAGGCGAATTTTCGCTAGCGACGTAACTACGCAAATTCACTAACGTGCGCAGTGTACTGAATGCTACCTTTTACGCTAGACTTCCTTCGCCACCTCAGACCTGGTGTGTTTTCTACATGATGGGTGATAGGCTGAAAAAGATCGAAAATATTTTTGGGGCTCCCCTCCTTCCCCCCTACATTTCCTGACTCATGGCAACTTACCTAGACAGTGGGCACATGTGTAGGGCAAAATAACATTTTTATTTGATGTTTTGAAGGTTTCCTAGGCATTTGAAGTGGTGATACGTGTTCCTCCATTGAAATTTGAATTTGGCGCCGTATGCAAATGAACCATCACTAGTGAAACTTTGCTTCGCTTGGCGAATTAATGCTAGCGCAACTTCGAAAACTTACGCTACCCCTGTGTGCAACTTCGGATTTTAGTGAATTTGCGGAGCACTGGCAAAAATACGCCTGGCGAAGTGTGGCAAAGTGCGGCGAAGTTGCGCCTGGCGCAACTTCGAATCTTAGTGAATTTGCCCCCTTGGTGTCATATAAAAGAGAATCACAGAGACCCGTCCAAAACAGGATAAGAATCCCTGTATTAGCAGCTTATGACTAGTCATGGGCGAATTTATTCACCAAGCGCAAATTCACTGTGAATTTGCGCGATTCGCCCGCGAAAATTTGCGGCAAAAATTCGCCGGAGTGAAAAATGTTTTTTTTGAAAAAACGGGCACCGGCGTCAAAAACGAGACGCCAGCGCCGTTTCGCAAAATTTTCGCCATTTTGCGAATTTTATGGCGAAACGGTGCAAATTCGCCCATCACTACTTATGTCTCCCCCATTTCATTCATTGTTATTGTGTCAGCCAGCTCTCTAGGACTAAGAAGACGTAACAATTTGTCAAAGTTCAAAGATATATTTCTATTACCAGAAACACTCTCTCTCTTTTCAGAGCTTTCTTCTTGCGTGTGAATATCCCTCATGTTATCATTAGCACCCGCTTGAGAGTCCATCCTCGTACACGTGTCCATGCTTTTATCCAGATTGTTGTCCTCTGTAGAAGAAGAGCTTTGGAGGTTTGTTGAATTATTGAGACTACTAGAGCTCTCTGTTAGGTTTTCCTTCTCATGGAGGCTTCTTGCAGTTCCGTGTTGCTCCAGTTCCTCAGAATTCTGTTCAGGATTAAGGCTTACATCTGGAATATCTGGCCCATAGCAGCTACTTTGAGGACTGACACATTCTCTTATTGAGGTACAGCTGATGGCTATAGAGGCTTCATGAGGAGATGAACAAGCACTTTTAGTTAGCCGGCTACAACTGCATTCCAAATCTGTAGAGCAGATCCCATGAGAGCACATCTGAATGCAGCTGCCATTGTCCTTAGGGAGCACAGGAACAATTTCTTCCAGATCTGTGATATCTGGTTCTATGATTGAATCTTCTTCACCTACTTCATCTACGGTCACAAGCTCCTCCATGTTTGTTGGGTACCAAGGTTCACCTTCCACTTCACTGCCACTTTCCCACTCATCCTCCTGTTAAAATTATACAAAAAAAAGCTTAGAATGAGCACGGATTTTAATTTCCAATCATAAATTATCGTGAGAAGCAAAAATGTAACTACAACATTTTTCCCATTGTCGTCATGTCTTACAATCTAATGTTACTACAGGTATATGCAGCACCCTAAAAACATCAGTAATGCCATGTTAGCTTCTGTCCGTGCTTACCAGACCGTTTGCCTGCCCACATAGATATTAATACCGTCTGCATCTGACCATTAGCCCATAATTAGAAGGATAAAAACCTGGAGATATTCCCAGAACATTTTCTTTAACGTGAATATTCATTAAACACAACTGGGTCTCTTGAGCTTTATAACTGAAATGCATTATAAAATCACCTTTAACCATCCCCACGTGCATCCAAATTTTTATCTCTAGATACACAATCTCACATATATCACACGTATAAGCCTTAGCCAAGTGAAAATATGCAAAGTGATGTATATGGACAATCCGTGAGCCTAAAAATGTAAAGTTACAAGGGAAGGTCAGAGGAGGGCAATTCCCTTAGACAACAGCTATGCAAGCCAATGTCATCTATATACTGTATCACATTCGACTGCTGCAGATGAAATAACATAGGGTGGAACAGAAGTCAACGGGATCATTTTCATCAATGGATACAGTTCTTTTTTTAGGTCCCAACTGTTAATACCTACCTTAATTACTAGCAGATCAACACTGCAAATTGTTGATTTATTATTAGATTAAAGAGCATGTCAGTGGCTCAGCTAAAGCAGAATGGCATTAAAGGGTAAGATAAGAGGGACACTAATTCTGGCCTTGTAGTGTTTACTTTTTTCTCCTTGTTCTCCAGTCAGCGTCTAAACAATTGTGCAGGGGCCACAGCCATTACAAGTAACAAGAGTATGTGATACAGCAGCTTTCAGGGCAAACATATTTCTGCCTTCAGCTGACACTCAGAGGTGCCTTTCATAAATACTATATTCATGCTGTTTGGTGGAGTTCTTGCAAAATTCATATGGTCAGATGATCCAATAATATTCATTCCAAGTAAAAAATATTGAAGGTCTTATTTTCTTGCTCTGCACAGAAACATACACACAGCGCTTGTGCCACTCATGTACCTGTTGCACCTATTAAACTGACTGAAGCCGCTGAGATGCAAAATAAATCAAAGTGCAGACCTTTTTTGCACCTGCATTTTGTGAGTGTGTAATCCCATGCCCACGCTACACATCATCCATAATGATATGGTTGCAACTTGAGCAGTTGGCAAACAGATGCCAATCTTGTGAAATATTTTAGCATATTTTGCCTCTGGTTCAAGCAAGTGATTATTCAGTGTGGTTCTCTGAGCTGTTGCAGTGGGAAGATAATGGATGATAGCAGGGGGCATTCTCCTTGTTGGGTTTGATGCCTTGATGGTCACCTGGGGGTATTAGTGAGCTGTCCAGATGCTTTGAGACTTGTTTGCATTTCCAGGAATTCTACAAAGAAAGACCTATTGTTCAAATGCGAGTCTCTACGGTTTCTAAAACACAGAAAAGGCAACCTATTGGCTGTTAGCTTCAGGCAAGACCACAGTTTCACCACAACTTACTGTCTCCAGTTACTGATTATCCCCTGAATCATTTTCCAGGATGAAATCAAGAGGAGTAACGCATGGGGCCAAATAAATGTGCCAGTGGCTCCTACAGTAGATGCCATTCGGAATCCTGTGTTCTGCGTTCTTCCAGCTCTTCTGTGGTTGGGAGACCAGATCCATCCTACTGCTAGCTGAGAGATGTACACAACTATAGCAGCTGGGATTTTCATTGCAAGACCTTTGGACAAGCTCCAGGAAACATCTCTGTTACACACCATAGACAGATGTCCCAATCCTTTCACAGATTTGATGCCCGGCAATTCATTGGGAAACAATCTCTTTGCATCTCTCTCTTGCCAAGAGTCATTGATGCCCCATAAAGGCAATGGCTAAATCTTCAGCTGCATTCTCAACCTGATGCGGCTTGCGCAGGAGCAGTCAAAGTATTCAGTGTCCTGTTCCAAAGCTTACAGTTTGCCACCTTGATCTCAGACAAAAATGAAGTGCCTCAGTTTTACCTTTTGTTTAATAGCAGCTTGCGGTTCCTCCGATGTCTCTGCATGTTTGGGTGATACAGAATTATGGTCCATTGTTTCTTCTTTATGTTCAGCCTGAAAGAAATACAAATATATAAACTATAATAGGTCAACTGAATAAGAGCATGTGCATAGCTGCCAAACTCAAGCCCAAACTGTAGACAAAAGATTAAAGGGATTCTGTTATGATTTCATGATGTCGTTTTTATTTCTAAATGACACTGTTTACACTGCAAATAATTCACTGTACAATATAAAATGTCATTCCTGGACCAGCAAGTGTATTTAGTTGTAATATTGGTGTGTAGGTGCATCTCAGCTCATTTTGCCTGGTCATGTGATTTCAGAAAGAGCCAGCACTTTAGGATGGAACTGCTTTCTGGCAGGCTGTTGTTTCTCCTACTCAATGTAACTGAATGTGTCTCAGTGGGACCTGGATTTTACTATTGAGTGTTGTTCTTAGATCTACCAGGCAGCTGTTATCTTGTGTTAGGGAGCTGCTATCTGGTTACCTTCCCATTGTTCTGTTGTTAGGCTGCTGGGGGAGAGGGTATGATATCACTCCAACTTGCAGTACAGCAGTATATAGTGACTGAAGTTTATCAGAGCACAAGTCACATGACTGGTGGCAGGTGGGAAACTGACTATATCAGATTTCAAAATGTTTGCTCTTTTGAGAAATGGATTTCAGTGCAGAATTCTGCTGGAGTAGCCCCACCTACCTTCCTCCTCTTGCTGCCACTGGGGACCAGGGTGGGAGGTCAGATACAAAGTGTTCCCATGGGAAACAGGTCTGGGCGGGCAGGGCCCATCTTGTTTTTTTCCAGCCGGCCCAGTCGGACCATGTACACACACACACACATACACACACAATATGCCTCTAATTTATCTGTACTATGACACAAAGCAACATTTTTGGTGACCAAATGCCACCTTCTGCACACGCTGATAAATTCCATCTCATATGTCGGGTGTGTCACAAGTTCAACATCCATCATTCCACATTGTGTGACTGCAAACGTGTGTTAACATTACATCAATACTAAAAGGGTACACAACCTGAGAGTACAGGATTTATATATATATATATATATATTGCAGTAACACACATGACGAGATTGCTTTTGCTTCCAGCCCGCAGCACCACTGTCTGCATATTAGTTAAGGGTCACATTATATCATATGTAGTATTACCATACAAACTAGTAGTGACAACTTGCCTACAAGTCAGCAGCATAGGATCTGACATGATTCAGTGGCAGCACCAAGAACTGTCTACTTCAGCTACTTCAGCTGCCCTCCTGGAATGGTGCCCCTCAAACTGCATTATGGGGTCTGCACAATCCACTGATGAAAGATTGTGAACTTGGAGCACACGACAGCTGCTCCTAGCTACTGATACCACCCTAACATGATATTATTATTATTATTATGGGTATTGTCATTATTATGCCCCCTCTAGTGCTGACATCTTAAATCCAGGGATGACAGGACCTTGAGTGATGCATTGGCAACAGATCAGTGCCTCTAAGGATATAACAGGCCGCTCAGATGTGCTTAAGCAACTCCTCTTTGTCATAGTGTAGGTAGGTAGTAGCTATCCTCAATACAATAGTATGTGTACTAATTGATTTAAGGCAATGATCCCCAACCAGTGGCTCTGGTACAACATGTTGCTGACCAACCCCTTGGATGTTGCTCCCAGTAGTCTCAAAGCAGGTTCTTCTTTTTAATTCCAGGCTTGGAGGCAAGTTTTGGTGCATAAAAACAAGGTGTACTGCCAAACAGAGCGTCATGTAAGCTGCCAGGGGCTACCAAATGGTCAATCACAGCACTTATCTTGCACCACCCAAGAACATTTTTCATGCTTGCGTTAACTCCTTTTACATCTAAATGTTGCTCATGGGTAACAAAGGTTGGGGACCCCTGATTTACAGGGATTGCTGCAGTATATACCTGCTTACCTTTTCATTGGGGGCATTTTCTTTGGCATTGCCCTCCTCCTGTGTCTTGTTAGGGCTATTCGCTTGGTTTTTATTTGCCTCCTTCTCTTTGCTGCCTTCAGCCTCTCGACTTGGTGATGTTTCACACATTTCTTTCTTGCTTGTGTCGTCGCTGCTCACCGTGGCCTCTTGAGTTTTAGACTCGTCCTTTCTCTTGGATTTCTCTGCTGTGTCTTGGAGCTTTCCCTCTGTCTTTGTCTTTGCCTCCTTTCTATAATATTCCCCATCTCTGCTTTTATATCTGGATGATGAGTGAGAGTTTCCATATTTCTCCCTGTGGCCTCTAGATCCATCATCCAACTCTTTCTTGTCAAGCTGCCAGGAGTAATGTTTGCGATTGTGCACCCAGTGATCTGTCCTGTCTCTCTTCTCCTCGCCGCTGTCTCTCCATGTACCCTGCTCTCGCTCTTCTTCTCGTCTCGCTGATTGGTCCCAAGCCTCCCTGCCATTTGCCCATTCTGCTCTTGATGTACTTAATGGGCTGTGGGTGGAACTGCATGAAGTGAAACTTGGGGTGTGGGACCTCGGGGACAAAGAACGACTCACTGGGCTACGAGATCTTGTCCTTTCATTTTGATACCTGTTAATAAACAATGTATGAGCCCCAGACACCATGTATCAGCCCCAGCACAGTATTCATGGCACTCTTAAATTATTTAATACAAAGCACCCACCAACTAGAGAAAGAGAGAAGAAACAGGGTTCATTACACTATTTGTGATCCCTTTCAGCCTAATACAGCGGGAAATGAGGTCACTGCAACATTCTTTGCCTCTGGTTTTAGCCAAATTCTCATCATTCTGATCACTTTCATCATTTCACGTTACCTGTCCGTTTCTCGAAACATGTCTTTTTCCCTCTGTGAATGGATGTCGTAGATGACAGCAGCAACGTTTTTGCCTGGTTTCTGGAAATAAGAGGGTGGTTATTCATTTAGAAAGGTCAGGCAGGTTGGGGGAACAGAAACATTATAAAATGAGTAACTCGTTGAAACGTTTGCTGCCTCAGTATAACAGGCAAATGTTCCCTATAATAAATCAAAAATCTGACTCTTTAGTAGGATATTAGTAGGATATTAGTAGGATTAGTAGGATATAGTGATCAAAGTGATATTTGTTGTGTTGCTTAAAGCTAATGCCAACCCAAAAATATTAACCATATTATACCTATTTAACATTTTTCCTATATACGTTAGTTACAGATTTTTCACAAAGTTGTCTGTAAATGTAACAGACATTTGTCTCTCTCGTTCTACACTGCTGCCTCTGACTACTGAAACCATTTAGCAGATCAGGTGCCAGATAGGGAACATTCCATGTTGAATTCCCCAAACAATGTCCTTTATGTTGCTAGGAAATACAAAGTACCGGTTTGTATTTCTGTCCTATGGAAACTATTGGATATCACACTTGACACTACATTCAGGGGCAAATTCACTAAGATGCGAAGTTGCGCCAGGCGCAACTTCGCCGAGCTTCGCCACACTTCGCCATGCGTAGTTTCGCCAGCGCTCCGCAAATTCACTAAAATCCGAAGTTGCACTCAGGGGTAGCGTAAGGTTGCGAAGTTGCGCTAGCGTTGATTCGCTATGTAAAGCGAAGTTACGCTAGCGAAGGCTAATTTGCATACGGCGCAAATTCAAATTTCAATGGAGGAACACGTATCAGCACTACAAATGCCTAGAAAACCTTCAAATCAGCAAATAAAATTTTTATTTTGCCCTACACATGTGCCCACTGTCTAGGTTAGTTGCCATGAGTCAGGAAATGTAGGGGGGAAGGAGGGGAGCCCCAAAAAATTTTTCGATCTTTTTCAGCCTATCACCCATCATGTAGAAAACACGCCAGCGTTTTTTGGGACTTAGAAAAAATTTTGACTTTTTTGGAAACAATCCCTATCTACTCTATTGCGCTTCGCCAGGTCTGAGGTGGCGAAGGAAGTCTAGCGTAAAAGGTAGTGTTCAGTACACTGCGCAAGTTAGTGAATTTGTGTAGTTACGTTGCTAGCAAAAATTCGCCTGGCGTAAGGGTGTGAAGGGTGTGAAGTAACACTAGCGAAACTACGCCAGCGTTCGTTAGTGAATTTATGCAGTAGCGAAAATGCCAAACGCTAGCGAATTAACGCTAGCATTCGGCACTTCGCGGCTTAGTGAATTTGCGCCTCAGTCTTTGGGATCCTTTCCATGGAAGACTGCTAAGGCCTAGCTCCCCAACTTGTCCTCTCCTACCAAACCCTGCTGCATTCACTGTGCCTGACTCTGTTAATAGGAAGCCATTTAGCCTAAGTCCAGCCTTAATTGCATCTACCAGGTCCAGGACCAATAACTGACCCTATAATTGCCATCAGCTATTTATTGGAGATGCTGTGCACTGGTTAAGCCATTGTCCCGGTGTTGCCAAACGAGTGACTCTCTCCCCGATATGCCCACACTGAAGTGGGTGATATCAGGCTTTCCAATCGTGGGCCGTAGGGCTTATTGGCCGTGTATCATTGTATGGGGGCCTTCCGAGTTTACCAGCCCAACTTCTATCATTTCTAGTCTCACAGAGGAACCTGTGTGTATTAAACATGTATAAAATACACACAGGTGCTTAGGCAGCTGTTTTTTTTAAAAAAAAATAAAAATAAATGTAATTAGAAATAAACATTGAAGTGGTAAAATATTGGCATATGATCAGCGCATTAGGAATGATAAAGTGGTGTGCGGCCACCAAAAAGCTCTTGATCTAGTTAATTGCACAAGATGTACCTTATGTAAAAGTGAAACACAAAAGTGAAATCCAGCCTTGTTTTCCATAGGGCCTGACTCAATGTATTGCACAAGCTTCCAGCCCGAGCTACTGTATCTGCTTCATTCTATTAATACCATTCAGCTCATCTGTGATTTATTCCATTCCCTATTTGTCCTCTTTTACCAGTTGCTGCTTCTTGGATTTCTACATCTGAGCAAATACCCCAGGAAGATAATTTAACTCAGATAAGCAAAGCTGTTTATTTAACAATAAACTATGCATTTTACATAAGGATATTACGTATAATTATTTCAACCTAAAGGTGAAGTAACGATCGGACGTATTTGTTCTACGGGCATCAAGCTTAGAGACCATATGGAAAATAAATCTAGGACAAAATAATCACTAGGACATGTCATGTATAGGGAGTGCACCCAAGGGGCCACATTGTTGAGGACATGAGTTAACCAGGCAACTGTATACACCACAATTCACACTGCCAGAACGTTTAAAGACTTATTGCGTCTATTGGCGTTCACAGGCTCTGGGCTATTTGTTGTGTATGTTGTTAGTATGCCTAAAGTGAAAGTAAAACTTGGCTCTATTGAAAAGGGAACAATTATATGTGATATTTTTTGTTTTTTAATAATCATTCTTCCCTGTTAATCAGCCAACATTATTTTAAAAGTCAGAACCTTATTGGTTGTTATGGGTTACTGCACTGGTATTGTTTTTGTGAATGAGCCCCACTGTTGTGGAATCTTATGTTCTATGTCAAAAAAAAAATAATTTAAAAGGAAAAGCAGAAAACATTTAATCTTCTATGGACGCGGTAGAAGGGGAGCTGTAGCGACACATACAGTGGAATGGGCTCATAAAATACTGGCAGATCTATAGAGCGTGTGACAGTTCAGTGACTGAACCCCAAACAGCTGCACTGCTTTTCTGGGTAACAAAGTGGTTTTCCCTTTCTGCCGGGTCTGGAAACCTCCTGCAGTCTGAGTGGCCTTGGATGCCTTTCCCAACCTGAGCTTTGCCATTCACCATAATTAATTCCTATTGCCGTATGAAAAATACAAATAAGAAATGACATCTTGTGACCAACTTCCAGTGACAATCTGATGGAGCACAGCTGCCTGCGACCCCTGGGGACGGAAAAGGCTTTCTTTATTTCTTAATAACTTTTCTATTGTGCACAAAAGTGCAGTAAATGTGTTCTCAGATGCTGGCACATTCTGTGGACTTGCAGGTGTTCAAGACATTCTTAATATTTATATTTAATTTGGTGCATCGTTACTAGGGATGCACCAATTCCAGGATTCAGTTCGGGATTCGCCCTTTTTCAGAAGGATTCCGCCGAATCCTTCTGTCCGTCTGAACCAAATCCGAATCCTAATTTGCATATGCATATTAGGGGCGAAAGGGAAATCTCATGACTTTTTGTCACAAAACAAGGAAGTAAAAAATGTTTTCCCCTTCCCACTCGGATTCGGTATTTGGGGTTCGGTTGAATCCAAAATAGAGTATTCGTTGCATCCCTAATCCTTACTTATAACCATAAAAGACGGAGGCACAAAGGCTGGGTTTTATGTTCTTTGTGTATAGCTATCTTTGGGCTTTAAGCACAATATTCATAGGATTTAAGTTATTCTCATGTACCTTAGATCACTTAAATTTTTTTTACATCCAGGCAGGTAAGTTGTGCACACTTTGCCTTTATACCACTTTCTACTATTATGCCTTTACATAATAAAGAGTATCTATCAGTAGACTGAGCTGCTACACACAAAGTATCTCACACAGTGAGTCATCTCCAGGTGATGCCAATGGGAAGTTGCCCTTGACTGCTCTATGTAACCTCAAAATGTGCTGTAAAGTAATAGTATTACTAGCAGTATATGAGAGGTTTCATTCAAACAACACTGCTCAGGGTGCAAATTACAGGTCCAAACCACCATGTTTTTTGCTTTTTGCACCATATCATGTGGGTCAGCCATTCAAGTGCAGGTGTTTGCAGGCTATTCAGTGTATGGAACACAGCAGACTATAGTAGCGCACAGACTATAGTAGTGCAATTACTGGGCCCTATAACAAAATAGTGTCCATTTAGTGCCCTGTAATTTTTTAGAAAGAAAGTGCCACACTGGGTCCCTCTACTTCCTAAGCTTCCTCTATGGCCAAACACTCACCTTGAGTTGCAGTTCCTTGTATCGCTTTGACATGCGGATTAGAAGTTTCTCATCATTGATCATTGCTGGTTTCTCCTGGTAGAACTGTACCATGGCTTCTGCTGCCTCTGTATATGCCATTTCCAGAAATGCCTTGAATAAAAGACAACAGCTAGTTCTTACTATTACTGATCAGTTGGCACAGAGAGGTGCAATAACCACCACCTAAATAAATAGCACTGGACACTTGTCGTCTTTATTTACAGATTCCTCTTCAGAGTTTCCACTATTAGAGCTATGGTTGCCCCCTGCCCGGTATCTACCAGCCTTGCCAGCAAAATAATGCCAAGACCATCCAATAAGATTCTTTTAGAAAGAACTATCTCATAATTAGCTAATGCTAAATACTCAGGATAGAAATCATTATATATGAACGTACAGCAGTTGGTCTCTTTTTGCTTTTCAAGCTTCCAATTATCATTTAGCCCTGCCCTATATAGATGGGAAGTTTTGGCAAGGCTGGGCAAGCTAGCCGGCCGTATCACCCCTGTCCCTCCCCGAGCATGTATACAAACATGTGCATTGTACTCGGAACTCGATCAGCCGGACTAGGGGTGGCCATTAGGGAAGGTATGTGGCTGGTAGTGGTGTGCAGGCCAGGCAGAAACCCATGGGACCAGGGTTGCCAGGTAGGTTTGCAGCCAAATTGGGCTAATAATTTTAAATTTAAAGCCCAGGCTGGTTTTGAAAGTACAAACTAGCCAAGGTACATATTTGGGCTACTATATGGGCATTAGCCTGGTTTGTACTTTGGAAACCAGCCAAAGTTTGTTCTTGCCCTAATGCGCCAAGCCTGTGCCTCCCAGTGCATGTTGGGTAATGTAGTTTAACAATTTGCCAACTGCCAAGTTTAATGTAAGACTACAATACCCAAAATGGAATGAGGATTGACTTGTGTAGAGGTCGGAACTCGGGAGTTAACAGATTTTGGGCTCTGTACCCCAGTCGCCAATCACGCTTTTCGGTGACTTTCCTCAATTTCAGGCAATTTTGGGGCAAAAATCTGCTGGCCACCGAAATGCCAAGAGGTTGACCTGTTTTACCGATATTTATTGAAATATGTATTCGGCCTTATGCCCCCCCCTCTGTAGTTATGCCCCTGGTGACGGGTGAATCTGTTCCATTTTGCTTCATAGAAAAATTTGCAAAACAGTAAAAATTTTAAAAAAGGCGTAGTTTTACATATGTTTATTTTTTAGACTTTTTTTACTGCACATATTTTGGGGCTACTTTTGAAGTGCCTCTTGGCTAGTTTTGGGCTGGTTTTGTAGCTGACTTTGGTTTTGAAAATTATACCTGGTAACCCTGCATGGGACCCACATGTTGGGCGGGTTTAAGTTGACTCCTGCACAAAATCTTCCAGCACCTACATTTATAGACTTGTGCCTGTCCCCACCCCTTTTGTGATGTCACTGCAGGTTTAGGGTGGGTCTATACATAGAGGGGGTGGGTTAGGTAGAATTGGTCAAGCTTCAGACCACTACAAGCTACCGAGTTACCTGATTGGTTGACTTCATAAGGATGTAGTTGGTGACTTTTCCAAACGGGAGTCCCAGGTTGACGACATCCTTCTCATTGCAGCTTCCCTCAGGGATGTTACATATATGTACAACATGGCCATTAGCGCAAATCCTCTGGGAAATAAACACCGAAACATTGTCGTTGGTGCAGGTCGGTACAGAAGCCATATTACACCATGCGTTGCATCACATTCACACAACTAATTCTTATCAGCAGAAATAATGACTTTTCCCAATTACTTTCTATTTTCTATGTGTTACGTATTTCTAATATTGAAGTGTAAAGTGTCATTTTTTTTAGCTTCTAAAGCAGTTCTGGGAGTGGGTATGTGTAGAATGTACTGCGTTACTATCATGTCAGCGCCATACGTACATGACACACAGGGAAAGCCAGTTACAGAGCAAAACAAGAGATAATCAGACATAACCTGAATGAAATGCTGGGGGTGAAGAGTGACTCCTGATTCCATAACATTGCTGCACTTTTTTCAGTCTGATATAAGGGCGTTTTAAAAGATGTTGATAAATGCGGGAATAAGGGAAATTATCAGTGGCCTTGTCTAGTGATGGGTGAAAAGGCTTTTTTGATGCCGGCTGCCGTTTTTTCGGGGGAATTTTCGCGGGCGTTTTGCGAATTTATTCGCTGGCGGTGAATCGCGTGAATTTGCTGCAAATTCGCGCCTGGCGTATAAATTCGCCCATCACTAGCCTTGTCCTTGAACCAGTGTAATTTTCTAGTAAGGCGAGTATGTGCCATACAGAGCATATACTGTATATATATATATATCTATATACCACTGCTCCATTTAATTCCTGCCCAACCTGGGACTTTAACATTCAACACGGGGGGTGCTTATGTGATATTTTGGGCTAATGAACACGGGGAGGGTGCTTATGTGATATTTTGGGCTAATGAAAAGCTTCTTACCTTGGCCCCCGCTGAAGATTCAGAGAAAGCAAGTCCAGGATGAAGATAAGAAGCAGCTATAGGAGAAGGAACATAGGAGCTGCTTAATACACACAGCAATATATTCATGAGGCCAGTACCAGTGAAGTGCAACATATCCTGGCAAGACACTTTATTACTATGTTTTTTAACCCATTCATGTTATTGTTAGCTACATAAGCAGCTTTTTACTTACAGCACTCATTTGCATGTTTCATATTTAACATGCAATAACTAGTCGGCTGCAAGTTGAGGGAAACACTGAGGACTGTAAGTTGTGCCCTAATATAGGGAACTATTCAGCCTAGAGTAGAGGGTTTCTTTGCAGTTCTCGGATCTGAAGCAGGCTTTTCTTCCACCTCTTAATCTATATATCTATATACCGATATATAAATATATGCACAGCCGAGAACTTTCTGGCACAATTAAATTAAACTCTTTCCCCCATATGTAATAAAAGGCAATAACTTTCCCAGGGGCAGTAACCAATACCAACCAATGAGATGTTTGCTTTTAAACAGGTGACCAGTAAATTCTACCTGCTGATACGTTGCTATGGGTTACTGCTCCAGGCCAAACTTAGGGGCAAATTCACTAACCTCCGGAAATTCGCCAGCAACGGCTTCGCTCACAGCGCCACACTTTGCCAGGCAAAAATTTGCCAGGACAACAGTAATTCACTAAAATGCGAAGTTGCGGCCAGGGCGCCGAACGATGGCAAAGTTTCGCTAACGTTAATTCGGCAAGCAAAGCAAAGTTGCGCTAGTGTTGGCTAATTTGCATACGGTGGGATGTACAGTGGACGTATATGTTGCAGCAAATACATTACATTACACAAACCCAGGGAACCTTAATAAAATAAAATAAAGTTGTTATATTGCCCTACACATGAGCCCAGTGTATAGTTTATGTGCCATATGTTAGGAAATGTAGGGGGGAAGCCTGGTACCCTAAAAAAAATTTACCCTATCACCCTGAAAAACTGAAAAGTCGCCAGCGTTTTTTGGGACTTCTGATCTACTCTATTGCAATTCCCCTGGTCTGACCTGGCAAAAGCAAGTCTGGCGCAAGAGCTAACGTTCAGTAAAATCCGCAGTAAGTGAATTTGCGTAGTTACGTCTATTTGCCAGAACGAAATTTTACGCCAGCGCCCGCTAGTAAATCGGCAAAGTCCCGAAATGTCGCCAGTGTTAGTCACTTCGCCCATTAGTAAATTTGCCCCTAGTGCCTTTTATTACATAACCCTTTATGTTTAGTTTATAGGGTATCTCATGAGTGTATCTCACCTTCATTACTAACAGGATCGAAGTCACCGCTCACAGGCCCAAGAGCTGACACAGGGTGCAGACCCATTCTGAAAATAAATAAATCTTTATTTAGATGAAAACTAAAGCCGAAAAATATAGCTAGAAATGTAGACTTGTATATACACGTATGGGACAGAACATGATATAATAACACACTAATAGAAAGGTGAACGATGAATTTAAAATGTCCTTCCTTTTAAGGATGTATTGTTTGTACAGATATAGGACCTTTTATCCAGAATGCTCAGGACCTGGATAATGGATCTTTCTGTAATTTGGATCTTTATACCTTAATTCTACTAGAAATCATATAAACATGAAATAAAGCCAATAGGCTGGTTTTGCCTCCATTAAGGATTAATTATATCTTAGTTGGGATCAAGTACAAGCGACTGTTTTTTTATTACAGAGAAAGAGGAAATCATTTTAAAAAAATTGGATTATTTGATTACAATGGAGTCTATGGGTGATGGCCTTTCTGTAATATGGAGCTTTCTGGATAACGGATCCCATACCTGTACTAAATGTATTGTACCAGCCCTATAACAGTAATGATCCAGGCCTTCAGCATTTCCCCATCTTCTGATCTTTTTAGGCCATTTCTCTCTTGCCAGTGGCACTGCACATGCTCAGTGGGCTTTGGGCTACTGCTGAAAAGCTAAACTCAGGGACTGTTGAAAATTAGCCGACTTTTGGTGAAATCTGCCATAGAAGCCCCATGGTAGATATAGCACGGTTCCTGAATCAGGAATATCTTTACTGCTAAATGCTTTTGGTGACCTTGGGTTGGTACCAGAACCCAAAATATAAAGTGAAGTGTCTCTATAATAATTCTTTGTCAAGCTTTAGTTCTCCTTTAAAGTCATGCTTAACGGAAATACAGTGTTTGTATAATAAAAGTAAATGTCATTCTAAGCACCGTCCCAATATCCATTGGCTATTTGTGTGTAAATGGAAATGAAATCAGTTTTATTCTCTGCACTGTTGGTTCTGATTCCTGAAACAATGTAGCAAAAGCCAGTCAGTTAACAGAGGAGAACTGATTGTTCTAATGCTACATTGTTTCAAGAGTCAGAGCCAGAGATGGGACAGACAGATAATAGCAATGACAGTTGCTCATAACCATACGTCTAGTAAGAATAAAGAATGAATTAATATTGGGAAGTTGCTTAGAATTTGATTTTCTTTCCATAGGCTAAATGTCGTTTTTTGGGCAAAGTTCCCCTTGAATACTTTCGGAGAGAACACTGAGTCCTTTAACAGTAACTTACGTTTCAGATAAACTCATCACATTCTGATTGTGTATCCTGCCTTTAATGTGTAGTTCCCATTCCTGCAAAATGAATACACAATATCAGACATAGGTACTTCTTTCTATTTACATTTCCCCCTGGGAACTATTATTATTATTATTATTATTATTATTATTATTAATAACATGTATTTATATAGCGCCAACATATTGCGTAGCACTGTAAAGTAAATGTGATTATACAACTACATCACATGAATTACATATATAGAATATATGGAGTAACAAACGTCACAATCAATACAGGTACAAAAGGTGAGGAAGGCCCTATGCAAAAGAGCTTACACTCTAAAGGGAAGGGAGTAATACACAAGGTGTGGGAGTGGGTAAGATGGAATTAAGTGGGTGACAAATGTGGTATTGTATGTGGTGTTGCGTTTGGTAGTTAAGCAGAGTGAGGGGAGGCTTCTCGAAAGAAGTGCGTTTTCAGAGATTTCTTGAAAGCAGAAAGGTTGGGAGAAAGTGGGACAGACCGTGGGAGAGCGTTCCAGAGGAGGGGTGCAGCCCTTGCAAAGTCTTGAATGTGAGCATGTGAGGAGGTAATGAGAGAAGAGTTGAGTAGCAGGTCAGTAGAGGAGAGTAGTAAGCGAGTGGGTGAGTATATAGAGATGAGTTCAGAGATGTAGGGTGGAGCAGAGTTGTGAAGTGCTTTGAAAGTCAGTGTCATTAATTTGAATTTGATTCTGAAAGGTAACGGAAGCCAGTGCAGGGATTGACAGAATGGCGAGGCAGAGGAGGAGCAGTTGCTGAGGTGTATGAGCCTCGCAGCAGTGTTCATTATGGACTGGAGAGCTGACAGTCTCTGGAGGGGGAGGCCAATTAAAAGAGAGTTACAGTAGTCTAGACGTGATATGATGAGAGAGTGAATAAGAATTTTGGCAGCATCTTGGGTGATAAATGATGGTATTTTGGATATGTTCCTTAGGTGGAAGTGACATGATTTAATAAGTGACTGGATATGAGGAGTGAATGACAGGGCAGAATCTAGGATAACCCCAAGGCACCGGGCCTGGGGAGAGGGGGTGATAGTGGAATTGGTAACTATGATGGATACTTCCGGGATGTTACTGGTGTTAGTTACTACCATTGCCATAATCCACGATACATCTTATAAACCTGCAAAACAGGTAAATACAGTTAAATCTCGATATATGGGATACATCAAATATAATGGCTCACTTTTAATTGATTTCAATTGATAGATATGGGCAGCAGCTGCCTTATTGTGCCTCTGTTCCTTCTCTGTATATTTGTATTTATACATATGGGAGGAGGGAGGTGCCATATTGATTCCCTTAGACAGTACAGTATGAGGGTATAGCTTATTGTGTGCCCAGAACATTCCTTCTCTGTATATTTGTATTTATACATATGTGAGGAGGAGGTGCCATATTGATTCCCTTAGACAGTACAGTATGAGGGTATAGCTTATTGTGTGCCCAGAACATTCCTTCTCTGTATATTTGTATTTATACATATGGGAGGAGGAGGTGCCATATTGATTCCCTTAGACAGTACAGTATGAGGGTATAGCTTATTGTGTGCCCAGAACATTCCTTCTCTGTATATTTGTATTTATACATATGGGAGGAGGAGGTGCCATATTGATTCCCTTAGACAGTACAGTATGAGGGTATAGCTTATTGTGTGCCCAGAACATTCCTTCTCTGTATATTTGTATTTATACATATGGGAGGAGGGAGGTGCCATATTGATTCCCTTAGACAGTACAGTATGAGGGTATAGCTTATTGTGTGCCCAGAACATTCCTTCTCTGTATATTTGTATTTATACATATGGGTAGGTGGTGCCATATTGATTCCCTTAGACAGTACAGTATGAGGGTATAGCTTATTGTGTGCCCAGAACATTCCTTCTCTGTATATTTGTATTTATACATATGGGAGGAGGAGGTGCCATATTGATTCCCTTAGACAGTACAGTATGAGGGTATAGCTTATTGTGTGCCCAGAACATTCCTTCTCTGTATATTTGTATTTATACATATGGGAGGAGGAGGTGCCATATTGATTCCCTTAGACAGTACAGTATGAGGGTATAGCTTATTGTGTGCCCAGAACATTCCTTCTCTGTATATTTGTATTTATACATATGGGAGGAGGAGGTGCTATATTGATTCCCTTAGACAATACAGTATGAGGGTATAGCTTATTGTGTGCCCAGAACATTCCTTCTCTGTATATTTGTATTTATACATATGGGAGGAGGAGGTGCCATATTGATTCCCTTAGACAGTACAGTATGAGGGTATAGCTTATTGTGTGCCCAGAACATTCCTTCTCTGTATATTTGTATTTATACATATGGGAGGAGGAGGTGCCATATTGATTCCCTTAGACAGTACAGTATGAGGGTATAGCTTATTGTGTGCCCAGAACATTCCTTCTCTGTATATTTGTATTTATACATACGGGAGGAGGAGGTGCCATATTGATTCCCTTAGACAGTACAGTATGAGGGTATAGCTTATTGTGTGCCCAGAACATTCCTTCTCTGTATATTTGTATTTATACATATGGGAGGAGGAGGTGCCATATTGATTCCCTTAGACAGTACAGTATGAGGGTATAGCTTATTGTGTGCCCAGAACATTCCTTCTCTGTATATTTGTATTTATACATATGGGAGGAGGAGGTGCTATATTGATTCCCTTAGACAATACAGTATGAGGGTATAGCTTATTGTGTGCCCAGAACATTCCTTCTCTGTATATTTGTATTTATACATATGGGAGGAGGAGGTGCCATATTGATTCCCTTAGACAGTACAGTATGAAGGTATAGCTTATTGTGTGCCCAGAACATTCCTTCTCTGTATATTTGTATTTATACATATGGGAGGAGGAGGTGCCATATTGATTCCCTTAGACAGTACAGTATGAGGGTATAGCTTATTGTGTGCCCAGAACATTCCTTCTCTGTATATTTGTATTTATACATATGGGAGGAGGAGGTGCCATATTGATTCCCTTAGACAGTACAGTATGAGGGTATAGCTTATTGTGTGCCCAGAACATTCCTTCTCTGTATATTTGTATTTATACATATGGGTAGGTGGTGCCATATTGATTCCCTTAGACAGTACAGTATGAGGGTATAGCTTATTGTGTGCCCAGAACATTCCTTCTCTGTATATTTGTATTTATACATATGGGAGGAGGTGCCATATTGATTCCCTTAGACAGTACAGTATGAGGGTATAGCTTATTGTGTGCCCAGAACATTCCTTCTCTGTATATTTGTATTTATACATATGTCACGGGAAATACCAGTGCTTCATTCTTACAAAGCATAAAACATTTATAATAAATGTGAACTGCAAAATGGCTCTATACATTGCAGAGAACACAATCAGCAAATTGTTTTTTTTCCTTTAGATCCCCTTTAAAATGTTCTTAGGACACCTGGACAGCACTTTATTGTATATTAATGTCATACTGTAGAACAGGGACATCCATTCTAATGGTGACTGTATTTCTACTGTGAATAATCCACAAACACTTTCAGCTCCCACTAGATGACTATTTACCACCTAATTGTTCATTAACAAACCTCCATTTATATTGATCAGATTTCTCTTCTCATACTCTCACTCTCTGTGCCATGTGCTTTCCATAGATTGTAATAGGGATCATTCACCATCAATTTTAAGGTGTTTTAAAGGGGAAGTATACCCTTTTTTTTACCAGTTATGAAATGAATAGGGTTTCTTTGATTTGTCCTGGTTGTGCTCGTAGGGACAGGGAACAAAATGCGACTTTCAATTTGACATTTTCATATTGTTCAGTGCAATAAATATTAAAAACACATTTACTATTGAAATCAACAATGTGTCACTGAGAAGACAAACACTTCAGGTGTCAGATCCTTAATATATAGTTTTGGGGTCACTTGTCAACATCCTCCTATGAATGGGGGAATATTTCATAAGTAAGTTTTTATATATTTAGTCAATTTTGGCGATTGTAGCAATTTGTAGGTCTGCTCAGTTTCCTTTACATGCTGCACCTTTTAAGGCAAATAGAGCTGTGATGTAAATTAGGCAGATTTTGTGCATTTGATATTATAATTATAATATAATCCAATTCCGGCCCGGCACTGTTCCTCTTGTCATTCAAATGAATGGAAGTTGTCTGTCACCTCTCGGGCAGTTCTCCTGCATCACAATACACAAATACACAATACACAAATACACAATACACAAATACACAATACACAAATACACAATACACAAATACACAATACACAAATACACAAATACACAAATGTGTCTCATTGGGCTAAAGTGGTGACAGACATCTCATTCACATAAGGGACAGAAGAGTATTGGGGTGTTTCTTTAACTGCTTAATGCCTATGGAGTGCGTGACATGTTCCTAAAGTATTGAGAAGTGTTAATATGAAATTCACTTCTATATTATTCATGGGGCAAATTCACTAAGCGCCGAAGCGCCTAACGCTAGCGTGAATCTGCTAGCGTTGGGCATTTTCGTTACTTGGCAAATTCACTAACGGACGCTGGCGTAACTTCACTAGTATTACTTAGCACCCTTACGCCTGGCAAATTTGTGCAATGGACGTAACTACGCAAATTCGCTAACGCGCGCATTGTTCTGAGCGCTACCTTTTACGCCAGACTTCCTTCGCCACCTCAGACCAAGCGAAGCGCAATAGAGTAGATAGGGATTGCTTCAAAAAAAGTTAAAAAAAATTTCTAAGTCCCAAAAAACGCTGGCGTTTTTTCTTTATTATGGGTGATAGGCTGAAAAAGATCGAACATTTTTTTGGGGCTCCCCTCCTTCCCCCCTACATTTCCTAACTCATGGCAACTTAACTATACAGTGGGCACATGTGTAGGGCAAAATAAACATTTTATTTGATGTTTTGAAGGTTTCCCAGGCTTGTGTAGTGCTGCTACGAATACTTCCATTGAAATTTGAATTTGGCGCCGTATGCAAACGCTAGCGTAA
Organism: Xenopus petersii; assembly: GCA_038501925.1. Lineage (NCBI taxonomy): Eukaryota > Metazoa > Chordata > Amphibia > Anura > Pipidae > Xenopus > Xenopus petersii. The sequence goes on from CM076685.1 coordinate 1,254,159, forward strand.
GTTCGCTTTGCTTGGCGAATCAACGCTAGCGCAACTGCACAACCTTACGCTACCCTTGAGCGCAACTTCGGATTTTAGTGAATTTGCGGAGCGCAACTAGGATTCTTAGTGAATGTCCCATAGTGTAGAGAAGAGCTCAGAGCCTTCCTTCCCATGTCCCGGCTATTTGTTACTCTACACAGGATAGAATTTAAAGTGATAACGTGACATGTTCCCTTCTGATCCTAGAGAGGAATCCTGATTACAGGAGATCTAATGAGACATGCGGCTACCAAGCAAGGGTTAGGCCAGGGTCACTCTGACATTGCCCGTTTCACAAAGCAGTTGCTCCCAAATTTCAACGTCCCTGGATTATTTCAATGATGTGTTTCAGTGTGACATATGTGAGTGGGAGAGTGCTGGGGATTGTCCAAAAAACTGGAATCCCACATTATTTTATCCCTTTTCCACCAGCAGGTGTTTATTGTAGTGTAGGGTTAGCCTTGCTTCCATGCAGTTCCAGGTTTAATTCCAACCAGGGCCCTATCTGCAAGAGGCTCGTATGTTCCTCCTTATCTATGTGGGTTTCCCTCACACTCCATATAACATAAGTTAGTCCCTATAAATCTATAAATCCCTAGTGTGTGTGTGATGTGATTCTCAATGGTAACCAGTTCTTGTGCTAGGGGTAGTTCTGTGGTCACGTTGGGCCAGTGGACTATGTACAGATGACATTGATGGTGGGTGCAAGGCCCTGTCCTTAGATCCTGCCATATGACACTAACTTTGGCAAGTGAAATATGTGCAATTTAGGGGTCAGGGAGGGGGAAACACCAACAGTCAAACATAGACGCCACTGTATTGTGCTGCATTTAGGAGCTATTCTGCAATGGGTGCCATTGTTTACTGCCCTTTGCATTTTCACCATGGCTGCTGCAAGGCTGTTGGTTGATCAGATATTACATACGGTAATATTCAGTAGAATTCGGGGATCTTACTTGTATCACTTATTTGTCTCATTTGCTATATGCAGATTTATTTTAACGACAACTCCCAGCCCATAAGCATACCGCACCCAATCCTTCTTGCAGAAAAATGTCAAACCATTTCCTTGGAGAACCATCCCAAATCCTAACTGTATTCCAAATGGTTTCATGTTATTCACAGGAGATCTACCTGCAGCCATTCCACAGGAGAACCTGAGTCAGGCAGCGCTAGGGAGAACGTTCAGCACTGATCAAGCAACTGAGATGAAGATGTTACTTCCCTTGTAAATGCAAATGTAAGTGTCCATAACTAGTACACTATCTAGTATGTCAATCATAACACATTCATTCCTCTATGTCACAACAGTAGTGCACACAACTACATTTCTATACACATCCCTACGTCACTATTAGCTTGTGCACAAAACTGCTCAGCACAGGGCCAGGCTTATTAACTGTGGGGCACAATTTGGACCGTTTTGCTGCACCCCCCTAGACTAGGTGTGGCTGGCCAGCTAGGCTAATAGGGGTTTTGCCACAATAGTTTATTTGAGATCTATGGATAAGCAGCTTTAGAATGGGGTCAATTATTTGTCTTGTTGGATGTGGTGGTTCAAGACATTTCCAGGTGAGCACAAGACTAGTAAAGACTATATACATGCACTGGTGGAGACAGTTGTGAAGTGAGGAGTAGGAAGACTTAGAGAGCAGAGTTAGTTCTAGGTACTTACCATCAGATTGAAGACCTTTTTATCACACATAGTGCAGATATGCGGAAGGTGTTGAGGTGTAATGCCATTAAAGTCATTGAGTTCATAAGGCTGAAGGTTTTTCAGAGCAGAGTTTCCATTATTGTGTCTGACAAACGTCTGAGAAATGGAAGGACTGAATTTGGTGTCTTGAGTTGGTTCCTCTGGATTGTACATCTCATTTCTGCCCTCATAATGTGAGCTGGGAGACTGCCACGTGCGAGGGGATTCCCACTGGTTGTTTGGGCCTTTCTGGGGGTGAAACTGTCGATGGGAATCATAATAGTCCTTTTTAAACCCAGGTAGATGATCATGCTTGGGACCATGGTGACCACCACCAGAAGCTGCTCCGGCAACTGAGCTTCCCACCATTAAGCCATGGTAACCAGAAGGGTCTGTATCTGAAGCAAACGCCTGGAACCCTGGGAAAAAACCCACAGGCTTATTACCACCCTTTCCAAAAGCTTGCCTGGAGTTTACATTGTGAGCATGATTTGGGGCCAGAGGAGAATTGTGGGTATAAAATGGTAATCCACTGGCGTTAGACAAGGCAGGACCAAGAGGGTTCATCCCAGCGTGACTATGTGCTCCAATCATTGCTACATTTCTTAAAGGGTTAAACAGAGGCTGGGACATGGCCACTTTAGAAAGGACCTGGTTGAGGACCGTAGCGGCAGCAGCAGCCGTGTTACTTGTCACCGCAGTATGTGCCAATTTTATCCTCTGCAGAGTGAGCTGAGCCTGGAGCTGGGCAAGCTGAAGACTGGCAGGAGAAGGCAGCAGTGGGTTTGCCCTTCCACCTCCTAATTGGGTGCTGACAGATAAGGCATTGTTATCCAAAAACGCGGCAGAACTGCAACAAAACACATACAGGCTTTAATCAGACGTATTCTCACTTCTGAGTATTTCAATACTAACATAGTATGAATGCATACCTGCACTTTATCTATTCCTTTATAGACATAAAATATGCTTTATGTATGTTACTAATGCTCCCCAATTAAAATGGACATGTTGTAGTGTAACATAAGGCAGTCCCTACAATACACTGCAATGAACATTACAGTTGCCATAACTTATTCTACGTACATTTAACCCATGTGATAACCCTTACTGCTGTCATTCAGTAAAGAGAATGATGAGCCTGTGGCTAAGTGCACAGAAGACATAAAACACCTCTTTAGAGGTCCCCAAGGGGGCGCAGACTCCCCCACTGTATCTTACTTCAACCACATCTACTATACAGATGAGATTATGCAATAAAAGGTGCAACATTTGCTACAAGTTTAATCACCTATAGCCACCAATCAGCAGGTCGCATTTACTGGTCACCTGTTTGAAAGCAAATATCTTATTGGTTGCAATGGATTACTGCACCTGAGCAAATGTTATAACATATGGTGGTATATTTGCACAGAGCTGCCGCTAGGGTTGCCATCTGGCCAGTATTTTACTGGCCTGACCAGTAAAAATGATGCCTGACCCCAATGTTATTAATAGGAAAAAAATCTAAATATATAGGAAGGCCGGTATTTTTTTTTTCCAAAAAAGGTGGCAACCATGGCCCTGGGGCTAGTTGCAAAATGGGTGGGGCTTGCAGTTGAGTGGGTTTTGGTACATTATAGGTGGGGTTGTGGCAAACTTGGAGCATGGCTAGAGCAGATCATGGATGTAGATGGGCCTCCAACTGGGAACCTATTTTGCTTGTTGACAGTGCCCATAACCCGGGGCTGAAGTGACTGGTGGACTAGAAGTCTGGCCCCTTCACTAGACAACAGGCAAACTGAGATCTCAAATTGGGTGCAAAGGGCACAGACTGTGGGGCTAAGTTTGAAGGCTAATATTGGTGACTTTTGGAATTATTGCTGATATGTCCTTATACTGTAGGTTCTCCTGAATATTCCAGAATAGAGGGCAATTACCCAGAATGAAGGGAGAATGGAGCAAGAATTAGACGAACAGTTATTTGATGTGCTAAATACCCTGAATTTTTTAAACTATTTTAAAACTATTTAAAAAATTATTATTTGGTAAAGGCAACCCTGATCCAGTGTTATAAGAACATTTACAAATGAGATGGAAATGGAAATGTGTATCATTTCACTAGAGTATTTTTAACTTGAACGAGCACTTGGAGTAGGTCCCTGGTGCTAAACCAACAAGACTCGGGGATTAAGTGAGCAATGTGGGTGATGGAGCCGAGGTGATGAAATGTTTAAATTACAAAAAAACAAGCTGCATCTGCGTTTAATGTTATCAGAGAGTATCAGACAAGCAATTACATGAAACATTATCAGTGCACTTAATACTAACTGAGAGCTCTATTCCTTTCCCTTCAATATTCAGCAATGACTCCCCTCCTACACGAGCAAAGTAGTGCCAGATATAAGTGTCAGGAATTCCTCTACTACTGTCCTTACACTGAGCCTCTTAACTACCTGCAAGATCTATACGTTCTAATGTCCAGCTTTCTTTAAAGGTGTGTTTTGTTCACAATCCCACAATTCCCAGCAGAGCAGCAAGGGTGTAGTTCCACAGCAGCATTTCTGGGATCTAACTGTGACTGTGGGATAGCAGGTATAGTAGGGAGAGATGGTGCCTATAGTAACAGTGGATAATAGTCTCTGGGAAGGGAGTGTGACTATGGGATAGCAGGTATAGTAGGGAGAGATGGTGCCTATAGTAACAGTGGGATAATAGTCTCTGGGAAGGGAGTGTGACTGTGGGATAACAGGTATAGTAGGGAGAGATGGTGTCTATAGTAACAGTGGATAATAGTCTCTGGGAAGGGAGTGTGACTGTGGGATAGCAGGTATAGTAGGGAGAGATGGTGCCTATAGTAACAGTGGGATAATAGTCTCTGGGAAGGGAGTGTGACTGTGGGATAGCAGGTATAGTAGGGAGAGATGGTGTCTATAGTAACAGTGGATAATAGTCTCTGGGAAGGGAGTGTGACTGTGGGATAGCAGGTATAGTAGGGAGAGATGTGTCTATAGTAACAGTGGATAATAGTCTCTGGGAAGGGAGTGTGACTGTGGGATAGCAGGTATAGTAGGGAGAGATGGTGCCTATAGTAACAGTGGATAATAGTCTCTGGGAAGGGAGTGTGACTGTGGGATAGCAGGTATAGTAGGGAGAGATGGTGCCTATAGTAACAGTGGGATAATAGTCTCTGGGAAGGGAGTGTGACTGTGGGATAGCAGGTATAGTAGGGAGAGATGTGCCTATAGTAACAGTGGATAATAGTCTCTGGGAAGGGAGTGTGACTGTGGGATAGCAGGTATAGTAGGGAGAGATGGTGCCTATAGTAACAGTGGGATAATAGTCTCTGGGAAGGGAGTGTGACTGTGGGATAGCAGGTATAGTAGGGAGAGATGGTGTCTATAGTAACAGTGGATAATAGTCTCTGGGAAGGGAGTGTGACTGTGGGATAGCAGGTATAGTAGGGAGAGATGGTGCCTATAGTAACAGTGGGATAATAGTCTCTGGGAAGGGAGTGTGACTGTGGGATAGCAGGTATAGTAGGGAGAGATGTGTCTATAGTAACAGTGGATAATAGTCTCTGGGAAGGGAGTGTGACTGTGGGATAGCAGGTATAGTAGGGAGAGATGGTGTCTATAGTAACAGTGGGTAATAGTCTCTGGGAAGGGAGTGTGACTGTGGGATAGCAGGTATAGTAGGGAGAGATGTGTCTATAGTAACAGTGCGATAATAGTCTCTGGGAAGGGAGTGTGACTGTGGGATAGCAGGTATAGTAGGGAGAGATGGTGTCTATAGTAACAGTGGATAATAGTCTCTGGGAAGGGAGTGTGACTGTGGGATAGCAGGTATAGTAGGGAGAGATGGTGTCTATAGTAACAGTGGATAATAGTCTCTGGGAAGGGAGTGTGACTGTGGGATAGCAGGTATAGTAGGGAGAGATGTGTCTATAGTAACAGTGGATAATAGTCTCTGGGAAGGGAGTGTGACTGTGGGATAGCAGGTATAGTAGGGAGAGATGGTGCCTATAGTAACAGTGGGATAATAGTCTCTGGGAAGGGAGTGTGACTGTGGGATAGCAGGTATAGTAGGGAGAGATGTGCCTATAGTAACAGTGGATAATAGTCTCTGGGAAGGGAGTGTGACTGTGGGATAGCAGGTATAGTAGGGAGAGATGGTGCCTATAGTAACAGTGGGATAATAGTCTCTGGGAAGGGAGTGTGACTGTGGGATAGCAGGTATAGTAGGGAGAGATGGTGTCTATAGTAACAGTGGATAATAGTCTCTGGGAAGGGAGTGTGACTGTGGGATAGCAGGTATAGTAGGGAGAGATGGTGCCTATAGTAACAGTGGGATAATAGTCTCTGGGAAGGGAGTGTGACTGTGGGATAGCAGGTATAGTAGGGAGAGATGGTGCCTATAGTAACAGTGGATAATAGTCTCTGGGAAGGGAGTGTGACTGTGGGATAGCAGGTATAGTAGGGAGAGATGGTGTCTATAGTAACAGTGGGTAATAGTCTCTGGGAAGGGAGTGTGACTGTGGGATAGCAGGTATAGTAGGGAGAGATGTGTCTATAGTAACAGTGCGATAATAGTCTCTGGGAAGGGAGTGTGACTGTGGGATAGCAGGTATAGTAGGGAGAGATGGTGTCTATAGTAACAGTGGATAATAGTCTCTGGGAAGGGAGTGTGACTGTGGGATAGCAGGTATAGTAGGGAGAGATGGTGTCTATAGTAACAGTGGATAATAGTCTCTGGGAAGGGAGTGTGACTGTGGGATAGCAGGTATAGTAGGGAGAGATGGTGCCTATAGTAACAGTGGATAATAGTCTCTGGGAAGGGAGTGTGACTGTGGGATAGCAGGTATAGTAGGGAGAGATGGTGCCTATAGTAACAGTGGGATAATAGTCTCTGGGAAGGGAGTGTGACTGTGGGATAGCAGGTATAGTAGGGAGAGATGGTGTCTATAGTAACAGTGGATAATAGTCTCTGGGAAGGGAGTGTGACTGTGGGATAGCAGGTATAGTAGGGAGAGATGGTGTCTATAGTAACAGTGGGATAATAGTCTCTGGGAAGGGAGTGTGACTGTGGGATAGCAGGTATAGTAGGGAGAGATGGTGTCTATAGTAACAGTGGATAATAGTCTCTGGGAAGGGAGTGTGACTGTGGGATAGCAGGTATAGTAGGGAGAGATGGTGCCTATAGTAACAGTGGATAATAGTCTCTGGGAAGGGAGTGTGACTGTGGGATAGCAGGTATAGTAGGGAGAGATGTGTCTATAGTAACAGTGGGATAATAGTCTCTGGGAAGGGAGTGTGACTGTGGGATAGCAGGTATAGTAGGGAGAGATGGTGTCTATAGTAACAGTGGATAATAGTCTCTGGGAAGGGAGTGTGACTGTGGGATAGCAGGTATAGTAGGGAGAGATGGTGCCTATAGTAACAGTGGGATAATAGTCTCTGGGAAGGGAGTGTGACTGTGGGATAGCAGGTATAGTAGGGAGAGATGTGTCTATAGTAACAGTGGATAATAGTCTCTGGGAAGGGAGTGTGACTGTGGGATAGCAGGTATAGTAGGGAGAGATGGTGTCTATAGTAACAGTGGGATAATAGTCTCTGGGAAGGGAGTGTGACTGTGGGATAGCAGGTATAGTAGGGAGAGATGTGTCTATAGTAACAGTGGATAATAGTCTCTGGGAAGGGAGTGTGACTGTGGGATAGCAGGTATAGTAGGGAGAGATGGTGTCTATAGTAACAGTGGATAATAGTCTCTGGGAAGGGAGTGTGACTGTGGGATAGCAGGTATAGTAGGGAGAGATGGTGTCTATAGTAACAGTGGATAATAGTCTCTGGGAAGGGAGTGTGACTGTGGGATAGCAGGTATAGTAGGGAGAGATGGTGCCTATAGTAACAGTGGATAATAGTCTCTGGGAAGGGAGTGTGACTGTGGGATAGCAGGTATAGTAGGGAGAGATGTGTCTATAGTAACAGTGGGATAATAGTCTCTGGGAAGGGAGTGTGACTGTGGGATAGCAGGTATAGTAGGGAGAGATGGTGCCTATAGTAACAGTGGATAATAGTCTCTGGGAAGGGAGTGTGACTGTGGGATAGCAGGTATAGTAGGGAGAGATGGTGCCTATAGTAACAGTGGATAATAGTCTCTGGGAAGGGAGTGTGACTGTGGGATAGCAGGTATAGTAGGGAGAGATGGTGTCTATAGTAACAGTGGGATAATAGTCTCTGGGAAGGGAGTGTGACTGTGGGATAGCAGGTATAGTAGGGAGAGATGGTGTCTATAGTAACAGTGGATAATAGTCTCTGGGAAGGGAGTGTGACTGTGGGATAGCAGGTATAGTAGGGAGAGATGGTGCCTATAGTAACAGTGGATAATAGTCTCTGGGAAGGGAGTGTGACTGTGGGATAGCAGGTATAGTAGGGAGAGATGTGTCTATAGTAACAGTGGGATAATAGTCTCTGGGAAGGGAGTGTGACTGTGGGATAGCAGGTATAGTAGGGAGAGATGGTGTCTATAGTAACAGTGGATAATAGTCTCTGGGAAGGGAGTGTGACTGTGGGATAGCAGGTATAGTAGGGAGAGATGGTGCCTATAGTAACAGTGGGATAATAGTCTCTGGGAAGGGAGTGTGACTGTGGGATAGCAGGTATAGTAGGGAGAGATGTGTCTATAGTAACAGTGGATAATAGTCTCTGGGAAGGGAGTGTGACTGTGGGATAGCAGGTATAGTAGGGAGAGATGGTGTCTATAGTAACAGTGGATAATAGTCTCTGGGAAGGGAGTGTGACTGTGGGATAGCTGGTATAGTAGGGAGAGACGGTGCCTATAGTAACAGTGGATAATAGTCTCTGGGAAGGGGAGTGTGACTGTGGGATAGCAGGTATAGTAGGGAGAGACGGTGCCTATAGTAACAGTGGATAATAGTCTCTGGGAAGGGAGTGTGACTGTGGGATAGCTGGTATAGTAGGGAGAGATGGTGTCTATAGTAACAGTGGGATAATAGTCTCTGGGAAGGGAGTGTGACTGTGGGATAGCAGGTATAGTAGGGAGAGATGGTGCCTATAGTAACAGTGGATAATAGTCTCTGGGAAGGGAGTGTGACTGTGGATAGCAGGTATAGTAGGGAGAGATGGTGCCTATAGTAACAGTGGATAATAGTCTCTGGGAAGGGAGTGTGACTGTGGGATAGCAGGTATAGTAGGGAGAGATGGTGTCTATAGTAACAGTGGATAATAGTCTCTGGGAAGGGAGTGTGACTGTGGGATAGCAGGTATAGTAGGGAGAGATGGTGCCTATAGTAACAGTGGGATAATAGTCTCTGGGAAGGGAGTGTGACTGTGGGATAGCAGGTATAGTAGGGAGAGATGTGTCTATAGTAACAGTGGATAATAGTCTCTGGGAAGGGAGTGTGACTGTGGGATAGCAGGTATAGTAGGGAGAGATGGTGTCTATAGTAACAGTGGATAATAGTCTCTGGGAAGGGAGTGTGACTGTGGGATAGCAGGTATAGTAGGGAGAGATGGTGCCTATAGTAACAGTGGATAATAGTCTCTGGGAAGGGAGTGTGACTGTGGGATAGCAGGTATAGTAGGGAGAGACGGTGCCTATAGTAACAGTGGATAATAGTCTCTGGGAAGGGAGTGTGACTGTGGGATAGCTGGTATAGTAGGGAGAGATGGTGTCTATAGTAACAGTGGGATAATAGTCTCTGGGAAGGGAGTGTGACTGTGGGATAGCAGGTATAGTAGGGAGAGATGGTGCCTATAGTATCAGTGGATAATAGTCTCTGGGAAGGGAGTGTGACTGTGGGATAGCAGGTATAGTAGGGAGAGATGGTGCCTATAGTAACAGTGGATAATAGTCTCTGGGAAGGGAGTGTGACTGTGGGATAGCAGGTATAGTAGGGAGAGATGGTGTCTATAGTAACAGTGGATAATAGTCTCTGGGAAGGGAGTGTGACTGTGGGATAGCAGGTATAGTAGGGAGAGATGGTGCCTATAGTAACAGTGGGATAATAGTCTCTGGGAAGGGAGTGTGACTGTGGGATAGCAGGTATAGTAGGGAGAGATGTGTCTATAGTAACAGTGGATAATAGTCTCTGGGAAGGGAGTGTGACTGTGGGATAGCAGGTATAGTAGGGAGAGATGGTGTCTATAGTAACAGTGGGTAATAGTCTCTGGGAAGGGAGTGTGACTGTGGGATAGCAGGTATAGTAGGGAGAGATGTGTCCTATAGTAACAGTGCGATAATAGTCTCTGGGAAGGGAGTGTGACTGTGGGATAGCAGGTATAGTAGGGAGAGATGGTGTCTATAGTAACAGTGGATAATAGTCTCTGGGAAGGGAGTGTGACTGTGGGATAGCAGGTATAGTAGGGAGAGATGGTGTCTATAGTAACAGTGGATAATAGTCTCTGGGAAGGGAGTGTGACTGTGGGATAGCAGGTATAGTAGGGAGAGATGGTGCCTATAGTAACAGTGGATAATAGTCTCTGGGAAGGGAGTGTGACTGTGGGATAGCAGGTATAGTAGGGAGAGATGTGTCTATAGTAACAGTGGGATAATAGTCTCTGGGAAGGGAGTGTGACTGTGGGATAGCAGGTATAGTAGGGAGAGATGGTGCCTATAGTAACAGTGGATAATAGTCTCTGGGAAGGGAGTGTGACTGTGGGATAGCAGGTATAGTAGGGAGAGATGGTGCCTATAGTAACAGTGGATAATAGTCTCTGGGAAGGGAGTGTGACTGTGGGATAGCAGGTATAGTAGGGAGAGATGGTGTCTATAGTAACAGTGGATAATAGTCTCTGGGAAGGGAGTGTGACTGTGGGATAGCAGGTATAGTAGGGAGAGATGGTGTCTATAGTAACAGTGGATAATAGTCTCTGGGAAGGGAGTGTGACTGTGGGATAGCAGGTATAGTAGGGAGAGATGGTGCCTATAGTAACAGTGGATAATAGTCTCTGGGAAGGGAGTGTGACTGTGGGATAGCAGGTATAGTAGGGAGAGATGGTGTCTATAGTAACAGTGGGATAATAGTCTCTGGGAAGGGAGTGTGACTGTGGGATAGCAGGTATAGTAGGGAGAGATGGTGTCTATAGTAACAGTGGATAATAGTCTCTGGGAAGGGAGTGTGACTGTGGGATAGCAGGTATAGTAGGGAGAGATGGTGCCTATAGTAACAGTGGGATAATAGTCTCTGGGAAGGGAGTGTGACTGTGGGATAGCTGGTATAGTAGGGAGAGATGGTGTCTATAGTAACAGTGGGATAATAGTCTCTGGGAAGGGAGTGTGACTGTGGGATAGCAGGTATAGTAGGGAGAGATGGTGCCTATAGTAACAGTGGATAATAGTCTCTGGGAAGGGAGTGTGACTGTGGGATAGCAGGTATAGTAGGGAGAGATGGTGCCTATAGTAACAGTGGATAATAGTCTCTGGGAAGGGAGTGTGACTGTGGGATAGCAGGTATAGTAGGGAGAGATGGTGTCTATAGTAACAGTGGGATAATAGTCTCTGGGAAGGGAGTGTGACTGTGGGATAGCAGGTATAGTAGGGAGAGATGGTGTCTATAGTAACAGTGGATAATAGTCTCTGGGAAGGGAGTGTGACTGTGGGATAGCAGGTATAGTAGGGAGAGATGGTGCCTATAGTAACAGTGGATAATAGTCTCTGGGAAGGGAGTGTGACTGTGGGATAGCAGGTATAGTAGGGAGAGATGGTGTCTATAGTAACAGTGGGATAATAGTCTCTGGGAAGGGAGTGTGACTGTGGGATAGCAGGTATAGTAGGGAGAGATGGTGTCTATAGTAACAGTGGATAATAGTCTCTGGGAAGGGAGTGTGACTGTGGGATAGCAGGTATAGTAGGGAGAGATGGTGCCTATAGTAACAGTGGATAATAGTCTCTGGGAAGGGAGTGTGACTGTGGGATAGCAGGTATAGTAGGGAGAGATGTGTCTATAGTAACAGTGGGATAATAGTCTCTGGGAAGGGAGTGTGACTGTGGGATAGCAGGTATAGTAGGGAGAGATGGTGTCTATAGTAACAGTGGATAATAGTCTCTGGGAAGGGAGTGTGACTGTGGGATAGCAGGTATAGTAGGGAGAGATGGTGCCTATAGTAACAGTGGATAATAGTCTCTGGGAAGGGAGTGTGACTGTGGGATAGCAGGTATAGTAGGGAGAGATGGTGCCTATAGTAACAGTGGATAATAGTCTCTGGGAAGGGAGTGTGACTGTGGGATAGCAGGTATAGTAGGGAGAGATGGTGTCTATAGTAACAGTGGGATAATAGTCTCTGGGAAGGGAGTGTGACTGTGGGATAGCAGGTATAGTAGGGAGAGATGTGTCTATAGTAACAGTGGATAATAGTCTCTGGGAAGGGAGTGTGACTGTGGGATAGCAGGTATAGTAGGGAGAGATGGTTGTCTATAGTAACAGTGGATAATAGTCTCTGGGAAGGGAGTGTGACTGTGGGATAGCAGGTATAGTAGGGAGAGATGGTGTCCTATAGTAACAGTGGATAATAGTCTCTGGGAAGGGAGTGTGACTGTGGGATAGCAGGTATAGTAGGGAGAGATGTGTCTATAGTAACAGTGGATAATAGTCTCTGGGAAGGGAGTGTGACTGTGGGATAGCAGGTATAGTAGGGAGAGATGGTGCCTATAGTAACAGTGGGATAATAGTCTCTGGGAAGGGAGTGTGACTGTGGGATAGCAGGTATAGTAGGGAGAGATGGTGCCTATAGTAACAGTGGATAATAGTCTCTGGGAAGGGAGTGTGACTGTGGGATAGCAGGTATAGTAGGGAGAGATGGTGCCTATAGTAACAGTGGGATAATAGTCTCTGGGAAGGGAGTGTGACTGTGGGATAGCAGGTATAGTAGGGAGAGATGGTGTCTATAGTAACAGTGGATAATAGTCTCTGGGAAGGGAGTGTGACTGTGGGATAGCAGGTATAGTAGGGAGAGATGGTGCCTATAGTAACAGTGGATAATAGTCTCTGGGAAGGGAGTGTGACTGTGGGATAGCAGGTATAGTAGGGAGAGATGGTGCCTATAGTAACAGTGGGATAATAGTCTCTGGGAAGGGAGTGTGACTGTGGGATAGCAGGTATAGTAGGGAGAGATGGTGTCAATAGTAACAGTGGATAATAGTCTCTGGGAAGGGAGTGTGACTGTGGGATAGCAGGTATAGTAGGGAGAGATGGTGCCTATAGTAACAGTGGATAATAGTCTCTGGGAAGGGAGTGTGACTGTGGGATAGCAGGTATAGTAGGGAGAGATGGTGTCTATAGTAACAGTGGATAATAGTCTCTGGGAAGGGAGTGTGACTGTGGGATAGCAGGTATAGTAGGGAGAGATGGTGTCTATAGTAACAGTGGATAATAGTCTCTGGGAAGGGAGTGTGACTGTGGGATAGCAGGTATAGTAGGGAGAGATGGTGCCTATAGTAACAGTGGATAATAGTCTCTGGGAAGGGAGTGTGACTGTGGGATAGCAGGTATAGTAGGGAGAGATGTGTCTATAGTAACAGTGGGATAATAGTCTCTGGGAAGGGAGTGTTACTGTGGGATAGCAGGTATAGTAGGGAGAGATGGTGTCAATAGTAACAGTGGATAATAGTCTCTGGGAAGGGAGTGTGACTGTGGGATAGCAGGTATAGTAGGGAGAGATGGTGCCTATAGTAACAGTGGATAATAGTCTCTGGGAAGGGAGTGTGACTGTGGGATAGCAGGTATAGTAGGGAGAGATGGTGTCTATAGTAACAGTGGATAATAGTCTCTGGGAAGGGAGTGTGACTGTGGGATAGCAGGTATAGTAGGGAGAGATGGTGTCTATAGTAACAGTGGATAATAGTCTCTGGGAAGGGAGTGTGACTGTGGGATAGCAGGTATAGTAGGGAGAGATGGTGCCTATAGTAACAGTGGATAATAGTCTCTGGGAAGGGAGTGTGACTGTGGGATAGCAGGTATAGTAGGGAGAGATGTGTCTATAGTAACAGTGGGATAATAGTCTCTGGGAAGGGAGTGTGACTGTGGGATAGCAGGTATAGTAGGGAGAGATGTGTCTATAGTAACAGTGGATAATAGTCTCTGGGAAGGGAGTGTGACTGTGGGATAGCAGGTATAGTAGGGAGAGATGGTGCCTATAGTAACAGTGGATAATAGTCTCTGGGAAGGGAGTGTGACTGTGGGATAGCAGGTATAGTAGGGAGAGATGGTGCCTATAGTAACAGTGGATAATAGTCTCTGGGAAGGGAGTGTGACTGTGGGATAGCAGGTATAGTAGGGAGAGATGGTGCCTATAGTAACAGTGGATAATAGTCTCTGGGAAGGGAGTGTGACTGTGGGATAGCAGGTATAGTAGGGAGAGACGGTGCCTATAGTAACAGTGGATAATAGTCTCTGGGAAGGGAGTGTGACTGTGGGATAGCAGGTATAGTAGGGAGAGACGGTGCCTATAGTAACAGTGGATAATAGTCTCTGGGAAGGGAGTGTGACTGTGGGATAGCAGGTATAGTAGGGAGAGATGTGTCTATAGTAACAGTGGATAATAGTCTCTGGGAAGGGAGTGTGACTGTGGGATAGCAGGTATAGTAGGGAGAGATGGTGTCTATAGTAACAGTGGAATAGTCTCTGGGAAGGGAGTGTTACTGTGGGATAGCAGGTATAGTAGGGAGAGATGGTGTCAATAGTAACAGTGGATAATAGTCTCTGGGAAGGGAGTGTGACTGTGGGATAGCAGGTATAGTAGGGAGAGATGGTGCCTATAGTAACAGTGGATAATAGTCTCTGGGAAGGGAGTGTGACTGTGGGATAGCAGGTATAGTAGGGAGAGATGGTGTCTATAGTAACAGTGGATAATAGTCTCTGGGAAGGGAGTGTGACTGTGGGATAGCAGGTATAGTAGGGAGAGATGGTGTCTATAGTAACAGTGGATAATAGTCTCTGGGAAGGGAGTGTGACTGTGGGATAGCAGGTATAGTAGGGAGAGATGGTGCCTATAGTAACAGTGGATAATAGTCTCTGGGAAGGGAGTGTGACTGTGGGATAGCAGGTATAGTAGGGAGAGATGTGTCTATAGTAACAGTGGGATAATAGTCTCTGGGAAGGGAGTGTTACTGTGGGATAGCAGGTATAGTAGGGAGAGATGGTGTCAATAGTAACAGTGGATAATAGTCTCTGGGAAGGGAGTGTGACTGTGGGATAGCAGGTATAGTAGGGAGAGATGGTGCCTATAGTAACAGTGGATAATAGTCTCTGGGAAGGGAGTGTGACTGTGGGATAGCAGGTATAGTAGGGAGAGATGGTGTCTATAGTAACAGTGGATAATAGTCTCTGGGAAGGGAGTGTGACTGTGGGATAGCAGGTATAGTAGGGAGAGATGGTGTCTATAGTAACAGTGGATAATAGTCTCTGGGAAGGGAGTGTGACTGTGGGATAGCAGGTATAGTAGGGAGAGATGGTGCCTATAGTAACAGTGGATAATAGTCTCTGGGAAGGGAGTGTGACTGTGGGATAGCAGGTATAGTAGGGAGAGATGTGTCTATAGTAACAGTGGGATAATAGTCTCTGGGAAGGGAGTGTGACTGTGGGATAGCAGGTATAGTAGGGAGAGATGTGTCTATAGTAACAGTGGATAATAGTCTCTGGGAAGGGAGTGTGACTGTGGGATAGCAGGTATAGTAGGGAGAGATGGTGCCTATAGTAACAGTGGATAATAGTCTCTGGGAAGGGAGTGTGACTGTGGGATAGCAGGTATAGTAGGGAGAGATGGTGCCTATAGTAACAGTGGGATAATAGTCTCTGGGAAGGGAGTGTGACTGTGGGATAGCAGGTATAGTAGGGAGAGATGGTGCCTATAGTAACAGTGGATAATAGTCTCTGGGAAGGGAGTGTGACTGTGGGATAGCAGGTATAGTAGGGAGAGACGGTGCCTATAGTAACAGTGGATAATAGTCTCTGGGAAGGGAGTGTGACTGTGGGATAGCAGGTATAGTAGGGAGAGATGTGTCTATAGTAACAGTGGGATAATAGTCTCTGGGAAGGGAGTGTGACTGTGGGATAGCAGGTATAGTAGGGAGAGATGGTGCCTATAGTAACAGTGGATAATAGTCTCTGGGAAGGGAGTGTGACTGTGGGATAGCAGGTATAGTAGGGAGAGATGGTGCCTATAGTAACAGTGGATAATAGTCTCTGGGAAGGGAGTGTGACTGTGGGATAGCAGGTATAGTAGGGAGAGATGGTGTCTATAGTAACAGTGGGATAATAGTCTCTGGGAAGGGAGTGTGACTGTGGGATAGCAGGTATAGTAGGGAGAGATGGTGTCTATAGTAACAGTGGATAATAGTCTCTGGGAAGGGAGTGTGACTGTGGGATAGCAGGTATAGTAGGGAGAGATGGTGCCTATAGTAACAGTGGATAATAGTCTCTGGGAAGGGAGTGTGACTGTGGGATAGCAGGTATAGTAGGGAGAGATGTGTCTATAGTAACAGTGGGATAATAGTCTCTGGGAAGGGAGTGTGACTGTGGGATAGCAGGTATAGTAGGGAGAGATGGTGTCTATAGTAACAGTGGATAATAGTCTCTGGGAAGGGAGTGTGACTGTGGGATAGCAGGTATAGTAGGGAGAGATGGTGCCTATAGTAACAGTGGATAATAGTCTCTGGGAAGGGAGTGTGACTGTGGGATAGCTGGTATAGTAGGGAGAGATGGTGTCTATAGTAACAGTGGGATAATAGTCTCTGGGAAGGGAGTGTGACTGTGGGATAGCAGGTATAGTAGGGAGAGATGGTGCCTATAGTATCAGTGGATAATAGTCTCTGGGAAGGGAGTGTGACTGTGGGATAGCAGGTATAGTAGGGAGAGATGGTGCCTATAGTAACAGTGGATAATAGTCTCTGGGAAGGGAGTGTGACTGTGGGATAGCAGGTATAGTAGGGAGAGATGGTGCCTATAGTAACAGTGGGTAATAGTCTCTGGGAAGGGAGTGTTACTGTGGGATAGCAGGTATAGTAGGGAGAGATGGTGTCAATAGTAACAGTGGATAATAGTCTCTGGGAAGGGAGTGTGACGGTGGGATAGCAGGTATAGTAGGGAGAGATGGTGCCTATAGTAACAGTGGATAATAGTCTCTGGGAAGGGAGTGTGACTGTGGGATAGCAGGTATAGTAGGGAGAGATGGTGTCTATAGTAACAGTGGATAATAGTCTCTGGGAAGGGAGTGTGACTGTGGGATAGCAGGTATAGTAGGGAGAGATGGTGTCTATAGTAACAGTGGATAATAGTCTCTGGGAAGGGAGTGTGACTGTGGGATAGCAGGTATAGTAGGGAGAGATGGTGCCTATAGTAACAGTGGATAATAGTCTCTGGGAAGGGAGTGTGACTGTGGGGATAGCAGGTATAGTAGGGAGAGATGGTGTCTATAGTAACAGTGGGATAATAGTCTCTGGGAAGGGAGTGTGACTGTGGGATAGCAGGTATAGTAGGGAGAGATGTGTCTATAGTAACAGTGGATAATAGTCTCTGGGAAGGGAGTGTGACTGTGGGATAGCAGGTATAGTAGGGAGAGATGGTGCCTATAGTAACAGTGGATAATAGTCTCTGGGAAGGGAGTGTGACTGTGGGATAGCAGGTATAGTAGGGAGAGATGGTGCCTATAGTAACAGTGGATAATAGTCTCTGGGAAGGGAGTGTGACTGTGGGATAGCAGGTATAGTAGGGAGAGATGGTGTCTATAGTAACAGTGGGATAATAGTCTCTGGGAAGGGAGTGTGACTGTGGGATAGCAGGTATAGTAGGGAGAGATGTTGTCTATAGTAACAGTGCGATAATAGTCTCTGGGAAGGGAGTGTGACTGTGGGATAGCAGGTATAGTAGGGAGAGATGGTGTCTATAGTAACAGTGGATAATAGTCTCTGGGAAGGGAGTGTGACTGTGGGATAGCAGGTATAGTAGGGAGAGATGGTGTCTATAGTAACAGTGGATAATAGTCTCTGGGAAGGGAGTGTGACTGTGGGATAGCAGGTATAGTAGGGAGAGATGGTGTCCTATAGTAACAGTGGATAATAGTCTCTGGGAAGGGAGTGTGACTGTGGGATAGCAGGTATAGTAGGGAGAGATGGTGCCTATAGTAACAGTGGGATAATAGTCTCTGGGAAGGGAGTGTGACTGTGGGATAGCAGGTATAGTAGGGAGAGATGTGTCCTATAGTAACAGTGGATAATAGTCTCTGGGAAGGGAGTGTGACTGTGGGATAGCAGGTATAGTAGGGAGAGATGGTGCCTATAGTAACAGTGGATAATAGTCTCTGGGAAGGGAGTGTGACTGTGGGATAGCAGGTATAGTAGGGAGAGATGGTGTCTATAGTAACAGTGGATAATAGTCTCTGGGAAGGGAGTGTGACTGTGGGATAGCAGGTATAGTAGGGAGAGATGGTGCCTATAGTAACAGTGGATAATAGTCTCTGGGAAGGGAGTGTGACTGTGGGATAGCAGGTATAGTAGGGAGAGATGGTGCCTATAGTAACAGTGGATAATAGTCTCTGGGAAGGGAGTGTGACTGTGGGATAGCAGGTATAGTAGGGAGAGATGGTGTCAATAGTAACAGTGGGATAATAGTCTCTGGGAAGGGAGTGTGACTGTGGGATAGCAGGTATAGTAGGGAGAGATGGTGCCTATAGTAACAGTGGATAATAGTCTCTGGGAAGGGAGTGTGACTGTGGGATAGCAGGTATAGTAGGGAGAGATGGTGTCTATAGTAACAGTGGATAATAGTCTCTGGGAAGGGAGTGTGACTGTGGGATAGCAGGTATAGTAGGGAGAGATGGTGTCTATAGTAACAGTGGATAATAGTCTCTGGGAAGGGAGTGTGACTGTGGGATAGCAGGTATAGTAGGGAGAGATGGTGCCTATAGTAACAGTGGAGAATAGTCTCTGGGAAGGGAGTGTGACTGTGGGATAGCAGGTATAGTAGGGAGAGATGGTGTCTATAGTAACAGTGGGATAATAGTCTCTGGGAAGGGAGTGTTACTGTGGGATAGCAGGTATAGTAGGGAGAGATGGTGTCTATAGTAACAGTGGATAATAGTCTCTGGGAAGGGAGTGTGACTGTGGGATAGCAGGTATAGTAGGGAGAGATGGTGCCTATAGTAACAGTGGATAATAGTCTCTGGGAAGGGAGTGTGACTGTGGGATAGCAGGTATAGTAGGGAGAGATGGTGTCTATAGTAACAGTGGATAATAGTCTCTGGGAAGGGAGTGTGACTGTGGGATAGCAGGTATAGTAGGGAGAGATGGTGCCTATAGTAACAGTGGATAATAGTCTCTGGGAAGGGAGTGTGACTGTGGGATAGCAGGTATAGTAGGGAGAGATGGTGTCTATAGTAACAGTGGATAATAGTCTCTGGGAAGGGAGTGTGACTGTGGGATAGCAGGTATAGTAGGGAGAGATGTGTCTATAGTAACAGTGGGATAATAGTCTCTGGGAAGGGAGTGTGACTGTGGGATAGCAGGTATAGTAGGGAGAGATGTGTCTATAGTAACAGTGGATAATAGTCTCTGGGAAGGGAGTGTGACTGTGGGATAGCAGGTATAGTAGGGAGAGATGGTGCCTATAGTAACAGTGGATAATAGTCTCTGGGAAGGGAGTGTGACTGTGGGATAGCAGGTATAGTAGGGAGAGATGGTGCCTATAGTAACAGTGGATAATAGTCTCTGGGAAGGGGAGTGTGACTGTGGGATAGCAGGTATAGTAGGGAGAGATGGTGCCTATAGTAACAGTGGATAATAGTCTCTGGGAAGGGAGTGTGACTGTGGGATAGCAGGTATAGTAGGGAGAGATGGTGCCTATAGTAACAGTGGATAATAGTCTCTGGGAAGGGAGTGTGACTGTGGGATAGCAGGTATAGTAGGGAGAGATGTGTCTATAGTAACAGTGGATAATAGTCTCTGGGAAGGGAGTGTGACTGTGGATAGCAGGTATAGTAGGGAGAGATGGTGCCTATAGTAACAGTGGATAATAGTCTCTGGGAAGGGAGTGTGACTGTGGGATAGCAGGTATAGTAGGGAGAGATGGTGCCTATAGTAACAGTGGATAATAGTCTCTGGGAAGGGAGTGTGACTGTGGGATAGCAGGTATAGTAGGGAGAGATGGTGTCCTATAGTAACAGTGGATAATAGTCTCTGGGAAGGGAGTGTGACTGTGGGATAGCAGGTATAGTAGGGAGAGATGGTGTCTATAGTAACAGTGGATAATAGTCTCTGGGAAGGGAGTGTGGACTGTGGGATAGCAGGTATAGTAGGGAGAGATGGTGCCTATAGTAACAGTGGATAATAGTCTCTGGGAAGGGAGTGTGACTGTGGGATAGCAGGTATAGTAGGGAGAGATGGTGTCCTATAGTAACAGTGGGATAATAGTCTCTGGGAAGGGAGTGTGACTGTGGGATAGCAGGTATAGTAGGGAGAGATGGTGTCTATAGTAACAGTGGATAATAGTCTCTGGAAGGGAGTGTGACTGTGGGATAGCAGGTATAGTAGGGAGAGATGGTGCTATAGTAACAGTGGGATAATAGTCTCTGGGAAGGGAGTGTGACTGTGGGATAGCAGGTATAGTAGGGAGAGATGGTGTCTATAGTAACAGTGGGATAATAGTCTCTGGGAAGGGAGTGTGACTGTGGGATAGCAGGTATAGTAGGGAGAGATGGTGCCTATAGTAACAGTGGATAATAGTCTCTGGGAAGGGAGTGTGACTGTGGATAGCAGGTATAGTAGGGAGAGATGGTGTCCTATAGTAACAGTGGATAATAGTCTCTGGGAAGGGAGTGTGACTGTGGGATAGCAGGTATAGTAGGGAGAGATGGTGCCTATAGTAACAGTGGATAATAGTCTCTGGGAAGGGAGTGTGACTGTGGGATAGCAGGTATAGTAGGGAGAGATGGTGTCTATAGTAACAGTGGATAATAGTCTCTGGGAAGGGAGTGTGACTGTGGGATAGCAGGTATAGTAGGGAGAGATGGTGCCTATAGTAACAGTGGATAATAGTCTCTGGGAAGGGAGTGTGACTGTGGGATAGCAGGTATAGTAGGGAGAGATGGTGTCTATAGTAACAGTGGGATAATAGTCTCTGGGAAGGGAGTGTGACTGTGGGATAGCAGGTATAGTAGGGAGAGATGGTGTCTATAGTAACAGTGGATAATAGTCTCTGGGAAGGGAGTGTGACTGTGGGATAGCAGGTATAGTAGGGAGAGATGGTGCCTATAGTAACAGTGGATAATAGTCTCTGGGAAGGGAGTGTGACTGTGGGATAGCAGGTATAGTAGGGAGAGATGTGTCTATAGTAACAGTGGATAATAGTCTCTGGGAAGGGAGTGTGACTGTGGGATAGCAGGTTAGTAGGGGAGAGATGGTGTCTATAGTAACAGTGGATAATAGTCTCTGGGAAGGGAGTGTGACTGTGGGATAGCAGGTATAGTAGGGAGAGATGGTGTCTATAGTAACAGTGGATAATAGTCTCTGGGAAGGGAGTGTGACTGTGGGATAGCAGGTATAGTAGGGAGAGATGGTGCCTATAGTAACAGTGGATAATAGTCTCTGGGAAGGGAGTGTGACTGTGGGATAGCAGGTATAGTAGGGAGAGATGGTGTCTATAGTAACAGTGGGATAATAGTCTCTGGGAAGGGAGTGTGACTGTGGGATAGCAGGTATAGTAGGGAGAGATGGTGTCTATAGTAACAGTGGATAATAGTCTCTGGGAAGGGAGTGTGACTGTGGGATAGCAGGTATAGTAGGGAGAGATGGTGTCTATAGTAACAGTGGATAATAGTCTCTGGGAAGGGGAGTGTGACTGTGGGATAGCAGGTATAGTAGGGAGAGATGGTGTCTATAGTAACAGTGGATAATAGTCTCTGGGAAGGGAGTGTGACTGTGGGATAGCAGGTATAGTAGGGAGAGATGGTGTCTATAGTAACAGTGGATAATAGTCTCTGGGAAGGGAGTGTGACTGTGGGATAGCAGGTATAGTAGGGAGAGATGGTGTCTATAGTAACAGTGGATAATAGTCTCTGGAAGGGAGTGTGACTGTGGGATAGCAGGTATAGTAGGGAGAGATGGTGCCTATAGTAACAGTGGATAATAGTCTCTGGGAAGGGAGTGTGACTGTGGGATAGCAGGTATAGTAGGGAGAGATGGTGTCTATAGTAACAGTGGGATAATAGTCTGGGAAGGGAGTGTGACTGTGGGATAGCAGGTATAGTAGGGAGAGATGGTGCCTATAGTAACAGTGGATAATAGTCTCTGGGAAGGGAGTGTGACTGTGGGATAGCAGGTATAGTAGGGAGAGATGGTGCCTATAGTAACAGTGGATAATAGTCTCTGGGAAGGGAGTGTGACTGTGGGATAGCAGGTATAGTAGGGAGAGATGGTGCCTATAGTAACAGTGGGATAATAGTCTCTGGGAAGGGAGTGTGACTGTGGGATAGCAGGTATAGTAGGGAGAGATGGTGTCAATAGTAACAGTGGATAATAGTCTCTGGGAAGGGAGTGTGACTGTGGGATAGCAGGTATAGTAGGGGAGAGATGGTGCCTATAGTAACAGTGGATAATAGTCTCTGGGAAGGGAGTGTGACTGTGGGATAGCAGGTATAGTAGGGAGAGATGGTGTCTATAGTAACAGTGGATAATAGTCTCTGGGAAGGGAGTGTGACTGTGGGATAGCAGGTATAGTAGGGAGAGATGGTGTCTATAGTAACAGTGGATAATAGTCTCTGGGAAGGGAGTGTGACTGTGGGATAGCAGGTATAGTAGGGAGAGATGGTGCCTATAGTAACAGTGGATAATAGTCTCTGGGAAGGGAGTGTGACTGTGGGATAGGCAGGTATAGTAGGGAGAGATGTGTCTATAGTAACAGTGGGATAATAGTCTCTGGGAAGGGAGTGTGACTGTGGGATAGCAGGTATAGTAGGGAGAGATGGTGTCTATAGTAACAGTGGATAATAGTCTCTGGGAAGGGAGTGTGACTGTGGGATAGCAGGTATAGTAGGGAGAGATGGTGCCTATAGTAACAGTGGATAATAGTCTCTGGGAAGGGAGTGTGACTGTGGGATAGCAGGTATAGTAGGGAGAGATGGTGCCTATAGTAACAGTGGATAAATAGTCTCTGGGAAGGGAGTGTGACTGTGGGATAGCAGGTATAGTAGGGAGAGATGGTGTCCTATAGTAACAGTGGGATAATAGTCTCTGGGAAGGGAGTGTGACTGTGGGATAGCAGGTATAGTAGGGAGAGATGGTGTCCTATAGTAACAGTGGATAATAGTCTCTGGGAAGGGAGTGTGACTGTGGGATAGCAGGTATAGTAGGGAGAGATGGTGTCTATAGTAACAGTGGATAATAGTCTCTGGGAAGGGGAGTGTGACTGTGGGATAGCAGGTATAGTAGGGAGAGATGTGTCTATAGTAACAGTGGATAATAGTCTCTGGGAAGGGAGTGTGAACTGTGGGATAGCAGGTATAGTAGGGAGAGATGGTGTCTATAGTAACAGTGGATAATAGTCTCTGGGAAGGGAGTGTGACTGTGGGATAGCAGGTATAGTAGGGAGAGATGGTGCCTATAGTAACAGTGGGATAATAGTCTCTGGGAAGGGAAGGTGTGACTGTGGGATAGCAGGTATAGTAGGGAGAGATGGTGCCTATAGTAACAGTGGATAATAGTCTCTGGGAAGGGGAGTGTGACTGTGGGATAGCAGGTATAGTAGGGAGAGATGGTGTCTATAGTAACAGTGGGATAATAGTCTCTGGGAAGGGAGTGTGACTGTGGGATAGCAGGTATAGTAGGGAGAGATGGTGTCTATAGTAACAGTGGATAATAGTCTCTGGGAAGGGAGTGTGACTGTGGGATAGCAGGGTATAGTAGGGAGAGATGGTGCCTATAGTAACAGTGGATAATAGTCTTCTGGGAAGGGAGTGTGACTGTGGGATAGCAGGTATAGTAGGGGAGAGATGGTGTCTATAGTAACAGTGGATAATAGTCTCTGGGAAGGGAGTGTGACTGTGGGATAGCAGGTATAGTAGGGAGAGATTGGTGTCTATAGTAACAGTGGATAATAGTCTCTGGGAAGGGAGTGTGACTGTGGATAGCAGGTATAGTAGGGAGAGGATTGTTGCCTATAGTAACAGTGGATAATAGTCTCTGGGAAGGGAGTGTGACTGTGGGATAGCAGGTATAGTAGGGAGAGATTGGTGTCTATAGTAACAGTGGATAATAGTCTCTGGGAAGGGAGTGTGACTGTGGGATAGCAGGTATAGTAGGGAGAGATGGTGTCTATAGTAACAGTGGATAATAGTCTCTGGGAAGGGAGTGTGACTGTGGGATAGCAGGTATAGTAGGGAGAGATGGTGCTATAGTAACAGTGGATAATAGTCTCTGGGAAGGGAGTGTGACTGTGGGATAGCAGGTATAGTAGGGAGAGATGTTGTCTATAGTAACAGTGGGATAATAGTCTCTGGGAAGGGAGTGTGACTGTGGGATAGCAGGTATAGTAGGGAGAGATGGTGTCTATAGTAACAGTGGATAATAGTCTCTGGGAAGGGAGTGTGACTGTGGGATAGCAGGTATAGTAGGGAGAGATGGTGCCTATAGTAACAGTGGATAATAGTCTCTGGGAAGGGAGTGTGACTGTGGGATAGCAGTATAGTAGGGAGAGATGGTGTCTATAGTAACAGTGGATAATAGTCTCTGGGAAGGGAGTGTGACTGTGGGATAGCAGGTATAGTAGGGAGAGATGGTGTCTATAGTAACAGTGGATAATAGTCTCTGGGAAGGGAGTGTGACTGTGGGATAGCAGGTATAGTAGGGGAGAGATGGTGTCCTATAGTAACAGTGGATAATAGTCTCTGGGAAGGGAGTGTGACTGTGGGATAGCAGGTATAGTAGGGAGAGATGTGTCTATAGTAACAGTGGGATAATAGTCTCTGGGAAGGGAGTGTGACTGTGGGATAGCAGGTATAGTAGGGAGAGATGGTGCCTATAGTAACAGTGGATAATAGTCTCTGGGAAGGGAGTGTGACTGTGGATAGCAGGTATAGTAGGGAGAGATGGTGCCTATAGTAACAGTGGGATAATAGTCTCTGGGAAGGGAGTGGTGACTGTGGGATAGCAGGTATAGTAGGGAGAGATGGTGTCCTATAGTATCAGTGGATAATAGTCTCTGGGAAGGGGAGTGTGACTGTGGGATAGCAGGTATAGTAGGGAGAGATCGGTGCCTATAGTAACAGTGGATAATAGTCTCTGGGAAGGGAGTGTGACTGTGGGGATAGCAGGTATAGTAGGGAGAGATGGTGCCTATAGTAACAGTGGATAATAGTCTCTGGAAGGGAGTGTGACTGTGGGATAGCAGGTATAGTAGGGAGAGATGTGTCTATAGTAACAGTGGATAATAGTCTCTGGGAAGGGAGTGTGACTGTGGGATAGCAGGTATAGTAGGGAGAGATGGTGTCCTATAGTAACAGTGGATAATAGTCTCTGGGAAGGGAGTGTGACTGTGGGATAGCAGGTATAGTAGGGAGAGATGGTGCCTATAGTAACAGTGGATAATAGTCTCTGGGAAGGGAGTGTGACTGTGGGATAGCAGGTATAGTAGGGGAGAGATGTGTCTATAGTAACAGTGGATAATAGTCTCTGGGAAGGGAGTGTGACTGTGGGATAGCAGGTATAGTAGGGAGAGATGGTGCCTATAGTAACAGTGGATAATAGTCTCTGGGAAGGGAGTGTGACTGTGGGATAGCAGGTATAGTAGGGAGAGATGGTGCCTATAGTAACAGTGGGATAATAGTCTCTGGGAAGGGAGTGTGACTGTGGGATAGCAGGTATTAGTAGGGAGAGATGTGTCCTATAGTAACAGTGGATAATAGTCTCTGGGAAGGGAGTGTGACTGTG
The DNA here is from genome assembly GCA_038501925.1 of Xenopus petersii. Classification (NCBI taxonomy): domain Eukaryota; kingdom Metazoa; phylum Chordata; class Amphibia; order Anura; family Pipidae; genus Xenopus; species Xenopus petersii. The sequence continues at coordinate 1,279,786 of CM076685.1, forward strand.
GGATAGCAGGTAGAGTAGGGAGAGATGTGTCTATAGTAACAGTGGATAATAGTCTCTGGGAAGGGAGTGTGACTGTGGGATAGCAGGTATAGTAGGAGAGATGGTGCCTATAGTAACAGTGGATAATAGTCTCTGGGAAGGGAGTGTGACTGTGGGATAGCAGGTATAGTAGGGAGAGATGGTGTCTATAGTAACAGTGGATAATAGTCTCTGGGAAGGGAGTGTGACTGTGGGATAGCAGGTATAGTAGGGAGAGATGGTGTCTATAGTAACAGTGGATAATAGTCTCTGGGAAGGGAGTGTGACTGTGGGATAGCAGGTATAGTAGGGAGAGATGGTGTCCTATAGTAACAGTGGGATAATAGTCTCTGGGAAGGGAGTGTGACTGTGGGATTGCAGGTATAGTAGGGAGAGATGGTGCCTATAGTAACAGTGGATATAGTCCTCTGGGAAGGGAGTGTGGACTGTGGGATAGCAGGTATAGTAGGGGAGAGATGGTGCCTATAGTAACAGTGGGATAATAGTCTCTGGGAAGGGAGTGTGACTGTGGGATAGCAGGTATAGTAGGGGAGAGATGGTGTCTATAGTAACAGGTGGATAATAGTCTCTGGGAAGGGAGTGTGACTGTGGGATAGCAGGTATAGTAGGGAGAGATGGTGCCTATAGTAACAGTGGATAATAGTCTCTGGGAAGGGAGTGTGACTGTGGGATAGCAGGTATAGTAGGGTGAGATGGTGCCTATAGTAACAGTGGGATAATAGTCTCTGGGGAAGGGGAGTGTGACTGTGGGATAGCAGGTATAGTAGGGAGAGATGGTGTCTATAGTAACAGTGGATAATAGTCCTCTGGAAGGGAGTGTGACTGTGGGATAGCAGGTATAGTAGGGAGAGATGGTGCCTATAGTAACATGGATAATAGTCCTCTGGAAGGGAGTGTGACTGTGGGATAGCAGGTATAGTAGGGAGAGATGTGTCTATAGTAACAGTGGATAATAGTCTCTGGGAAGGGAGTGTGACTGTGGGATAGCAGGTATAGTAGGGAGAGATGGTGTCTATAGTAACAGTGGATAATAGTCTCTGGGAAGGGAGTGTGACTGTGGGATAGCAGGTATAGTAGGGAGAGATGGTGGCCTATAGTAACAGTGGATAATAGTCTCTGGGAAGGGAGTGTGACTGTGGGATAGCAGGTATAGTAGGGAGAGATGTGTCTTAGTATCAGTGGGATAATAGTCTCTGGGAAGGGGAGTGTGACTGTGGGATAGCAGGTATAGTAGGAGAGATGGTGTCTATAGTAACAGTGGGATAATAGTCTCTGGAAGGGAGTGTGACTGTAGGGATAGCAGGTATAGTAGGGAGAGATGGTGCCTATAGTAACAGTGGATAATAGTCTCTGGGAAGGGAGTGTGACTGTGGGATAGCAGTGGTATAGTAGGGAGAGATGGTGTCTATAGTAACAGTGGATAATAGTCTCTGGGAAGGGAGTGTGACTGTGGGATAGCAGGTATAGTAGGGAGAGATGGTGTCTATAGTAACAGTGGATAATAGTCTCTGGGAAGGGAGTGTGACTGTGGGATAGCAGGTATAGTAGGAGAGATGGTGCCTATAGTAACAGTGGATAATAGTCTCTGGGAAGGGAGTGGTGACTGTGGGATAGCAGGTATAGTAGGGAGAGATGTGCCTATAGTAACAGTGGATAATAGTCTCTGGGAAGGGAGTGTGACTGTGGGGATAGCAGGGTATAGTAGGGAGAGATGGTGTCCTATAGTAACAGTGGGATAATAGTCCTCTGGGAGGGAGTGTGACTGTGGGATAGCAGGTATAGTAGGGAGAGATGGTGCCTATAGTAACAGTGGATAATAGTCTCTGGGAAGGGAGTGTGACTGTTGGGATAGCAGGTATAGTAGGGGAGAGATGGTGCTATAGTAACAGTGGATAATAGTCTCTGGAAGGGAGTGTGACTGTGGGATAGCATGTATAGTAGGGAGAGATGGTGCCTATAGTAACAGTGGATAATAGTCTCTGGGAAGGGAGTGTGACTGTGGGATAGCAGGTATAGTAGGGAGAGATGGTGTCCTATAGTAACAGTGGGATAATAGTCTCTGGGAAGGGAGTGTGACTGTGGGATAGCAGGTATAGTAGGGAGAGATGGTGCCTATAGTAACAGTGGATAATAGGTCTCTGGGAAGGGAGTGTGACTGTGGGATAGCAGGTATAGTAGGGAGGAGATGGTGCCTATAGTAACAGTGGATAATAGTCTCTGGAAGGGAGTGTGACTGTGGGATAGCAGGTATAGTAGGGAGAGATGGTGTCTATAGTAACAGTGGATAATAGTCTCTGGGAAGGGAGTGTGACTGTGGGGATAGCAGGTATAGTAGGGAGAGATGTGTCCTATAGTAACAGTGGATAATAGTCTCTGGGAAGGGAGTGTGACTGTGGGATAGCAGGTATAGTAGGGAGAGATGTGTCTATAGTAACAGTGGGATAATAGTCTCTGGAAGGGAGTGTGACTGTGGGATAGCAGGTATAGTAGGGGAGAGATGGTGCCTATAGTAACAGTGGATAATAGTCTCTGGGAAGGGAGGTGTGACTGTGGGATAGCAGGTATAGTAGGAGAGAGATGGTGCCTATAGTAACAGTGGGATAATAGTCTCTGGAGAAGGGAGTGTGACTGTGGGATAGCAGGTATAGTAGGGAGAGATGGTGTCTATAGTAACAGTGGATAATAGTCTCTGGGAAGGGAGTGTGACTGTGGGATAGCAGGTATAGTAGGGAGAGATGGTGTCCTATAGTAACAGTGGGATAATAGTCTCTGGAAGGGAGTGTGACTGTGGGATAGCAGGTATAGTAGGGAGAGATGGTGCTATAGTAACAGTGGGATTAATAGTCTCTGGGAAGGGAGTGTGACTGTGGGATAGCAGGTATAGTAGGGAGAGATGGTGTCTATAGGTAACAGTGGATAAATAGTCTCTGGGAAGGAGAGTGTGACTGTGGGGATTAGGCTAGGTATAGATAGGAGAGATGGTGTCCTATAGTAACAGTGGAAATAGTCGCTGGGAAGGAGTCTTTGACTGTGGGATAGCAGGTATAGTAAGTGAGAGATGTGTCTATAGTAACAGTGGATAATAGTCTCTGGGAAGGGAGTGTGACTGTGGGATAGCAGGTATAGTAGGGAAGAGATGGTGCCTATAGTAACAGTGGGTTAATAGTCTCTGGAAGGGAGTGTGACCTGTGGGATAGCAGGTATAGTAGGGAGTAGAATGTGCCTATAGTAACAGTGGATATAGTCATCTGGGGAAGGGAGGTGTGGCTGTGGATAGCAGGTTTAGTAGGGAGAGATGGTGGCTATAGTAACAGTGGGATAATAGTCTCTGGGAAGGGAGTGTGACTGTGGGTAGCACGTATAGTAAGGGAAGAGATTGGTGTCTATAGGTACAGTGGGATAATAGTCTCTGGGAAGGTGAGTGTGACTGTGGAGATACGCAGGTATAGTAGGGAGAGATGTGCCCTATAGTAACAGTGGATAATAGTCTCTGGGAAGGGAGTGTGACTGTGGGATAGCAGGTATAGTAGGAAGAGATGGTGCCTATAGTAACAGTGGAGTAATAGTACTCTGGGTAGGGAGGAGGACTGGGGGATAGCTGTTAGGAAACTGTGGGATAGCAGGTATAGTAGGGAGAGAATGGTGTCAATAGTATCAGTGGATAATAGTCCTCTGGAAGGAGAGTGGTGACTGTGGGGATATGCAGTTATATAGTAGGAGAGATGGTGCCTATAGTAACAGTGGATAAAATAGTCTCTGGAAGGGAGTGTGACAGTGGGATAGCAGGTATAGTAGGGAGAGATTTAGCAGTGGAGTCTGTCCTATAGTAACAGTGGATAATAGTCTCTGGGAAGGGAGTTGATGACTGTGGGAATAGAAGGTATAGTAGGGAGAGATGGTGTCATTTGATATCCTGTATATAGTAACAGTGGTATAATAGTCTCTGGGAAGGGAGTGTGAACTGTGGGATAGCAGGAATAGAAGGGGAGAGATGGCTTACAGTGATTCCGATATAGTAACAGTGGAGAATAGTCTCTGGGAATGGGAGTGTGACTGTTGGATAGCATATAGTAGGGAGGAGTCTATATTAGGGAGAGATGTTGCTCTATAGTAACAGTGGGATAATAGTCTCTGGGAAGGGGAGTGTTACTGTGGGAATACGCTGGTATCGTAA